>JAODKC010000001.1:36671837-36687419 GCA_026777985.1 Mormyrops attenuatus
GTGATCTTTTCTGTGCTATTTAACTGCGTGGTGGTGATCTTTTCTGTGCTATTTAACTGCGTGGTGGTGATCTTTTCCGTGCTATTTAACTGGGCGGTGGTGATCTTTTCCGTGCTATTTAACTGGGCGGTGGTGATCTTTTCTGCGCTTAAAATATAATTAGTTTCTCTTTGATGTTTATATATGTATGTATCTATATGTACACTTTTATTGTGAAGATTCACATCAAGTAATGGAAAAGCACTGGATCCCATGTGCATTCAGTAATCTGCTAACTCATGTTCTGTCTTCTCTGGCTCTCACCTTCCTCAGGGTGACCACGGCGATGTCTCCTCCTGGTTTTCACATCCTGTGTACTCCAGGTACTGGCAGCACTACCAGCAGGCTATGGTCTGGCTGCAGAGGCACCGACGAGCCTACGGAAAGGCCCTGGAAGTGTTTCACGGCGCGTCCGTACCCCAGCGTTACGCAGACTGGCACGTTAGCGAGGACACGTGTGGCTCGCTGAGGGAAGGTGCCAGGCCGCGAGCAGCTCGGTACCCTGGGCCCCCACAGAGCAGCTCCGATAGCGAGTCAGAAAGCGAGATCGAGTGCGACGTCAGCAACATGGAGATCACGGAGGAGCTGCGGCAGTATTTCACCCAGACAGAACAGCACCGGGAGGAGCTCAGTGAGTTAATAGCAGACTTTTTAGGGGATGATATGTCACCAGCTGCTTATAAATGAAATAATGCTTTTAATCATGGGTGATATCTAATATTTCATACCATCATACCTTCCATGTATTATACCGCAATATACAATACACTGTATTTTGATGCTGTTTTTAAAAGTAATGCTATTCTGGTAGTTTGGAATCTTGCCTGGCAGGGGGGGGAATTACCAAAACAACATTTTTTTAATTTCCAAGATGTGACTACTTTGACGATGCTGGGGTTCAAACTAGGAACCTTCTGATCACAGGCACAGAGGCCTAATCCACTGAGCCACACAAACCCCCCCGGATAACACCGTCTCTCCCCAGTTTCCCAGAGAGTATCTGTGTGAAGCGGAAGGCATAGCTTAACCTTTGCATCATATGTCACCCAGCAGAAAGGTGGTATCTGCTGGAGAGCCCATTACCTGGGTAGGGGAATGATTTGGCTGGGATAAAGGTTAGCTGCTTAGCACACTGGCCACGTTTGCCAGGCACACAGACTGCACACAGTAAGAAGTAATTCAGTCTAGAAAAGACTGTCCTCAGGGGCGCTGTGGTCAATCTCACAAGACACATAACTGCTCGCCCCCTATAATGGGTAATTACACAATTCTCTGACAGCTGTCTTGAATAGGGGTGTAACGAGATCTCCTGATATATGATGAGATTTCTCGTCAGAGTGAAAAGTGGTCTCGCGAAGGCGCTGCAAATCAGCTGCTATGAGCATGTTGGCGTCTGACGAAATTACCATAGTAGATGCACCAGACACTTTTAAACATAGAAGTTTGTTAAAATATCGTCTCGTCTTGTTCTCGTGAACCCAGTATCGTGTCTCGTCTCGTGGGCTGAGTATATCGTTAGTCTTGAATGCAACTGCCCAGTCTACGATCCTGCAGATGCCGGAATGACCTGTAGGTGGCGCTAGTTAGCTGCGTTATCATCCTGACTGGGTAAAGGCCTTCCCCCAGTGGCGTAGTATCTGCTGTTACAGTCCACAGCTCTTAACAGGATGCCAAGCTGTAAAACTTGAAGCTTTATTGGCTGGGACAGGAGCTTTTGATTATCCAGCTGTGCATGTTTTCCGCTGTTATTCTCTGGTTCTGCACAGATTGAGATTGTGCTTAAGTAGCCTTAAAAGGCTTCCTCGCAGTCCGGTTAATACTGCCACCCTATCCCCACACAGAGGAGAATGTGTCCAGTTGTTGCAGCAGTCTGGTGCAGGCAGCCTCACTCTTCAAGCTTGCAGGTATCATTGTACCTTTGTCCAGGAAAATGGACTCCTTTTCCTACCAAGGACAGGGACAAAATCCGGAGTGCTGCCTGCTTGTTAAGTCTTTTAAAGTTTACATACGACTGAGCATACTTGTATATACAGACAGGCGTGTCATATCCTGTCACATATTTTCCTTCTCTTCACAGCATTGGATTCTGTTACCAGAACAGTGCTGCTCATAAATTGTCCGATCGTGGGACAGAACAGAGCGGGGTCTCCCTCTTTGTCTCTGCCCAAGCAGGGCCATTGGCCTTCATGGTTTTCCGCGATGTGCTTTTGTGCCGGTTGCCTGGCAATAGTTTTGCTGTGGAAGAGAGAGAGAGAGAAAAAGAGTTTCCACTTTCCCCTCTTAATTGGGCTGGTCCAAGAGGCCAGCTTTTGCGAGCCTGGGAACAGCAGCCCATCGCTCAATGTTCCTGCAGCCTGTATCTTGATGAGCAACGACAGAAACATACACGTTTCTCGTAGAATGAGTCACCAGTTTAGGGAACTTAAAGTAACCAAATAGAAATGACTCTCCGTCTTAAAGGAACCGCTCTGAAAATGGCAGGGTATCCGGATTCCAGCTTAGTGTGAAAACCCATTATCTCTGCAATTTAGGCTGCATCAGTCATGCCGTTGTACATGAGAAGTACATTTCAGCGAGTAATTTGTACACCCATGAGAGTTATCATGACATTCCTTGGAGTGCAGTGTGGAAATTGGCAGAAATGTGTGTAAAGTCCAACCCCAAGGGGACACATTTCTTCAAACTGGGGAATTTTTTCCACACATAGCCCCCCCCCGCAGGCCCTTTATACACAGAGTAGTCATCTTGTGTTCCATGATTAAGCTGCACCGGATGTCTTGGGCCTCCGCGGACCCCGTAATCACACAGGCCCAGCTCCGTTCCCCTTTTTCTGCTGACTCCTCAGACCCACAATCCCTACCTCTCCCACCACCCCCAGCTTGATTCTACAGGAAAAAAACATCAGCAGTAGTTGCAACAGGAATCATGTGGCAATCCCGTCTCTGGCTGCTCCAGCTGCCCCCCCCCCCACTGTTCAGCTGTTCATCTCGCTCATCTCCATCTTATTCCTGCAGTTCCGTTCTCACGTTTTCGCAGGACGTACAGCTGGCCTTCGACTCCCTGCCCACACTGGGGCTTTATCCCCGTCTCCCACTTAGTGCCCTAAATGCTTTTTTTGTGATTATTCAAATTTGTTCAGTAGCAAGGCGAGCAGGGACCTTTGTTCCTGCTCTGTTCTTTTGCCTGACTGAGCACCCTTTTCAACGGGCTCAATCCGGGGAGCCAGTGCCTGTGCATTTGGCAACAGTTTGATTAAAGAAGCTGAAATCTGCTCAGCTCCGAGAAATGCAAAGGTTAAGAGTAAAACAAAAAAAAAAAACATTTTCCAAGGGAGACTCGTTCGTCTCCCCCAGCGGGATTTCTTTCCTCCACAACATGTTTAGTGTATCTCTGCAGCCGCTCACATGGCCTTTGGAGGGCGGCTGAGGCACTGCTGCACCTCCGGCTACCCTCTCGGCTCGAGGAAGGGGGCGGGTGTTACCTCAAACTGACCCTTCCCGGTGTTTAGGTGTACCGGCTGCCACGCTTTTCCGCGATCTGTAGAATCCATTACCGAGAAGTTTCCAAAACAAAAAATGCAGGGAATGTTGTTTTTTTTCCCCTTCTGCTTGTCTTGGATCAGAGAGAGCTCTGGTAACAGTCTCCTGCATAGCAGGTGGATCCTCCCAGGGCACTTGAATCCAGTAGATCTGGGAATGATGCAAAATGTTTTGAGCGTTTGAGATGAGCTCCCCTCATGAAATGTGAGCCTCTTTTACTCCACGGCACTTGTGCCAAAAACATGACGTGGCATCAGGACGCCATTCAAGTGCTTCTTTCCTCCCCCCCTCCTGGAATGTCCAACTACAGGGAAACTGCAGCAGCTGGAGGCCGAGCGACAGGGCCCTTACCTGCAGGCTGACCATGACCTTCACAGGGTTCACGTGTGTGGGGCTGGGCCGCCCCTGGAGAGGCCGGGAGAGAGACGCGGGGTGGAGATGAAGAAGCTCTATGGAGAGGACGCCGCCAAGATCCAGGGCATGGAGACTGCTATGCAGCTCACCTTTGACCGCAAATGTGACAAGAAGCAGCCCAAGTACTGGCCTGTCATCCCCCTCAGGTTGTAGGACTACACCCATGCTTCTGAGGGCGTTTAACCTGCACACACCTGTCAGGCAACTGAAGCCACAGTGTCAGAGAAGAGTTCCAGCCATCTTCTAACTGTGTAATAAATCATAGCTCACGAGTAATGTTTGTAAATGTAAGAGACGGTACTTAGCCTTCCTCTATTAGGTTTTGTGGTTACCGTGTGTTTTCATGTACATTTTGACTGCATCTCCTTCAGGTGTAGGCAACCGATGTGTAAACAATGGTGCTCACCGCCTACTGAATTGTCGAAGTGCTACTGAAGCACCGTGGGCAAGATTTATAAACGAAAATTCTTACAGTGTGTTTTGTTTGCATGATGTGCACTTAGAAGAAGGCAGAGCCTGTAAGCCATATGGTGTCAGTGGATCTGGCTTCACGTGGCCTCCTTTGGGTCGTAAGGAATGGCTGTAAAATAAGCAAATGATCTGTGTTTTGTTAGCTTCAGAAGTGAAGTCAAAGCTGTTTGAGTTCCACCACATACTCCTCCTCCTGTGGTGTCTTCGAATGTTTCCGATGGTTAGTGATGTTGCTTTCAGTCCTCTATCTGCTTCATCTTTTTTTTTTGGTAATAAATTGGGCCGTTCTTGAATTTTGCTAAGTATTTGTATTGACTGTTTTTCGACACCTTGCCTGTCTATTATGAGGTACAATACAAATGTAACATTTCAGATGGTGAAATTGCTACAGGTCTGATTTGAATCTGAATGTCCACCACTGGGCCTTGAATGTCCAGGAGAAGCTGGAATGCAAGATCAGAAAGAGGGTTTAAGTTGACTTACTGTTCAGCTGGTCCACATTTGAAAGAACTGAAGCCCATTCTATGTAGTCTGTGCCCTGAGATTCTGTTTTGGGAAGAAATGATGACCATTCTGAGATGACTCTTCAAATAAGGGCTTCTGGAAGCTGAGAAAAACATCTTTTTAGATGCTCGACGGGGGTCGTGAGGATGTAACGGATTTCAGCAATCGGCCCGGATGCGTCAGAATTGCATAATTACATGGAAACTCAAAGCAATGGAGCCGACTTTTAAGAGTGAGTCATGGATCTGACTATTTCTGCTCAGCAGACCCTTAAAAGCTCCACAAAGACATGACTATTTAAATAATCAACATGTTGTTGGACTTTAGCCGTTTGTACCATGTGTCCTTTGATTTGTTTGAAATGAATCTCTTAAAATAGAACTGAGAGTTTATAAAAGGCTTTGCTTTGTACTGAATTCCACAAGTTATTGGGGAGGGGGGTGGGCTGTTGTCCACATGAGACTCAAATGTATGCAAGACCAATGAAGATCCCAAAAAGAGGCCCCCGCTGCAATTTCCTGTTGAGTATACCTCAGTCAGATGAACAGGCGAGTGTCTTCTCACTCGCGTTTAGTCATGGAGGCTGGGGCCGGCACAGGAGACGGAGCCTTGCCTGCTTGAATATTCAGCCGAGTTTTGTTTCCTGAGACCAACACGAGAGATTGATTAGGAGGAAGGAACTGAGTCCCAAGAATTCTAACTATCTAAGATGACCAATCCTTAGAAAGGCAAGAAAAAAGCATTCTGTTTTTGTAAGTAAAGCAGGCCTGAGAGAAATCTTCAATGATTTATGGATGTTATTTATTCTGCCAAGATGCACTTTGCCAAGTCAGACTCCTTTTGAAGACCATGTCCTGGTCGTTGGCACCTTGCCTGTGCTCAGGGTACCGACTGGGTTGATTTAAGCCCTTTTACATGGAAGCCGTGTCCTTCCTGGAAGCCGGAAAGCATTAAAATATTACAGATCCCAAGCTGTCACTGGAGATAAGCATATGTAGTCAGATATAGTGACTACTGCCAGTGCCATCTAGCAATACTTAACATTTTCAAATGTATTATGCGTTAGATGTATTAGATGTGAAGGACTTCAGGATGCTGTCCTTTTGCTGCTCTCATGCCCTTACCAGCCTTTCTGGGTAAGGATGACTATACCGATGACTGACCGTGGCTGCAATTCGTTAAGTTGCTCATTAAGACTGCACCCAATGAGTGCTCTTTATGCCCAAGTGAAGTGTACATAGACCAAAATGACAGTGCCAATCAACAGAAAAAGAACCCGACAAGTCAAAGAAAGGCTGTTGTATTTACCTATCAAATAAGCGCATGTTCTGCCAAAAAGTTTAATTCTATAATAACCAGTGAAAAGTAAATGTATAAACAATATCGAATGAAGGTGGAAGGGCTAATAAGATGTGATGTTACTTTTAGATTTCTGTAATAACAATAACGATCATAATAATGATGAGGGTAAGGGGTTAGCTCTCACGGACCATGAGGTTGCTTGGGTAAGAGAGTGCAGTTTCCTTTCAAGAGACTGAGTTTTTTTTTTAGTGTAATGTAATCTGCTAATAAATTTAGTCATCAAGCAGCAAAGAATCTACCTCCACTTTTATGGCCTGGTGGAATAGTTTTCTTGGCAATAGTTTAGGCACTTAAGTGAGGATGATAAGTTGATGTTTTATCTGTACTTGAAGTTCTGACAGATAATCAGCAGGCAGAGCTGTCCTGACACTGGAGGAACGTGGTGCGTAAAAGTGCAGCAAGATCTTTCCTTCCAAAATCCCTGGATTCATGGACAGAGCCAGGTGGCAGGGAAGTCAGGTTGTGTGAATGTGTTTACATGGAAACTGATATTTGGGGTACCATTTTCTGATAGACCTACTGGAGTAGGACACACGGGGTAGATCTCACCTAACCTATGACATAATATCCATGGAGTATTCCTATTCTCTCAAAAAGCTATAGCAACAAGTAATTTCTTTTAGCATATTATATGGATATATTTAACTTGATATATCATTTGCCAAACATACCAGTCCAGGAAGGAATGCGGTGAGGGCCTATTTACTTATTTATTTGTGTGTGTGTGTGTGTGTGTGTGTGTGTGTGTAGGATTCATTGCAGGAAACTTTTGACCCCAGTCACACATTTCTGGATTAGTCTGGGAAAGAGTAACAGTGAGTTATTTTCAAAGTGCTCTCAGTACGGGGATCGTTTACATTTTATTCAGTATTAATTAATTGAACAAGAATGTTCTATTACGGTGTTGACATCAGGGTCACACCAGATCAGTGTGACTTTACCTGGGCTTGATTGTCTAGGTAGCGATCGATGCGTCATGTCCAGACTGTTTACTCATTGTTTATCGCTCATCTCAGTGTAAACATTTTGCCCCGTTACTGTGTTACTGTGTTTGCTGTGTAGTATTTTGGAAAACAAGACACCGCCAGGCTTCAAAGGTTTCTAAATGTAGTCTGTATAATTCTGTCTTTAATTATTGTTCTAATTACAGGAATCTTGCACAAAAGAGACTAGGAATGACCAGTAAGCTACCTGTCGTTATTAAAATTAAAAGAAAAACCTTTTGTTCTGCATATTTAACAGTTTGCAGTTTTTTCTGGTTTGTCCATGACTGAGGGACATTGGCCAAACCTAACCAGTTTCTCTTTGCCTCTGTTTTCTGATCATTGCCACACGGAGGGCTTGCTGGACCTCGGCACAGGCCGGCCAATTCGGGTCGATTTACATCACGAACACACACGGCTCTTGAGAGGACCTCCTTCATACCATGCCTGTTAGTCAGCGTATACTGTATGTCCTGCAAAACTTAGATGTTGCAGTTGCAGTATAATGAATGCTATGCTGCCTTTTCTGTTAATTTGACTGAACACGACAGAATCGCAGGAAGAGGTTAGCTGAAGACCCACTTCATTTGAAAACCTTTGTTTTGGTTACTCTGGTTTCATCCAAAAAGAGTTGTAACAGTAAATCATTTGAAAATATGGCTAAGATAGAATATATAGCTGACTCCACTTGTGAAGTATTTCTGGGAAGGGGGCAGCTTTCAAAATGGAAGGCTTTACCTGTAACAAGTAAATTGCACGCCACTGGGTAAAACAGGATAAACCTGAGGAGATCTAACTGAAAATGGAAAGGGTTGGCTGGCATGGTCAGTCAGTGGGGAGCGCTGAGGCTTCACACCTCCACGGTTGTGGGGTTGATTCCCATCACGACTGTGTTCTTAAAGTGTTAAAACATGCAGTTCAGTGACAGATGTCTCCAGTGTGTGCGCCTTACGATAGACCGGCAATCTGGGGACATGCACTAGATACATAGTTATGGAAGAGAGGTAAGAATACGATATTTTTTACGCCAATTAGTTGCGTCGTTGAGTGTAATAATGAATAATGTATATTGACTGGAAGTCCAAGTGCGGTCCCGGTGCGTCCGATCTTGTCCCAGGACTGGTAACCCCGGCCAGTGACGTCAGCAGCCGTGGGGCGGCTAGCGGAGCAGCGGCTGCACGGTGCAGTTAGTCCCACGGCACGGCTGAGGACGCGGCACCGTTTAACTTCTGCAGAAAACGACATGGGTACGTACTTTTTATTGCTTTTCCTAAAAAGATCCTCGACCCTTCAGATAAACCGTGCGGAAGTAAGCAAATACGAGCTTAATTATCAGTTCTCCACTGATTATGATCAATTTGCTCCTAACAGCTTGGGTGTTCCTGCAAACAAAGTGAAGCTGTTTTAAGATCTGGCGTGTTTTTTTTTACTGAGCAGATCGGTGCATTCGTTATTTTATATATACAGCATGTGGCTGCAGTAGTAACCTAAATAATTCGGGGAAAGGGATTACAGATACTGTTAGTCTAAAGGGATATCCACACTGAGTGGGGTCCATACTGGAAAGTCAAATGCTCACATAATATTAGGTCTTCTTGAACTTCTACCCAGATTAACAGCCCTGAATGTCGTCAGATACTTCTGTTATTACGGGTGATCACCGATTGACCTGTCTGATCCATATTCACGCCTGGTGTGACTTTGTTCCCTCTTGCACATCGCACTTTTAATCCCTCTTGCACAAGCACGCTCCTGTTAACGCCCTTCTATCGGGCAAATGGGTTACTTGTTTCGATAGTCCTTTTCATTTGTAGCAGATGTTGAAACGATGCTGCACGAATTGTTTTGAACAGAGTGATACTCCGCTTATTATCCCGTGATAAACTTCCGCTGGTATTGGAGACTTTCAGCGCTTATCCGCGCTAGGCGTATCTTTAAAAGCATCGAGCTGGCAAATGACCTTATTGACTGTGTCTGGGGTCCAAACGCTATTCTCTGTGGCTTAAAGGCATGGTTTGGCACCCACATGTGTTTTGAATAACGTGCAATTGAAAAACCTCAGCAGTACGAAGGGAAAGTAGAACTGAAGCAGAATTCAGTCAGTTTCTGAGTGAGTAAGTGTTTATCAAGTCGTGCTTCTGAATCATGTATTGTTAGGGTTTATAGTATTGTTTTAAGGCAGTTTCATCCACCTAAAAGGGTTGTTAAATAGATGGGCGGTGTGAAAAAATGTTATTAAAAATGTTAATAGTACAATAACTGCATGTACATCCATGACTGGTGAAATTCTTAAATCATGGCTGGACATGCAGTTATCATACTAGTAATATTTTTTGCTTACTCTGTAAATCATAATTCTTTAGGGCTGTGACTGAGATGGTGAGATGTTTTGTTGTTGCTTGATGTGCTCGATCCGATTGAAAACGGCATTGACCTACCATGATCCTCAGGGTTGGCTAAATGAATAAATGTGTGGATGTTTTACGGCTTTGAGAAACACATCAGTATCCAACTGGGAAATGGGGAGTTTTGTTCAGGAAGCCACCCTAAGGAGCCTCTCACAATTGTGATGGCTACTCTGACGACTCACCCCAGTCATATACTGGCAGAGATGTATTCAGTCAGCTGTTCTTGGAACGAGTTCTGGATGCCATCAGACCTTCCTCTACCCACTGTGAAGATGGGGTTCACAAGGGGCTCCTGGTCATGTCAGAGGCTCTGAATTACTCTGCCCTGCCTCCCATCACGCTCCAGCCTTCAGTGTTTGCCATCTGTCTCGCTCCGTGTGAGTGAAGCTCACACTCATAGGAATGGAGACACCTTCTGGGGATTCCCATCACTTCTTAAACGCTCTCATTGGACTTGGGGGGCTACAGAGGCTCTGCTAACCAGATGGCACGTAGACATGTAAATGAAGAGGAAGTTCACCGTGCAGACCTCTTCAACCTCTGCTTTGACAAGGGTCTCTCTGGCTTGTTTCCTTAGTCACACACACTATCCCTATTGTCTAATGCCTGAAGTGAGAAATCTCATTTGACAGGACAGTCAAAATTGAGTTAGCTTGTGTATCAATAAAATTCTGTTGACTTTCAGTAGTGGTGGCACCTTCATGCTGCTCCAAAGTAGTGTTACTGGTGAGGAGTGGTCTTTGTTGTAGACCCCAGAGAGTATTCTTTGTTTCTTTCTTGTGCTCTTATTCTGCCATGACTGCTTGCTTAATATCTTTTTAATGCAGTGTGCTGGTTGAATTTCCTTCAAAATAAAAAAAAAAGCAATCTAACTCAAAATCGAACTAGACAAAAAGCAGTCGGCAGTTATTTTTTTTACCCCAGTGTTCAAGCTCCCTGTCGATTTGGGTTTTATACTTCAGTTCATTAGATACTCGGATTCTAAAGCTTTAAAATGAATTATATATATTTCCCATAAGTGATACATAATGTTAACAGAACCAATTCCTTCCCATTGACACATCAGTAGGAGAGTTTAGGTCCATTCTTGTTGTTCTACATCATTTTGCCAAGTTCTGTGAAGTGTGCATTGTGAGATTTGCCCTTTCGTTTCCCACAGTTTTCAGGGGTAAATTAAATTTGAGGCCTCTATTTTAAAGCAGGTGAGCATTTTTTCCCTCCATAATCTGGGCAAGTCACCAGATCCCAGCAGAATTGGAGTATCTCAGAGCTGCTTCACTGTTAGGAAAATGTTCTCCCTCTTGCAGAGCCGGGTATGTGTGAGGAACACACACCCTACTTGTATGTTAGTGTCTAAAGTGTGTTTTTTTTTTTCTGCCAGAGTGACAGTCATGTGCCTGTCACCTGCCCGCCCACCAAGCCACTGTTGCTAAGCACCAACTGAATTGTAGCAAAGCGCAATAGCTTGTCTGTGAGAATGGCATTGGTGATGGATTGCAGAATATTCTGGATAAAGCGGTGGGAGTCTGAGAGGGTGGGATTTGGGGGGAGGGGTTTGAAATTGACTGAGGAAAATGAAAGATAGCAGCAATACTACTTGAATATTTCAGTTAAAATGTCAGATTTCCCTCATCACAGCTGCTCACTGTATGGTTATGCAGGTCTTGAGGGAACAAGACTGTTTACATTTATTACCAATCATTAATTCATAATTGTAATAGGCCAGTGGATAGAGTCTAATTTGAGTTTCGCTTTCCAGATTTACATTATGGGGTCATTTTTTGGCAATATTTTTTTTTGAAATGGGTGATTTTACATTTTAATGAAATGTCACTGGCTTTATGATGTTCTACAGGCTATTATTCCTCAACAGTTGCCTTTAGATATTGAGATTTGCTTGATAAATGGAATAAATCAGCCCTGAATCTGAAGATTGTGCATCTTTGTTTTGCCCTGGTAGCAGAAGCTGAAGTTGAAATTAATTTGCTTTTTATTTAAATTGTTTTTCTGTTGGTCCAGCATGGCTTTGAGATGTGGTCAGGACCTGTAGCGCTTTCAAATGCCTGTGTTTTAAAATAATGAACTGTAATCCCAAACTGATCCGAAGATCTTTAGTCCTCTCTGTAGTGATACTCGCTCTTCTCTGAAAACAATTCCTCACGCAATATAAAAATAAACTTAGCACATTTTTTTTCCCCCAGAAATGGAGGGCCAGTACATGCAAATTTATAGGCTTGGAAATTTTCCACTCTGTCGAAAGCCCCTGTGGATCACTGTGCAACAGGGGGAAATCAGTTTATTCCAAGTTATGTGCATAGATGTTACAATTTCCATGTAATACACTTGCAGACGTTTTGTCCAAAGCAACTTTTGTATGTTTTGCATGCTGCTTGTTGGGTAATATCTGCCTCAGGAAACCGGCAATGTTGAAGAAACTACCTTTAGGAAACCAGTCATGTTTCAGCAGAGTCCTAGTCTCTAACAATTATGGTTGCTGTTGCCTTCAGCAAGGCAGTGGTGGATTTGGATTCATGTGCAGCTCTCTGGAGCATTGTGGTCTTTCAGGGCCTCCAGGCCGTGGCAGCTCTCCCATAGTTCACCAGGGAATTTTCATGCCAGGAACGCTTGCCAGTGAGTGACTCAAGAAGCCACGGGTTTTCAAGAGAAGGACTCTTTAGTTGAGGGGTACTGTGATTCACACCAGAAAGTCTGGTTTAATCGTAAGAGATGCAATGGCTTATTTGTAGCTGAGTCTTTCCTAGATTGGTTTACTCTCCCCAAAGACTTGGTTTTCAGCTGTTCTTTTTTTTCTTATGGGGAATCACCCATAATGCAGCATTCCCCTTTTGAGAATGTTCACTCTGAGCGATTGTTGTCGAGACGGTCCGGTTTCTGGGATTTCCTCCACGTCGATGGGAATCTTACCGTAGCTGATGAGTTTTCCTGAGCAGTGTGAAGTTTGGAAAAATTAGTGACTTCTGTTGAGAATATGTGAGCGAAGCCTGGAATATTACCCCTATTTATTTTCCACCGTCCTCCCCTCTGTTGTGTTGACGTGGCAACCATCTTTTGGATGCTGGCCATTAAGACAGCGCTGTTAATTTGTGCAACTTAATAAGTCTTCTGCAGACAAAGGGGCCCTTTGTTTATTGTGATATGAAATGATAGGAATGGGGCACCCCGATGGGAGTGAGCTCTTAAGCAAAGAGCTGTGTCCCCTGAATCTCAATGGGAGCCCATTGAAAAGCACACGGTCGGGGGTGGGGGTTTGGGGGTACAGCCCAAACGCCATTGAGTTCCCACTGTTGGCCGTTAATTTGTGTTCGACTCACATCCCTGCTCGATGGAAATGGGGTTTAATGGGAAGTGCTGTGGGACACAGTCCTCAGTGAGGTGTAGTGCTTAGGATCTGACTGGCAGCGACACGGCAAAAGGTTTGTTGTCTTCTAGCTGCCATCTGTACGCTGTACTTCCATGGTCAAACAGCATAGCCAGGCACAGCTTTTTTACTGTTACGTCTACATGGCTCAGCTATAGCTCAGTGGAAAGCTCAAAAAAGCCCTTTTTGTGATATGGCCAGCTTTCGTTTTCCATGGTCAATGTGCATTTGTTGAATTAAATTGGACTGACCCAGCAACAATTTGACCGCACTCCTAATTCATTCGTGTGGCGGGTACTGCTCCCCCTTTTCATTTTTTTTTCTCTGATGTCTTTCTCTGCCCAGATTTGAGGGAACGTTTTCAGTCCGGCCTGTCCCGGCGATGTGGGCCTTGATGTAGGTTTTGTCTTGCAGCCAGAGTGCCGTTCCACCGGAAATCTCGAGCCGTCCCGAACTCATTTGCTTAGCACACGTGTTTCCCTCCTGAAGCCCAGCTGTACGTTTAACCCACTCGTTCATCATGGTGTTTACCCAGGTAGTGAATGAGGTCGACTCCTCAGCATCTGAACCTCTCGTCACGTCCCCTCCGATGGCTGCCCTCTTAACCGCTAATGCACTGTGGCGACCCGAGACGCAGTCACAGAGTGAGGGAAGGACTGCTGAAATCTAATTACATAACCCAGTGATCAGATTTTCCTTGACACGTAAGCCCCATTTAGCCTAATACATTCCGTGTGTTGGATTCCTGAAGCTCTCTGTTGGTGTGAAGGATCAGTGTATTAATTTCAGTGAAGTCCCCAGAGATGTCATGTGACTATGTATTAATCATCTGTCCGTTTTCTGTCTCCATTTATCCTGCGCTCAGGGTCCTGATGTGTATGCGTCTGTGTGTTTGTATATATACATATACATGTGTGGGAGTTTTTATACATTAGATAGGTGTTAGACAAGGAAGTCTGAAGTCAGATTTCTGTCCTGTGAATTTGCTATTATTGGGGCTTTATATTCCACCCCACTCTGTCTGCGTGTGTGTATGTGTGTCTGCACTTCATACTCTAAGGCAGTGTTTCTCAAACCAGTCCGTCGGGGTCCCCGAGATGGTCCACATTTTTAATCCCTCCCAACTCTCAGGGAATTGGGAGAGAGCAAAAACATGGACCATCTGGGGGTCCCCAAGGACTGGTTTGAGAAACACTTCTCTAAGAATAGAAGATGAATGGAGTGGCACATTTTGGGACCTCTTTGGAGGTGAAAGGACTGTGTTTTTTTGAGATGGTTCTATTTGCTACCCTCTATACAGATGTGACTGCCTGTGATAGCAGTCTCCCTCGTCTGTGTTGAGTATGTAAATGTTTTTTTTTTCCTTCTAGGCTCACCTGTTGTCCTCTGAAGGCATTTTCTTAAACAGGGGGAGATTTGGCAAGTCATACAGACATAATACATCACACCCACTAAGCATTAATCTATTTCCCATTCATCAGAGTGATTCTTAAATATAGACTGGGTTATATTTGCCAGTAAAATCATTGTACAAAACGTGTATAAAATTCTAAGTGTAAGATTTCATGTGGCTGGCGATCAGGTGCCACTCTTACTGCCCCCACACTGAGGACATCGGAGGACGGTGACGATGTTCTGCTTTCATTTGAGCCAGCAGGGGGCATTCTGATCTCAGTCCATGCCCTCTGCTTGGTTTGCTTTCATACCCTGTCCCGGTGGGAGTGGTACAGTGGACTCACTCAGCCGCTTCCAAGTGAAAACACCTTCTCCTCTTACGGATGCGAGTGGCACAGATTACCAACATCAACAGCAGCCCTGAAGCCCAGAGGTGACTCTGTTTCCTGATTTAAGCTTTACTTCTTGTCTATCAGGATCCCCTGGGGGTACGCTGTGGTTAATGGCCGAAGGCTTGAAATACCATAAAAAAGTAATTTTTACCTTTTGGTGGTTTGTAGTTTATATTCCATGAAATTTAACATGAAACACTGCCTTCCCAGAGCACCCAGAATGCAAAGCAGAGGAACATTTTGCAGGCTAATCATTTGTAATCTTTACACTGTTTCCAAACCATCTTAAAAGGAATCCACTCTTCTGCATTTGTGAAACACGGGCAAACATATTTTATATTGTTGATATTGATTTCGGCATGTGTTCCTTTTTTATTTAACAAGTATGTGTGTCAGTCATTTTTATGGTTTTCTATATTATTTGTATTATGGACTTTATGTGTATTATTTGTAATTTTATTGGTCACCCATATCGTTTCTCAATTACCCCTGTCCCCTGTTTTCGATATGACTTGGTGTGTTTTGCTGGGAATAATTCCCATATAGCTGGGAACCAATTTCTTTCTGAAAAGAGGAAAAAGTGAGTTGGATGGGGGAGAGATCTGGTGGATACCACACTGAGATGGTGCCGGGGGGGGGGGCGGGCCCCCCGCCCGCGCGGGGGAGGGGGGCGGGGCGCGGGGGGAGGGGGGGGGT
>JAODKC010000001.1:36696990-36723987 GCA_026777985.1 Mormyrops attenuatus
CCCCACTTCTTTTTCCTCATTTATAAAAATTACATATTCAACTTTTTTTTTTTTTTTTGATTTTTTAATTTTTTTTTTTTTTTTTTTTTTTTTGGGGGGGGGGGGGGGGGGGGGGGTTATAAGAGGAAAGAGAACCTTTTAACTAGATGTTTTGTCCCAAGCCTTCCCTGCACTCACTCAGAGGGGTCAGGCTCAGTGAAATGCTGTTTTGCCTGTAAAATACACTCTAAATAAAAGTGAAGGTTTTCTCAAGTATTTTGAGATGCCTGTTTAGGCAAGGGATACATTGTCTCTATGGACACTCCACTAGGTTCCCAGCCACTCATGGCAACGTACTTGTAACAATACAGTTACTCTCTATGCCTCTTCTCTTTTTTTGCAGTTTCAAGTCTTGTCAAGGTTGCTGTGCTAAAAATGGTTCCATGTGGACCAGTGAGTGAATGACTTTGGTGACACAGTGCAGTTTTAGGCTAATGAGATGTGACTTTGCATGACATGTTCTGTTCTTACTAGTCATTTGGGAAAGTTCTGGTGAAATCTGGAATTTTCCCTCCTTGTTTTTCCCAGAGGGTGTTTTGTCAGTTTCAGTTATTGTCCCACGCAGAGACCCAGGACCATATGGCCTGGCCTCTTGGCTGGAACCAGAAATTGTACCCCACCTGCAATGACAGCTGTCATACTGGGGACCCCACGGACACACTTGCTGTGAATTCTGGCTTCCGTGTTGTTATAAGAATGGCCCGTCTAGCGAGATTGCATTTTTCCCAATGTGAGAAGAGTACTCTTCACACTAGATATTTTAATTTTGTGTATTGCATTACATGTAATTCTGTTGAATTTAATGGTCGTCTTGTCTGATGTGCTACAGATATGTTCAGTGGGTACAGTCAGATGCAATTTCAAACAAAAGTTGTAACTGCTGCAGGTCAATTGGTTTTGGGAAGA
The DNA here is from genome assembly GCA_026777985.1 of Mormyrops attenuatus. Lineage (NCBI taxonomy): Eukaryota > Metazoa > Chordata > Actinopteri > Osteoglossiformes > Mormyridae > Mormyrops > Mormyrops attenuatus. The sequence continues at coordinate 36,697,936 of JAODKC010000001.1, forward strand.
GTTGAAGCCTCAGAAATAGCTAGGAAACCTGTTAGATCTTGTCACATTATATTATTCATTAGACCTCCTGACCCTCTTTACCATCTCAATACACATGCACTACAGTTTTCCACTCATAAAAGCGAAGTGATCAAGGTTAAGTGTCACATTCAACAGTTTTATCAACTATTAATTACTGAGTTCAGTTTGAGACCCTCACCTACGACAAGACCTGCTCCCCAAAGCTAAACTGGCTGTTTAAAGAAGGAAATGCATCTTTCTGCCAGCTCTTCATGATGGTGCAGACACCCTGGTGTTCATTATTTCACACCTGTCATGTGGAGTTTTCTGGTGATGCTACTCTCTGTAATGCTTCACTTGAGTTTGAATTTTAACTGATGCTTGTGACACAAATCAACACACTTACTGCATCTTGCTGCATGTTAATGGCCCTGTCGACTTGAATTACCTACAAAACATAATTTTACAGTGGGAAGTACAGGCAGCCTTTGACTTGCGTAAAACCGACTTGCATTGCGTAAATCTTCTCTTACACAAAAAATATCCAAAATACAGAGTTTATGGAAGCGTTAACGGGTGAATGACTTTACTTGTATTTTTGTGTCCAAGTCCATTTTTTAATTTCTTTATTATTATTATTATTATTATTATTATTATTATATGAAATTTCTTTAATGTGAATATATTTTCAATACATTCAAATGAAAGTCTGAAAATGTGCAGGTATTCAAACAGATGTTAGCTTAATTTGAAATGAGCTTGAAAAGGCAGATAGCATTAATGTTACTAATAATTATAAATGCAGTAAACAAATAGTAATAAACTATGTCTGATGCGTTGTAGACACTTAAATGGTTACTTTATGAAGGATTTCATTGGGAGAAAATAATCGTAAAATATTTGGTTGTGCCACCTGGCATCTTTCACTTTTTGAAAGCCTTATTTGTCATTCACCCAAACACAAAAAGGCTACTTATGCCTATAAGTAAATTCAACACTTCATCTATTCATTTATTTAACAGGCGTTCTCTAGTATATATTACTAGTATATTTTTGGCTTCTGCGTCTTGGCTGTAAGGTGTTTTGAATGGTATGGGAAAGTAAATCTAACTTGTGTATTATTTAGACACTCTTCCACTGTACCAGCTATCAAAGTTTTCACATGGAAAATATCTGTGCTTTTCTTTTCCCATTGATTTTCTGGATCAGTACTGAAGTTCCAAACCAACTGGGGTACTCCTTTGGTACTTGGGGTGGAACTTTGAACATGTTCATTGTCAATTGGTTAGCCAATAATCTGCCTCTGTAACACAAAATGCACCTTCCACTAAAAACAATGATAAATAAAGTAAAACCAAAAAAAGTAGCAATAATGGATGTGTGGACAAATGATGAAACCCAAGCTTTAATTGTGATCTGGTCGGAAGAACAGATTGAATGAAACCTGGATATCATGACGAAATAAAGGAGTATTTGGTGTAATATACTAGGGCTGCACAATATTGTAACATTTGTGATTTTTTTCTTGCAGTGAATATTGCGATATTTAGAAAGCAAAAAGGAGTTAAAAATTTGTCACAAACCTGGCTATGAGTGATTTATACAGCGAGGATGAAAAATGATTATGATTGACTCGCAGAAGGCATGCAAAAGCAGTGATTGTAAAGTTTAAATGTTTTTTTTTTTTTTTTACATAGACTAAATAATCTTGAAATGGAACAATCATCAAAATTGCACATTAATTTTTGAATTGAGAATAAATACCCTGTCATGCGTTGTGGTGATGTCATTATGCCCCGGTACCAGTTTTTCATGCCAGTGGAAAATGAACACTAGTGATAGCATTCACTTTTTGGTATAGTTTTGAAATATCAAAAGTTCAGAACCTGGTGCAGTGGAAAAGCACCCTTTAACTTGCGTAAGTGTTTGTAGAATGGATTACTTACGTCAGTGGAGAACTGCCTGTAATGTATGATATATTTTATTAATTTACAGAATATATCTGGTAAATTCTATTCAAATTTTGAAGCTGAGTAGTCCAACATGACCTGTTTATGAACAAGTGAACAGCATGTGATTAATGTATAAATTCACCGTAACCCTTTAACTCTGAGTGATACTCATCCCCTGAGATGAGGCGCAGGGTGTGCCAGCCCTGGCCAGTGGTTCTGGTCAGAGCCCCAGGTCCCAGTTTCGCGCTGGTCTGAGCTGCCCTGCATATGTGGGGATGAGTATGCCTACAAGGGTTAAGGCTTTGCTTACCACATACCAACTTGTGCTTCTGCCGGCCATATGCTCAGATACTACAGTGTGCCTCTCATTACAGTGTGAGCGGAGGCCTTGGCACTGTCTTCTCACAGCTGGTCATAGTCTGCCCCCCCCCCCCTTCCTGGCCCTTTCTCTCTCTGTCTCTTGTCCTCCATTGGCTGATTGAGGAAGGAGAAACAGGAAATCAGAATCCCCGGCCACCCTGCATGGAGATGGTTCGATGGGAATGTCTCAATGTGGCCCGAGTTCACATGAAAGGGGTCAGACAGGAAGTGAACGGTGTGGCGTCAATTTAGTGCGTTTTGGCAGTCCACCGGCACGCAGAGATTAAAATAAGGAAAGGCTCTCTATCTAAGGGGCACTGCATACTGTTTTCCAAGAACTCCCATGATGCTGTGCACCTTTGTGCATGCCTGGAGCTCCCAGGGGATGTTATAGTGGCAGGTTGGCACAGCGGGCATTGTTTTCCTCTCTAGCTGGGGTGACGCCACCCAGCCTGTCCCTGGCCTTGCTCCACTGCCCACTGATGGCCAATCTGTGTTGCACGCTCCCTTCTGATGCCGCCTTCACCACTCTGAGCTGCTATTCCAAAGGGGCCCTTTACAAACCACTGCTCTCATAAGCTTTTTCATATTTAAGGCAGCAGGTAGCCTTATAAACCCGGCCAAGCATCTGCAAGGTAGCCTTATAAACCCAGTTATGTCCCATTTTTATAAATGTTCAGTGCCATTAGGATCGGGCGGTATGAGGTAATACAGTACATGATATTTTGGTCATACTGCGCTATTTTCGTCTCACCGCATTTCATAATACAGACGCTCCCCGGGTTACGATGGTCCATGTTATGATGTTTCGACTTTACAGTAGGTAAATGTTTTTCACTTTCAGGACATCATTCAATAAATGATATGAGATATTCAAAACTTTGAAAAACGAAGAGCCTCTTTTTAAAGGCTTTGTGTTAATGATTTTGCCCAACTGTAGGCTAAGGTAAGTGTTCTAAGGATGTTAGGTGTGCTGTAGGTTTATTGGAAGCTAAGCCCATCGTAACCTGGGGGGAGGCTGTACCAGAATAGTTCTACTTTTGAATATACTGGCCACATATCATATAGTGCGGTATAATGTCTGGACAGTATGACAGTATGAAACTTTATATCCCACCCTGCATCATTCTGGGGAGCTGCTACCATCGTCTCAGCTGGGGGAGCGAGTGCAGAGAATGGTTACCCAGACTGTTCTCTGGACACTGGTGTCATGCTTGATGCCTTTTCACACAGCAGATGACAGGTCAGATTACAGGCCACAGCGTGTGGGGAATCTCAGATCCTCCCGTCAGTGTCGTCAGTAAAGTGTCTTTAAATGTAAAATTAATTTCTGCTTCTCTGACGATGGATACATGAGCTCAGAGCTCAGGCAAGATGAGAAGCGTATTTGCGTAGTCTCGTCTTGAAATATGTTGCTGTATCTGAATCATCTACACAAAAGTGAGTCACACACCTTATAGGACTCCCAGACCGTTTAGCAGTGATGCATTTTCACATTAATCTGTCGTGCATGTGCATGTGAAGGGGTAGTTACACACTCTTATTAGAATGACAAACACTCTTTACGCTGTCCCCTGCTAGTTCACTTCAGTAGCGATAAAATTCAATACACCACTCAGATATGTTAAACTGTTGCATCAAAACAGTAGCGCATGTTCAACTTCCAAGTGTGTCTGGAGGCTTTCTAGGGATTGGAGGCTTTCGCGTGCAAAGTGTTACCGCCGTGGATGAATCCAACATATGAACGGATTGAGAGGTCAGCTCACAGTGCAGGGGCAGGTTTTAACCCAGATTTCTTTGGGCCTCTGGCAGAATCCAATTGGCTGCTAAAAGCATGCTGCACTGGGTTGATGGGAGCTTGTCAAATGGAAAAATCAGTTAGTGGAGGTTATCCTGCGGGTAGGCATTCGTCATTCTCTCTTTGACTCGCTTGTGAAGCCAGTACTAATGGATGGTTCTGTGACACAGGCTTCTGGGTCTTTTAAACTGGAACCAAGCAAAATTTGCAGGAGATTATTGTGCCGTAAACTATATACGTCACTATTTCATAAAAGTGGATGCAGTTAGTATCCACAAAGCATTTGTACTCCTGAACTCACCCGATAAAGAATCCGGGTACAGCAGTCGATGGGTGATGTTATGGGTGTGAGATCTCATTAATGGCTTGTGAAATTTGCATAACACAAACTGGCAGGACACATCTGGCTTCTGACCAGAAGGAGAACAATTAGCCTGGCGTTGTGTTTGCTCGCCAGCGCAGATATAATAAAAAGGTCAGGCTGCGCTGGCATCGGTGCAGTACTTTCTGATCCTGCGATGGATGGGAATGGGCATCGCCGGTCAGCGTGTCCCTGCTTCATTAGCACGCTTCAGCTCCCATTGGGTTCGGAACCGAGGTTTTCAAACGTGAAGTATAGAGACACAATTCCCAGCGGACCAGAAAATGGGCCCCGGCGTCTCTGTGTATTATAGGGCTGTTTGCAGGAATGTTCTGCAGTTTCATGTGGATGGAGGAAGGGGGGAACTTAACTGTACAGTAAGTTCAGCACTATGAACGTGTTCGCTACACTGGAATTGCGTTTGCATGTTTTAGAATCAGATGGAGACATTGGAAGCAAACTGAGCTTAGGAGAGCTTCAAGAACATTGTTCATTTTGATGTGTGAGAAACTGTGTTGTAGTTGGATGGATGGATAGAGGGATGGAGGGATGAATGGACTGTGTTGGAGGATGGCTGGGAATGCCCGCCTGTCCTCTGGACGTGAGATTGTCAGGAACACAACGTGCAGTCCTGCAGCCCTGCAGGCTGGTATACCCCCTCCTGTCATCCTCATCCGCCCCTGCTTCTCCTGTCCGTGCGTGAAATGCAGGTCACCCCGGCGCACTCGCTGAATCGTGGGTAAAATGCTGCCATAGCAACCGCTGTTGGCCAGCCCCAGGATGGGAAAGCAGTGTTCCTCCTCCCTTGTGTCTCTCAGAGTGCTCTGGAGAACTTTCTGATAGGCAGAGATGAAGGATCTGCCTTCACTTCCTTTGTCCTTCCGATGACGAGCTACACATTCGCAAGAGGCTTGTGTGCTCCCGCTGTTTGCAGAAAGTTCAGATAAACATAAAAAAAAAACAATGACCCTTGTTGAAGATAGTGTTCCTACTTCTCCAAGGTGATTTAAATTAAGCTACACGGTTCAGGTATTTCTTTGAATGAAGCAGAATGGCAACACACCCTCTTGTATCCGTTATAGTGCTTTTTGTCACATGTATTTCAGGTAGGGCTGAGAACAAGTCATTCCTTGGCGAGTCTGAGATAAGTCTTGAGCCAAAACATTGCAGTCACGTAAAGTCTCGTCACTTGCCCTCAATTCCAAGTCGAGCCCAAATCTTGAATCAAGTTCAAGTCAAGTTTTGAGTCATGTAACTTGAGTCCTTATCTATGTCTATTTTTTTACCTTTAGTGATTAAAACTTGCTGTCACAGTACATCATAGGATATGTTCTTTATAGGCAGAGAGAGGCTGAAAAGAGTGTCCACTCATGGTTGTCCTTACACTTTTTACATCCATGGATATGCAGGAATGATGCATCTTTCCAACAAACTATCTCAGGAGACCTTGCATTCAGTAAATTGAAAATGAAGACAGCAGAGAATTAATATAAACCGAAATTATAAAATTAATGTTATGGTATCCAGAGGGGGGCCATAACCTCAAGTCATTTTGAGTCATAGGTTCCAAGTTGGGTCCAAATCTCGGGTATTTGTCACAACTTAGCAAATTTGTGACTTGAGTCTGAGTCGAGTCACTAGTCAGTGACTCGAGTCCCCACCTGTGATTTCAGGAACCTAGAGGGCAGATTAATAGTATTTACCACTGTTTTCTGGCCACATTCTTCTGGTCTAATTTCTGCAACCACTCTGTTTACAGGGATTATTTATTACAACTGTCCAGTTATGTCCATTTCACCGTTGATGTTTTCACAGTCGTTAAAATCAGAAATAAGGACGGACTTGTTTGCTGCACACCCACATTTTGCTAGTTTTGTGAGAAGATGGATAGGCTGAAGACCAACAGCCCAGCATTAACAAGACAAACAAATATGAGAATATGGGAGATGAATGCAGCATATTAGCAAGCAAACTGATGCTGAAGGTCCAATGACTGCAAGCATAAAGGGATAATATGAAGTCTGAAGTAGCTGCTGGCAGGTTTTAATAACATCTTAAGCATTATTAATAATGTCTGCATCTTTGGCCTGGGTTACCAGGACTGCGTTTTAGTCTGACTTTCAAGGAAGCCACCGTTCTAAGTACAGGTGTGCCGAGATGAAGACAGTTGGGTTCTTTTGTGCCAGTTCTCCAAGGAATCGCTATTGATTTTTCTGGATAGACTACTTGGCCATGAGTCAACTGTGGGTCCGACTTGTCCACTTCCTGTTAGTGTCCTTAACTCCTGTTGATGGATGGTCGGGGCTACCTGCGAGCTCATGCAGGCCCAGCTGTAGACACTTACAATGGTCAACGACCCTAAAGTAGTAACCGGACCTGGTACAGCATGGTTATTCAGCTAAGTGATATACAGTCCATTCATTTAATGTCAGATATAATGTAATGCAGGCAGTACTTTCCTAAACTCACTGGATTGCCTATTTTTTATGCATGTCCTAATCCAGAACAATAACAAATAATAAAGCCTTAAATTGTTAAAATTGTTTCCACAGTCATGATGGGATTTTAAGTATGTCCAGCTCAATTCAAGATGTGTTTTAAGATTATTGTCTGTTTGCAGTAAACGTTTAAGATCAAATTTCATAACAGCTTTTCCGTCCCCCTCTAAATATAAACCAGGCCCTATGAACGCTAAGATAACTGCTGAAAGTAAGCCAGCTTGCACCCCCCCCCCCCCAGGACCAGGACGCTTCTGTTTCTCAGCATGTTGGAGCGGTGTCTTATGAAACGTGTTGAATAATTCATCATCCTACGCTGCGCGACGTTATATAACAAGCCGCTTAAACTTAACCCTCTGCGGGGTCGCCTCCCGCCATAATCGCCTTAGTTTAGCCACCGCTAACGGACAGGGCACCTCTAGAAGGGCTGATCCGTTCTCCAGGTTACCATTATACACATAACTCGAGCGCATCATCCTCGGTCTGTTTCAGGGATGTGCAGGGACTGAGCACCTGGTCCTTTTCCCTCTGTTTTCAGGTCCCGAGGGGCCCTTTTCGACAGCACAAATTTTACTGAGGAGGGGTTAGTTGGAGTGCCCCTTTTTTGAAGACGCACAATTTACAGAGAGGGAAGTCCCCTCCACCCCGTTGGCAATTTTTTTGGAGGGGAACACCCCCAGTCGAGCATCTGCTCAACAAAGTCTCTGCACGGCCCTGGCTGACGTCTGTCCTGTTCCGGCTTTTTCCAAATGCATTTTTATAAGGCCACCAATAAAAACCCATCCTTTGTGTCCCAGGGTCATTGTCAGGCTTCATTTTAGTTTTTCAGGGATGTTATAGAAACACTAATGGAATATATGCAGCTGTTTGTATCGTAGTGGGTATGAAGGAAAGGGCTTCAGAGAAAAGTGAGTGAAATGATTCTGATGTGAAATTAAATGATATTGGGTAGGAAACAAATATTTCTGGAGAACGATGACAATCAAAGAGGATAGACAATGCAGACAATGGAGGCAGGAGTGTTTGGGTCACCCTGTGGGCTCTTATGACAGTGACACAGATGGTCACAGACTGCTTGGCTTAGCTCCCGTCCCTCTCTGTCCCTCTGCAGGTTGCTTCGAGTGCTGCATCAAATGCTTGGGCGGCGTCCCCTACGCTTCCCTGGTGGCCACCATCCTGTGCTTCTCGGGTGTGGCCCTTTTTTGCGGCTGTGGCCACGTGGCGCTCACCGGCACTGTCACCATCCTGGAAACTCACTTCTCCACTTTGCACAGTGACCACGCTCTCTTGACTCACGTGTAAGTGACAGACCCCGCCCCCACCCACAACTCTGCCGACTTCTTGTTGTATTTCGAATTCTACGACACGTCAGTTCAACTGTATGTTGAATCCATGCTGTGTCCACCTGCATTTACAGAGCAGTATTTGAACTAAGGAACGGAGAGTTTATTTCTTGTCAAGTGCTGGGGGGAGGTTTTCCCCTCCTATGAGTCATGTCATGCGTTGCATCGTTAACCGCGATTGTTAACTGTCCATTTATCGCTCTGGAACATCTCAGGGAGATCGAGTGCTTCCATCTTGGGTCACTGTGTCAGCGAAGGGCTTACAAATCACGGACCTTAGCCTCCGCACTCATCAATTACAATCCCCCCCACAAAGATGACATCTAATGCAGCCAGGCCCTCAAGATCAAAATCAACGCATGAATAAATCAAGGAATATGATACACAATATGCTAGCTAAACAATTATATATGCAAGCTAGAACATGAAATATGTTACACAGGTGATGAAAAGTCGTAAAGAGTTTATTAGTCTATATATCAGTGTGTATTTAATGCAATAACTTTGGACCAGGAAGCTGATCTAAAAGTTGCTGATGTCACACACACTGTCATTATGGAGAGAGGGCAGGCTTTCAGACAGACATCTCACCATCCACCTTGCCTTTCCTCATTCATGCTAAATGAAAATCCTTGATAGATGAGGGCAGGGCTTAGCCTCAGCATTCAACCCCCGCTGAAACTCTTTGCATTATGGTACATGGTTCTGACCACACGCTTATGCTCGCTGTGGCCCCGCAGGGTCCAGCTGATGCAGTATGTCATCTATGGCATCGCCTCCTTCTTCTTCCTCTATGGCATCATCCTGCTGGCCGAGGGTTTCTACACCACCAGTGCTGTGAAAGAGCTTCACAGCGAGTTCAAGACCACCATCTGTGGGCGCTGCATTAGTGGCATGGTGCGTTTCACACACGCGGGGGCTCGTGCCTTGCTGCGCTACTATCTCCAGGGGTGTTTGCTATTATGTTCCTTTTAATTAATCAGCTGGCACTTATGTCCAGAAGGTGCGACTGTTATTTTATGTGATTGATCCTCTGTTCTTAAATGTATGATTGGTCCCCTTGAGGTTAAACATTAAACATTAAAAAATACAGCCCCCGATGATGTGCTGTTTCTGGTGATTGAGAGCATTTTAGATGACTCACTGACACTTGTTCCCACGTGACCAGTTCGTGTTTCTGACCTACATCCTGGGCGTGGCCTGGCTTGGCGTCTTTGGGTTCTCGGCGGTGCCCGTCTTTGTCTTCTACAACATGTGGTCCACCTGCGCTGCCATGAGGTCCCCGGGGACCAACATCACGTCCATTGACTCCATCTGCGTGGACGTCCGTCAGTACGGTGAGTACTCTTCCCTTCCCACCTTGACGGTCACCTGCCAAAGGATATAATCCGCAGCACCTGATTTTTTGTAATCGTTACCGGCCCTATGTTAGCTAAGCTCCCACCTAAATCACATTCTTCAGTTATTACATTTTATTTATTTAGCAAATACTTTTATCAAAGTGACATACATCCTCCCTATGTCAACTGGAGGTTAAGAGGCTTGCTCAAGGGCTCAGTGGTGATACTGTTCTGCTGACCCTGGGATTTGAACTGGCAACCTTCTGATCACAGACACCTGAGTCTTAACTAGTACAGCCACATGCTGCCCCATGTCAAAGTGATATTTTGAGCCAGCTACGTTGGAAAGCAAGCTATATAAAAATTCAGGATGCCTCGTGACCTCGTTTCTTGAAGAATACTGTCTGTAAAAACACAGGACACTAGGCAGGAATCCACCCTGGACACGATCATATGCTACAGGCAAAAGCGCCTGCGTGGGATTTGAACCCCCTTCCATTGAGGTGTAAGGCAGCAGCGCTGCATGTTGACTTTCATCGTCTGCTAGCGAATCTGTGTATAGCTCTTGTTGTTGCAGCCTCCTCTTGTATTTTCACACTGTGTTGTCTTTTTAACAATTCATAGTTGTGAAACCCCGCATCACTGTTGTGTATCACAGGTTCCCTTGAAGTGTGATGATTTCGCTCGTTAATAGGTCCTCGTAAAGATCTCAGAGCACCATTTTGTCCTTAATTGAAGCAAACAATGCATTAACTGGAGTTGCTGGGCTGGAGGGGGGTCTTTAATATGGCCGTTTTGCTCCTGCAGGCGTAATCTCCTGGAGTGCTACACCCGGGAAGGTGTGCGGCTCTGCTCTGGGCGACATCTGCAACACCAGCGAGGTGAGCAGCTCCCCATGTCGCATGAGGGAGGAGGGCCGCGTTTACTGGCTGTGGGGGTATCGGTGAGGTGCCGACCAATATCGAGGCTTCATGCGCAAAGTGGCACAATTGGCTGGCCACTTCCATTAAGGGCATCTTAGTGTGATGAACTTCCTTTGAGTCGCATAACCAATCTTCTCTCTTGTCTCTTTCAGTTCTACTTGTCTTACCACCTGTACATCGTGGCATGTGCGGGGGCGGGGGCCACCGTCATCGCACTGGTAAGCTGAGATGTCTTATGTCTATGGCATTTTTGGTGGGGGGGCTGAGGGTACACTACTGGGCTGCTTCCCCTTGGCCCAATCTGTCTCACCTGTGACCCGTTTGGATCCTGCTGGGCCTGGGGAACCATGTGTGTCTGTCTTTATTTTGACATCAGATCACTGTTTTTCCCTTAAACTGCCCTGCTTTCGAAAAACAGATAGGATTCCGGCAATACAGGGACATGTAGTGCATTCTGCCCTGTCATAGCTGCCCTCTCAGTGCAAACTGCACACCGCAGAGCCAAAACCTCAAATTTCAAGGGAGGGAAAACGATATTTTTAGCTGATGTGCTTGGAGATTAAACATTACATAAACATTACATAAGACATTTTTCAGTATTAAAAATTTATCACCCAAGTCCCAGGGGTATTATACATGTTATACATATTATAAATTTCCTTATTTCTATTATGTGAAGTAAATTAAACTGCATTACCAGTCATTGCATGGAGGTATAATCCTGGCCCTGGCAGCCTGCAATGTTTTCTGGTGGTTGTCCCTTAATTGCTTAGTCTTGATTGACCTGTCGAATGATTGGCACAATTCAAATCAGGATAAAGGTAATGTTTAAATGAAGGCTCGCTAAAAAATTATGTCAGTAATGGAATTATAGTGCAAGTAACCCTTAGAAACTACATTCATTAAGAGTCCTTTGTTTGATAATTTATTAAATTAGTCCTGTATACAAGTTTAAGTTAAGTAATAAAAATAATTAAAACAATTTAAGCATTGGATGCACGTTAGTTTTAACGAAGTCTGAATTGGGCCATGCAATCAAACAGCCACATTACAGCCAGTAGGTGAATGACTGAGTGAAGCAATAGCGGGGTAAATTACGGACAGCCAGGACCAGGATTAAAAAATCCTGCTTTAAGAGAGTGCGCTCTATTGATGGATAAATAAATCCCAGCATGCAGTGTGGGAATGAGCCACATTGTGTTCACGGCGCTGTACTCTGCTCTCTTCCACCAGCTGATCTACATGATGGCTGCCACTTATAATTTTGCTGTCTTGAAGTTTAAGAGTCGGGAAGACTGCTGCACTAAATTCTAACAAGTGGATGCAGTCGACCTGAGGGCGCCACCTAGAGCAAGCAGCCCGTGACAACGCCAATTAAAAAAATAAATAAACGCCTCAACTAGAGCTCCTCTGTGTGTAAATAGGCTCCATGTACCTCTGCAGAAGTTGCCTATACCACTGTGTGTCACCTGTGGAGAGTAGGACGTAGGGTCGGGGGAGGTTTCTGTAGGACCCTTAACATGTGCCCTTCTGATTTATCTTCTGTTTTGTGACACATCATAGCTGGTGATACATCCCCCATTTTTCATATGTGTAACCCTGTCTGTATTGCACTCACCTCACCTGCCCAACTTAACGGTTTACCTTCAGCCATATCTGGAAATACAGGTGGTCATGCAGACTTTGTTTAGCCACACTTACGCAGTCTTTCGTTTCTTGTTATTTTTAATAAAAATCCCAGGCCTTCTCCGCTCACACAATTTCGGTTGTGGCAAACATACCTGCGAACACTTAGCTTACTTAACTCTAGTTTCTGGGCCCTTTTCCTGTGCTGATTTTGTTCTTCCCAACACCAGAGATTTCATACTCCTAATAGTTTCTAACTTAAAGAAGATTTTACAGAACAAATTTTCATTAACTGTATCTGGTATAAATCTCCCCTCCAACGAAATAGTATTCACCACAATAAAGTTTAACACTGTGTAAATAATGTCAAATTGAAAGAGGAAACATATTTTTTAATGTCTTTTAATACAATCTGAAAGAATTTATAGAGGTCGATACGTATCAAATCACAACCAGAATGTAATCACAGCCCTGCTGAAAATAATTGAGAGCTCAGCTGGGACAAACCTCAGTGGGAGGAAGATGTTTTGCAGGATGACACAAGCCCTAACAATTGGCTAACTTAGGGGGAATAAAGGTGCAAGTTTGAGCTGATGGTTAAAACTTTATGAATTACCCCCCCCCCCCCCCAGTAGTAGGATGGGGTGGGGTAGGGCAGGTCTAGCTGTAGCACTGTAGATGAATCACGAAGGCTGAAGGTGTTTGGTGTGCTGATTTCCCTGGACCCTGTATTTTTTTATCCGTTCTAGATAAAAAGTGCCTTTTAAAAACAAATCTGATTCTGTTTTTAATCCATTTTTGTTTAGAAATTTTGAATTAGATTTGTCAGATGTGACTTGTTTGTTTAGAAATGAGTTCGCATGCTTTTCTTTTTCTTATGGTCACTCATGTCATATTTCATTTTATTTAATATTTTCCTGAATTTTCAATGACTGTAGCTATTTTCCCTTTCTATACGAAATAAACAATTTGTTTACAAAAAAAATCTGTATTTTTTTTTTCCTCTCCAATCTCATAAAAAGACATCTAAATATACATACGAGATGTCATAGTTGAGTAAATTGGGAGGTGGGGGTCGGGGAGCTTTCTTTCACGTTTGTGTCTGCTCTTTTAAAATTACTAACGATCTGGAGCATAAAATTGACTATGAGTGAAATGTGCATGTTTTGTTATGTCCTGCTCCGATTCTGTCCCCACTCCCTAGATGTCTAAAGCGGTCATAACTTAAATAATAATAACAATAATAATAATGATGTTATTATTATTATTGTTAAATATTAACCATTCAGAGTTCTATTAACAATAGTAGTAGCGTTAGAGTAAAGATCCTATGGTGCCCATGTAGTTCCTGCTTCTTAACCTACTCACCAGCCCTGCTGCCTCGCCCCTCTCTTCCAGATCCATTTCCTCATGGTCCTCTCCGCCAACTGGGCCTACCTTAAGGACGCGAGTCACATGCATGCGTACCAGGACATCAAAACCAAGGAGGAGCAGGAGCTGCAAGACATCCAGTCCCGCTCCAAGGAATGCCTCAATTCCTACTCATAAGGATCGCACGCTTGCGCCCCTCACAGGCCAGCCTTCAACACACGGCTAGCAAAACGTGCCGACTGCCCTCTCCCAGCGCGGTACTAACATGGCTTCTAACAAACTAATGTGTTAATGTTGCTCCTCACTTTGGAGAAGAGTCATATTCAAATGCTCAATGTGCGTTAGCATGACTTAAATACGTATTTGAATATGATACCTTCTCTGATACCTTCAGTTTCTTCATTTTCTGTGTAGCTCTGTTGCCCTTGCCAGAATTAGCTGGTGAAGCATTGCACTATTTAAACAGAAGGGACAAACGGCATCGTCGCACCATCTCTATTCTAGGTTGGCGGCGTCTAGGCAGCTTCCAGGCTGCTGAGATGTGAGGGGACGTACGAGAGGGTCCTCTGATTCTCTGTGCTATTCTGAGATGCCATTTAAGTCGCAGAGGTCAGCACAAAATACTCGCCTTATGAACACAGATTGGAAAGAGGGTCTAAAATGAGTGCAGTGTGATGTTTCTGTTTCGTGCTGTCGTTTGTATTTGGTCTTGACTTTTAGGCAGAAAAAACTGTGGTGGCGTAATTTGATGCCATAGCTTTTTCATTAGAGATGTGCATTTTGGGAAATGTAGTTCGAGTTAAAGCCATCTTCAGCAGTGACCACTTCTTTTTTTCTCCCTCTCATTAAGCGGGTTGTGAAGCTTTGTAAGCTTTGCTCACACGCTTTGACTTATGTGCAGGACTAATACCCTAAATGAAGAAAAGATACTCTACCTCAGGTATAAATGGTATCAGGATCACTAGCCCATAAGAACCAGTGACAAAAACTACAAAAAAAAGCTAATTATAAATATCCCTTGAACAAAAGTAGAAAAATTGATTTTCTTTGCAAGTAATCTGAGCTCAGTACTGAAGTATTGTCTGTAAAGTCAGTGAAACAAATTTTGGCCTGCACTCCAATTGGGGAATAAACTATGTAAGGGTTGACATTTCCCTGTGTGGAAAAAGGTTTCTACGCCAACGCTGCATTGAAAGAACCTTCTGCACCTTTTTGCACTTCGATTTCAAGCGGGATCATTCCTGTTAGGGAAGTCTCCAAAGCTACCGTTTGTTTACCGTCTGGGGCAGTTTTGAGTAGTCCGGTGCACCGTAGTGCCTGAATCGAACGAGGGACTAGCGTGAATCCTTTTAAAAATGCTAAAATGTAATGGGAACTGCTGTTAAATTCATTCGTTGGGAGCCAGAGAAAATTCCAAGAAAATCCTCAAAATTCCAGCGCTGTTCGGAAAGTCTCCTGAAACACAGCTCACCAGCTCTGTCCTATTCTGGAGGAGAACTTAGAGCGGCATGGAAGACGTAGATTCGTAACATTCCGATAACTTCAACTGTTCGGAGAGACAGGGTTCTCAACAGCGTTCCAGCGTTATTCCTAGGAATGTCGTTGAATCAATTACACCCTAGAACTATTTGGTCACATCTCATATACCATCTCATGAAATACTTACGCATCCCACTTGGGAAGATATGGCCAATAACTTTTACCGCTTCTTAGTGTATATTTGTAAATATGTCTCCTCACGGTGTATCTAATCTCAGTATTATTTTTTGTTAGATATGCTTTTAATACACAATGATGCCGCATTGAGAATATAAGGGAATGAGTACAGAGAGATGCAGCTAGACCTGGGACAAGGGCTCACTCATTTTATGTTGCATTATGAAAAATGATGCCTGCTTATGTTCACCTGACCCATTTATGGTTCTGAGTGGTCTTTACATCCCTAATGCTTTGAAGTTCTTGGGTTTGAAAAGAAATCGCTGATATTGAAGGTTCCCTGTTGAATCTGTGTGCTCTGTATGTTTCCATGGTTAACCTAAGTGTGCTCAACTCCGAGACGGTAAGTGTGAAGTGTGTAGTGGGGGGGGTGATTTCGGAGGGTTGATGTGTAAAATGTAAAGTTAAGTCAGGAATGCTTTGGAATTCTTTTTTTTAAAAACCATGTCAGGAGAATTTAATGGGAAAAATGTTTTGAATCCCTTTTTAAAAAAGCTATTTTTGGTATTGTTTGTGCAAAGGTTAAAATCCAGATAAACATTACATGTACTGTATGTTTTCTGTTCTAGTGACAAGACGTACAGGGATATTTTGATGTTTATTCATTATTGCATGAAGGAGAAATAACTGTTTCTGCAGTAATTCAAGTTCTGTGTAGTCGTTTGTACTGACAAAAATCTTGTAGGCAGTGTTTGCCCTCCTTTTTTAACAAAAAAAAACAACCATTGTGTGTTAAGTAGTAAATCTAGCTGTTTGATAGTCCACTTTTGTTTAAAAAATAAAATAAAAATATAAAATCCTCTACAGATCCTTCATGCAGCTATTTGTAACCTGTTCGTTAACCTTTTTTCTACGAGTGCCAAGGCGTTCCTGGCAGTTATTGAAGTAGAAATTAAACGAGTAGCTGAGATCATCCATCAGCGTGTTACTGTTTCTGTACCACGTCAGAATCATGCATGACGACACTTACCTGTATTTGCTTCAGGTCTTATTTCCTCAAGGATTGGCAGTATGTGAATATATATATATAACCATAACCCAATGTTCTGGTAGGTTAATGCACACAATGCAAGCCATTTAGAAATAAACCAGTCTTTTGTCACAAAAGGTTGATGTGTTAAACCTTTTGAAAGACTCACAGCTGCTTTGTATATTTCAATTCAATTTCAGTTGAGTTTTATTTGTATATAACATTTTCACATTACATTGTTTCAAAACACTTTACCCAATGCCCCCAGAGAGCAAGCCAGAGGTGACAGTGGCAGGGAAGAATCTGTGGGAGGAGTGAGATTCCAAGAGGGAGCTCATTCTCCTTAGGGTGGAACAGAACATCACATATTTATACCTGCAAATGAGTTTAAAGCTGAAATCATTTTAGTACACTAATTTTCTCAGACTGGCGTTGAGGTAGAATAATAGGTTGGCTCAGTGAGTGGCAATGCTGCCTTACACCCCCAGGGTGGGCAGGTCAAACCCCACCTATACTTCTGCCCATAGCATGTGATTATGTCCAGGTTGTAGCCCTACCCATTGCCCTGTAATTACAGACCATATTATCCCAGAAGTACAGTCATGAGCCCTCCTCAATTTTAATATAGCACATTTGCCAATATAACTGGCTCAAAATCTATTGCTTAGCTACACACTGCCCCGATCGCAAGTTGAGACTGGGACTGAGGCGCAGGTCCTATTCCTCTTTTTGGCAGAGTGATTTCACAGTTAATCCAACTGCTCCATGGATTGCTGACTCTGCTTTCTGAAATATACATAGCTATGGATGAAATCACCTGTTAAATAATTCAATGTAACTGACATCAGACTATCATGGTTTATTTTTGTTAGTGTTTCTTAATTTTATTCAGTTACACAAATTGCCAAATCTTACCATAAAAAACAACACTTAATCCACATTACATTAATTTGGCTTTTAAGGTCACATGTGACATCACGTGTAGGTGCTACCAGAGATGCTGGTGATCATGCGGTGGCATTCATCACTCATTCATCCAGTCAGGTTACTGAAACACAAAGATCCCAAACACAGTAAGAAGGAGCTTGCTTGTGAAATGGCTGGTCCTAGTGTGTCACATCAGGGCTTTTTCACCAGAAATCATCTTCAGCCTCATCCTGTGAGAAAGCGATGACGCTGCAATACAGGAATGCAGGTAAGGACCACGTCGAATGCTGTGGCGTGTGTGTACAGCAATCGCATGGTGTGAAGATGCGGGGAAGGAGATTGAGACGACTGACGATATCAA
The DNA here is from genome assembly GCA_026777985.1 of Mormyrops attenuatus. Taxonomy (NCBI): domain Eukaryota; kingdom Metazoa; phylum Chordata; class Actinopteri; order Osteoglossiformes; family Mormyridae; genus Mormyrops; species Mormyrops attenuatus. Next base: position 36,715,482 of record JAODKC010000001.1, read on the forward strand.
AAATCTGCAGAGGATACAATCCCTATAACTTAGCTAAGACCCCAAAAGCATCCCCCAAACACAGCAAAGACCCCCAACACCCAGACGACGCTCTACCTGTTGTCTTTATCGTCAGAGAGGATGCCTGCTGCCAGACTCCCTCCGTCTGCTTCATCCTTGCCCAGATGCTGTAAAACCACGCCCCTTGTTCAGGTTACAATGGAAACACTGTGACGAAATCCATGGCGACGCCACCCACCTGATCAGGCTCCGCCTCCTTCCCTTGCATGACTATCCTCATGTACTTTGCCAGAGGATCCAGGGTGGGGCTGGTTTCTGAGCTTTTGGAGATCGTATCTGCAACCCCACCCTCCTGTTTGGTTGTTTTGTCCCCCTTGGTACTCCATTCCTGGGACATGCCCCCTTCCTCAAGCAACTGTGTGGGTGTAAGCCAGTCCATGAGCACATAGGTGACATTGTCTGACTGTGGTCACACGGGGGGGCAGACACTCACCCTCTGCTCTTCTGGTCTCTCCAGGGACTCCAAGCCCTCCTGTCTCCACGTCTCTTCTCTGATCTGGCCCTCCAGCTCCCACTTCACGCCTCCATCCTCCCCCTCCTCCTCTTGTCGTACTGGGATCTCAGTAGATTGGCCATCTGGGGGGGGGGGGTCTTTGTTAGACTTACTGTAGACAGGTTATGCACTAAAGGCGACTTTTGAATTTCTTACCATTCCTCTATCACGTCAATAAGCCTTCAAACTGAAAAATTGCAGCCTTAAGTTTAGACTTTAAAATAACAGATTTGAGGGATTTTGAAGTCTAACACATCATGCCATTACAACCCTTCGTTCATTTCATTAGCAATTCATCTAAATTTGAGCATAAAATATTCTGTACATGAGAATGGACAGATTTATGTCAACAGCTCTACAATTCCAAATTGCAAAATTTCCAAGGAGAAATACAGAGCCACACCCTTAGCTGTGGTGTCAGAAGTAGGATCACCGCAGAGAAGGCGGGCTTAGTGTTAGGGACTAGCTGGATTTAAAAACACACACCAAGGATGTGGGGCGTAGCCTCCCCCCGCCTCCTCTCTGCCCCCGGTGGGCTGATCCTTTGGGCCTCCGAGGCCCCGGAGGACAGATGGTCCCGTTCGTCCTGGAGAAGCTCAGGAATGCGGCTGGGCTCTGGGGAGGGGGGGATTGGAGTGAGAGAAAAGGCACACAAAGAGCCCTTTATTTCCCCCCACAATGGGGGAGACGAGGGGTACAGACAGAGAATCCATAATCAGCCCCAAAAACAGACACACAGCACCCCGAGTGTGGGCAGGAGAGGGCGACGGCGGGTCATTCTGTGGCTGGGTGTCTACGATGAGCATTACGAGGATTAGAAATGACAGCAAAAAACAGCGGTAACAGGAAAACGGGACCCCACTGAGACAAATGATTAAAAAAGCCAATGCAGTCATAAGCCAGCAACCATCATATCCTAAGCATTTCTTCAGCAACCGTGAGAATAAAACACAAAATAAGAACATGGACTGCTCTGGTCGGGGCTGAGCAGCTTTGATTCGTGCAGTACGGACATACATAGACTAACAGAGACTAACAGAGACTAACAGAGACTAACAGAGACTAACAGAGACTAACAGAGGACACGCACGGGAGTCGACCTGGCACGTGTGCCATGTTTATAACCAGCCATTAGAGGTCACGAGATGATTATGAAGCACCTTGCGGAGGCTCTGTCAGGTCTTGCAGGGATATTTTCTCCGGATGAGGGGAGGAACCTGAGCTGGAGTCACTCTGCTGTGCTGTTGCTGAGCTGCAAAAAGAGCAGACACTTTCATCCAAAGCGGTGTATATATTTTGGGAAAGCAGAGTCATTCCATGGAGCCACTGGGGGTTAAGTGCCTTCATCAAGGGCCCAACAGTGAAATTACTCTACTGACTCAAGGAATCAAGCCTTCTGATCACAGGCCCTGGCCCGTAACCCACTGACCCACATAATTCGGCAGGTCATCTTTAACAGGATCCAGTGCACCTGCCTGATAGATCTGAAGATCCCCTGTGCTGATACACACTTGCAAATAAAGATGTTTTGGATAAGCAGGAGTTTATCATTTTAGCTTTCCCCTGTGTGTGTGGATGATTTTTATGTTTTGTGTCTTTATTAAAAGAAGGCATCTGTGAAAATGTAAGCTGGTGGTCTGGTACCATGCTGCATGACTGCATGTGACAGACAGGCAGTGAGGCGAGGGTGTCACCTGTAGGGCTCTCGTGCTGTACTCCTCAGAGGGGGACTGCCCGGTGGGCTCAGGTCCATTGCCCGCCCCCGGGGGATGGGGGAGAGCTGCCTTGTTGGAGACAGGCCACTGAACATCACGGGGGAGCCCCGGACATCTGGACATGGGAGTGACAAGAAGCATCTGCCCAAAAGCTTTCATCACAGCTTATTCCTGGACTTTTGAAATAACCTACTGAGTACAATCAGATCAAAATATACTCCGCAAAACTTTTGATTACGTGTTATTTCATATTAGCGAAGATTACAATAGAGAAACCTGGCAAATTTCTTTAGCATAATCCTTCTATTACAGAAAGGCCCATCCACCCGCATTGAAATGAGCTATAAGACCGGGGGTATGTGGTGGGGGTACCTTCCACAGTCTCCCTGGGACGCTGCCATTTGGCGATGGACAGGGGGGTGGAAGACAGGCGCCGTGGGGGAGTATCGCCGCCCCCTGGTGGTGTTTGCTCCCCAGCTGCCCGCTCCTCTCTGAAGTCCAGAGACTCCAGGAGCCTGGCACTCACAAGCTCAGGGAGGAGGCTGGGAGCGAGCGGCCCATCCTGGGCAAAGGTCACTCTGGGCTGGGGGGCAGGCGGGGGCCCGGAGCCTAAGCTGTGCGCTTTCAGCTGGGGAGAGCGTGCCCGGGGGGCCTGGAGGCCAGCGACCGCGAAGCGCGTCGCCCTCTGCTGGTAGTTTCTGTAGGCCTCCTCCAGTGCCTCTGCTTCCTGCTCCAGCTCCCGGATGCGGGCCTTGGCACCGGCCACCAGCTCGGCATCGGCGTCTGGGGAGGCGCTGCGGGCTCGCAGGGGCCAACGCCGGCAGGCTTCTACGACCCCAACGCGGGCCTCCCTCCTCCTTGTGGCTAGACCATCCACATAGATGTCGGGCGGCACCAGCTTGTCGGCGCTGAGCTCTAGCACAGAACGGTCCACCAGCGAGGGCTTGGGGTTGCGCAGAACTTCATTTTCCAGGGCTGGTTGGGGGTGGTTGCAATGCCCCCCGATGCACGGAGGAGAGGAAGATGGTGAGAATCAGCGAGGAAACTACCTGGATGGGAGAGTGGCCTGGAGCAGGTCAGCGCGGAGCTCGGGATACCTAGCTGTGTCTGCCGAAGTTGCAGCTTGATCTCCTCCACATGTGTGCTCATCCACTGCGCCCTCTCCTGGCACTCCGAGAGCTGGGCTTTCAGCTGCCCGTTACGCTCCACCTGGAGGGGGATCACTAGTGGTCAGTGCTGAGCTACAACAGTTATCAGAATCATTTGAATTAACTGCCTGTGTGAGGTGGTGGTGGTGATTATTTTTATTATTACTACTATTATTATAATACATCCACCCTCCAAATGCTTATCCTGATTCAAAAGTTAATAGCTTTAAATGATGTGAATTGTGCCATTAGTTCAACATCTCACTGGAGACCCATTCATGATTGTCCAATAAGAGTTTAGGTGAGGAACATTCCTATTGGACAATCATGACTTCAAGCTTAAGTTAACCCAGCTAACTGAGAAATCCTGCTTCCTGGAACACCCCACAGGATTTTTCCATTAGCCAGATAACTTAAATGTAAGGATTGTCCAATAGGAATGTCACTTAGCTCTCCTCCTTTGGACAGTTTTCACGTTTGGCTTAAATTATCCAGCTAACTGGGAAATTCTTATTTGTGGAATAACACCCTGTGGCCTATCCCAGGCAACATATGGCACAAGGCTCTGGTACACCCTGAATGGCATCCCAGTCCATCTTAGGACTGCAAAGGCGATTCAAAAAAATTTTTTAAGGTGGAGGGGCATAAGAGAGGCCATAATACATACAGAGGGCCCAACCTCATCGTTAGCCAATGAAATGTTTTGAATAGGTAAGTGACAGGGGAGGGGCATTCTGGGGGCCAATCAGCTTTGAGCCGGGGGCACTGGCCCTGCCCCTGTATATGCCCCAATTAGCCTGACTGCATGACACACACGATGGAGCCACCAGGCAACCTGACCTCTCCCTGGAGCTGCACCTGCAGCAGCAGCTTCTGGCTCTCAAATTCCTCCTCCTCCAGCTTCCTGGCTTCCTCCACCCGGTGCAGCTCCACCTGCATGGCCAGCTGGGTTTTTGAGGGCTGGCTAATCTCTGGGGATGGATACACAGGGTCAGGGTTACTGCCTGGGATGGATATACAGGCACGGATCATATTCAGGAGAGAAGGAGCACATGTGGGGAGCTGTGCAGCAACACAGGACTGACTTATCAATGTCTATGCGTCTACATTAGGGTTCCTAGTTATTAACAGAGGCCAAGATGATGAAACGCTGTGTCCTGTAAACAGGGGCCCCCAGTTTAAGCTGGCCATCGTTCCAGCAGAGTTCTTCATTAATTAGTCTTGGACTATTTCCAGAGTGACTCACACAATCCAAAGCAGTACAATGAATGGACTGATGATAGACAGTTATAACTTAAATTAAACTTGCTGCAAAAAATTTTCTGTTGTTACTTTATCATATTTCCAATACAGTAATATATTTTTTAATTAAAATAGCGCCTGCTCAGTTTTCAGAAACATTCACGGCTTCGATGATGGACCGAAACATACATAAAATTAACTGGGGGGGGGGGGGGGGGATTCAGACGTTAATAGCTTTAAATGATATGAATTGTGCCATTAGCTCAGCAACTCATTGGAGACCCATTCAGGATGGGGCTGGCTAGAGCGATTTACACGGCCGGCTGCCAGAACTAGGAGCCTCAGCTTGAAAAAAACATGCAACAAATAAAAGATGAAAGAATATGTGAGGACATGAATCCGCACATGAAGATGTTCGCTCACGAGGGCCAAACAGAACAAACCCTGGATCGGCCAGCGGCCGTGTCTGCCAAATGAGAGCCCACAGGGTCCCCATGCCTGCCATCCCGTCGTCAGGGGGCCTGCAGCCCCCCCTCCCCTTGCAGACAGGAAGAGCATAATGCTCCAATGATGAAAGGAGGACCCTCTACCTCCCCTTGGGGCCCCCTTGGCCCAGGTTTCGTTCCTCTCCCAGCGTTGTCTGCTGGGAAGAAACCTGTGCCAAGAATGACCAGTCTTGGCAGGACCCCCCCCCCAACAATGCTCAGTGCTTCAGACAGGGCATGTGCACTAAACACGGGTCACGCCTTATCACCATATAAACAGCCTTGCCGTGGCGACTGCCTGCATTAGTACAGGTAACCAATCCCCAGTGAGTACTATTCACTTAATGCGCTATACTGCCCCACAAAGGCAAAACTATGTAATTGCATATTTAATCAAAACTGAGTTATGATTAAAATCGGGTCTCTTAGGCTCTGACTTATATTTATCTTATGACCAAATATTATAGTTCAGCTATGTTCCGTTTTTAAATAAAACACTATCGTTTACCTACCTACTACATGTACGGAAGGGACAACTCAAGCGCTTTTTCACAGTTTCCGTATCAATCATTACTGTGTTTTACTTTTGCAGGTCAATATAAACCACACCTGTATATTTCTTTATTCATCCACACATCCACTTCATGAAAAGCAGGGGTCAGATGACCAGCGACCTGCCGCCCCCCCACCTGCCCTGAGCTGCCGGTTCTCCTCCTGCAGCTGCTCCAGCTGCCTCCCGACCAGCCCGATCTGGGCCCGCAGCTCGGCCCTGTCCCTCCTCAGCGCCGCGTAGTCACTGACGGCATCCAGCCTCCCCTGCAGCTCCTCCTTCTCCCGAGTCAGCAGCGCGTTCTGGGCCAGCACTGTGTCCAGCTCCACCTACAGGGACAGAGAGTGGGACCCGCTGCTCTTTATTCCACAGCCAGATGCCAATTAAGAGGGCCTTATGCCCCTTTCCAAACTCCACGGACCGGTCAGGTCAACTCGCTACTGCCCTCTGCAACCAGTCGACAGCAATATTCATGGTAACCGCACTGGGGATGATTTCCAGGATGATATTTAAAATAAACATGCAATCCACCAAAAATGCTAAAAAGCATATAGTTTAAGTAATCCAGCCTAAAGTTCAACGAAGCCACACAGCCGGACGGATACCTTGAGGTGGCTCAGCGCGGCGCAGGCCTGCCTGTGCTCCTCCGCCTTGATGTCCACAGAGGCCAGGTCCTTCTGCAGGCGAACGGCCTCCGCTGGGGTGGGTGACAGGACAGGGCCAGTTAGATCAGATTAATTTACATTCAACTTCACTTTCAGAGTGCTGAGTACACGTAGGAAGCGAAGGAAATGCAGTTAGCATCTAACCAGACGCAAATAAATTATTTAATAATACAATAAATTTTAAAAATATTGTAAATAAATCATAAGTATAAATTATGGGTTTATGCTAAATTATACAGCTTTCCGCCACTATCCGAAAGTAGAGAATTCCAATGAATCCTTCAGTAAGCTGAAATTGTGTCAAGTGAAGACACAATTACTGTTACTTAACATGGGGAAATTTTTTGAGCATTCCTAGACCCCAAAAATAACCTACCATATAATACCAAATAACTTAAAAAAATCCAAAATAACACTAACATATAGTAAAGGCATGAATGATATTATACATACACAGCCTATATAAAGTACAAATAATGCATGTACAGTATAGCTCATAAAAGCAAAGTGGTGTAAAGCGAACATTTGAAAAACAGGCGATACCTGCACCAGGCATTTCAGAATATAAGGTGCAGACAGGAAGTACAGAGCAAATGATTATGAAAAGAGAAAAAGAAATAAAGTTTAAACAGCGAGGTATGCAATGTGTAAATGAGCATTCGGTGAAGACGTGAAGTGTTTGGTGGAGGGGGGGTGGGCTGGAGGATCAAGGCCCTAAGCTGTGACTGAACACAATGACCGGTGTCCGTCACACAGAGACTGCAGGAAACAGTCCTAAAGCCAGGCCATGTGTGCAGATGGTCTGCTTGTCTACTAAACACAAACCCCCCCCAATTCTCAGGCTCAGGTTCATAGAACAGTGTTTCCCAGTAGGGAAGCTGGGAGGGAGCAAAAATGTGGACCATCTTGTGGTCCCTGAGGACCAGGTTGAGAAACACTGGATGAGAGCTCAAACCTAGCTTGGCACTACGGACTGCGCTGAAAAGCACTGACACAAACACATCGAGGGGGTCATGGGATTGAAGGCAAAAGTGTGTTCCACAACCTTAATGCTACCATGAACCTTTCTAAGAGGAAGATCCTGCCGGCATGTGGACCGACCACGTACCTTTGACTCTTTTCTCATCTTCCGCGAGCTTTTCCGTCCTCCTGAGATACTCCTCTTTCAGCTCCAGTTGATACCTAGTAAACCAGAATCTTCATTACATAAAAACATTTTGAAAAACCATACTAAAACTAAGACTTTGTGTGTAAAAACCTTTTTATGATAAAAAGAATGAATGCGTTCAAAATGATCAGCATAAGGTGGTGTGGGGGTCAAAAAAACTGAACTACTTTTTAAGACCTGATTTATAAACAGTGTACAAACCTAGCTGAAGGATACCCAAGTCATGGGAAATATCTGCAATAATATGTCTGATTATGTGAGGGAGGTCACAGAAATAATGTTTAAAGCTGTTTGGCCAATTAACACAGTACACATTCATTACTGAGCTATCTTTAAATGCCAAAGAGGAAATATAAGCGCAAATGGATCATCTCTCTAGGACCCTATTAATGCACTGTTACACATCTATTTTAAGATATTTAATCTGGCAAGCTGGAGCCACTGTCAGTAACCATCAGGGTAACATGCCAGAGTAGCCATAGTTACAGTAACCAAGGAGCTCAGACAATGGAAAGCTCTTTACAGACGTATGACGCCAAGGGGAGATAACAGACAGATCAGACAACTGACACTCGCTCCTTCCACTACCGGGAAAATGACAAATGACAATGACAGACACGGCAGGGAACACAAATGGTCTAAAGTAACACTGATGGAGAGAAGAGCAGGGCTGGAATACTGTTCCTGATTAACTGGTTCCTGATTCTCCTTCAGAAAAGGCAGAGATGCTCAAGAGGAGACTCCATCCTCATGCCATCAGGCTTCTCAACTTGGACATGCTCCATGACCTTTTTTTTTTATATACCTGCCTATTACTTGTCTTCACCTCTTCACTGCATCATATAGTGTTGGGCAGTAACACGCTACTCAGTAATACGTTACTGTAATATTACTATTTGCCCAGGTAACGAGTAGTGTAAGGGATTACAATTTCCAAAACAATAATAATATTACAATTACTAATTCAACTAATACTGCGA
>JAODKC010000001.1:36728060-36741593 GCA_026777985.1 Mormyrops attenuatus
CCCCCCCCCCCCCCCCCCCCCCCCCCCCCCCCCCCCCCCCCCCCCCCCACGCGACCCAACAGCCAAGTGTGAGGCCCCTCAGCACACTGTGAGACAAAGGATATAATGACCACACTTTGTGGAATCTTTCTCATACTACAGTATCTCTCATCCGAAAAATTTCAGCCAACTCTAGGTAATTGACAGGCACACAGACACACACGTACATACACACATACACATGTGACAGTTTGTGCAAACACACACTTACCAAGTGATTCTCTATAGTGTGGACCAAAAGCTGTCTGAGTATCAGCATCACGGCATTCTTGGTGCACGTGGTGATCTGTCAGCTCTGTGAGCAGCTGCATCAGAAAACCTAGAAGAAACGGAAACAGCACAACTCAGACTGCAACGTCATGAGATCCATCAATGAGTGTAGATGGATGACAAGTGGTCAGTCATGTGACCAGCGACAAGTTCCCGCAATAACACAAGTTAATAGATAGATAGCTAGCTAGATAGATAGATAGATAACATACCTTTCTGGTATGTGGTATCATTCTGCATACCCGAGGTCTGTGAAGGAAGTCAGTCAGTTAGCCTTGAGAAATCTAAATTAATCTGGCATTATTCTGTGCTAGTTAACTAATGGTTGTCCCATTTACCAGAGATTTGTAGAAGGCAGACTGCGGACTGATTTTCAGTAGCCGAAGAAGATCTTTTGTTGAAAACACCTTAAACGCAGAATTTCATAGTCTAAATCAAATCATTGGATTATTTTACCACAATCCAAGAATATTTTAAGGAACCCCAATAGAAATTGAATTAATATACCATATACACATTCACAAAACTGACAACATAACTGCAACAGATATCGATACACATGCAATGAATAAAACTAGAGAAACACCACACTTGTTTTGATGTATGAAGGTCCAGTACCGTAAGCAGATAAATTAAAGCATGTCACTCACCCTGTCTTTGGCCATGCCACTCTCAGGGTAGAAGACGGACAGTGTGTACTCATAGCCTGCCTTTTCTAAGTAGTCCAGCACCAAGCTGTTGGATGCGGTCATCATGACTGAGTCAGCCTCACTTGGAAGTGGACTGGGCTTTCTGTCTCCACCAAATTCTGGATGCTTCAGTTCATGGATCAACTGATTGCGAAGCTGGGTCTGAGAGTAACGAAAGTTTTCATAAATGCATCCACACATTTTAGTCCATAGCCAAAGATTTACGTGGGTTGGTTACCTTCAGAGAGTCGACAAGCCCGCGATTTTTAAAAGACTGGTACAGTCTTTTTCTCATCTCGCCCGGGGAAATTACATCCTCTTTAACCGCAGACATCTTGATCTTACTACAGAAAAATGTAGAGTACACTATATTAAAGCATGGAGGTCAGTAGCACTTAAGTAATTTTAGAGAAAACAAAACGAATCTTACAGTTTGCATACCATCTAACGATATCAATTCGGCTATTTTTTTTTATCTTAAATCCAGGTTAACTTTTAAAGTAGTGCTTATTTTTTTAAAATACAGTATCCATGCAATCACGCTGTCTAAACATTGTGACTTGAGAATGTAACAAATGCCGAAATGAAAACTTTAACAGATTACAAGGGACAGTGCTCACCCGCATTTATGATTTGCAAAACTTTATTTGTGATCGGTAAAGCAGTAAAGTCTCCCATATGTCTAAGGATGGGGTGCAGGGCGCATCGCATCTGTTACGGCAATATGAAGATTAACGCCGTTTAAACGGTCAAGGCGGCCGCTTCTTCCGGCTCAGTTGCTGACGTCAAAGGTGATAATGAATACTGTGAAATATTAATCACAACCAGTCGTCAGAACCGTGTCAGATATATATCACATTACCTGTACCTGATTACAGCGTAAACGGATCCCTTATTAATGGCAGTTATGTTGGGTTACGTCGAGTTTGTTTTTCCGGTATTGACGTCATCAAACCGCGCCGGAATAAACCCGGATTGGTGTTTATTCTCATGTAAGTAGCTGCCTTTAACGCTTATTTATACTAATTTGGAATAATAGAATCTGTTCGCGGCTGGTTTGTATGGCCATGTCATATAGGGGGCTAGATGCTTCCACTTGCTGATTTTGCTGTTTGCATGGGTAACACTCAAAAGTTAAAAACGAAAACACCCGTGAATCATGTCACTGACTGATTCTTAATGCACTGCATCTATACCGCGGTTAAGTTAGCCTCATATTCGATATGCAGTTTTATGGCTTTAATAACTTTTAAAGGGGAGTAAGGTGGAGCGTTTTTAATGACAGAATTGTGATGTCCAGTACACGGACAACGATGAACACCGATTATTTTTGCGCTTCAAACCATTTCGTGATTTGTGCGAAATCGTGTTAATAGCTAATATAATTGGTCCTTTCAGCTGTAATGACATGGTGGTTTAGCATTTTGGGCTCATGGCGACTGATGCACACCCCTTTGTCTCCCAGATTGCTTTACGTACGAATTTTAATTACTTTTTGAATGTATCTATATCAGGGGTCTCCAACTCCGGTCCTGGAGTGCTACTGTTCAGAAGGTTTTCTATCCTACCTGGCTTCTGATGAGCCACACCATTTCTCAGGTAAATACCAGGAACCGGTGTGGCTCATCAGAAGGCTGGTAGGATAGAAAACCTACTGGATAGTAACTCTCCAGGACCGGAGTTGGAGACCCCTGATCTATATAATGTGCAATGGGATAATACATGAATGGGTTAATAACTTTAAAACTACACAAGACAGGTACGTCTTCTGAAGTGTGCTTTGATCAGTGGACTCTGAGGGACAATGCACACCCCATAGACTACAGGGAACAATGCACACCATTTGGATTTTCAGAATAACTTTCTCTTTAACAGTTATTAATTAATACATTGTATGCATATTATATGCCATTGGGGCAACGCACTAAGGGGTTAATAGCTCTGAAACCAATTTAGACAGCCATGTCCTATGAAGTGTGCATTGATCAGGGGAACCTGGAGGACAGTGCATACCCCCTTAGATTTTCTGGATCACTTTCTCTCTAACAGTTATTAATTAATATGTTGTATGCATATTACATGCCATGGGGGCAAACCACTAAAGGGCTAATAGCTGTGAAATAACTTAACCGCGGTCTGATCTATATGCATTCACAGCACTGAAGAAGTATGTCTGGGAGCTTTTATTTTGTCATAGTGGGACACCATGACAATCCGGTGTTTGAAATGGAGTTTCTGCCTCCAGGTAAATCAGAATCCAAGGTGCGTATCATGTCCTGCGTTCAGACTAGTTACAGTTATTATACACTGTAACCCAATATAAATGAATCGTTGCTTTTTAAATGCACTGTTAATTATATTTAACCGTCATGCACTGCCTTCCTTATCTATGTATAGAATGTATTTAAGCGAAATAAATTATAGATTTTATTAAGCAGGTGGTGATTTTTTGAGGAAGACGTCAGACAAGTATAGAATCCCATGTACTCTAACCCAGACTGCGCCATTTAGCATTTATCCCAAAAGATTTAAAAAATTGTGATTTTGAAAAAACCATATCCATATTCCTAAAAGGACGACCACCGACACTTGAACCAGTTCATCGCTCACGCAGCGCTCGACCTGGTGGATGAAAACATGTGGCTTTCCAACAACATGTACCTGAAGACCGTGGATAAGTTCAACGAGTGGCTTGTTTCCGCTTTTGTCACAGCTGGACATATCCTTAATGCGTGTTCCCATTCGGAGCCATAGTCACTTCCCTAGAAACAAGGGCATATTTTTATTTATGGCAAAAAAGCACGTTTTTTACGCGGGTGGCTTAAACAGTTAAAAATACCTATATATCACACTTTATTTTTCCAAGTTTCAAGTCATAAGTATTTAAAAAGCCAAAGCTAATGTGCATGCTTAGCAGATTTATGCTAAGGAAAATATTGCATAATCCTATATAAGATGCCGTTCTTTTTAACTTCCTTTTGTAAAAATGACAGAAGAACCATTCTGTTTTTTTAAGCTATCAAAATAACATTAATCTTGTGCCAGAAGTAAAAGAATGTGCTAGACACCACATATTTGTATATTTGACATGTAGACCAAATCTTTACGTGCTTTGTTTCTTTGGTTTGGAAATGCAAACCGTGATGTTTTCCTTGACATATCTGATTACATATGCGATTCATCATGCTTCACGACGTAAGGCAGGAAGACGGAATTAAGAACTTTTTTAATGACGTGTATGATTTATACATCAAGGTAAGGCTTTATATTTGAACATTTTGACAGAGTAATTTGAGACGCCGTATACGGTACCGGTGGTTCTCAACCTGGGGTTGCGGCCCACTAGGGGTCCTCAGCGAGGACCTGGGGGTGGGGAGGACGGGGGGGGAGCGCGTAGTTACCATCGATATACTGTGAAAACAATATCGGATGATACAATATCGTTTATACTGATGTACGTTTATTGCGTTAAAATGTAGGGCTTTATTAAATGCGTTCAATAGAAAATACTGTAATAGTATTCCTTCCCAACACGAGATCTTCGGTCGTGATTTTACGCAGAATTACAGAATTAACAGTTATGATTAAACCATTCAGTTAGCGGTATGTCATGCGTTGGAGAGGATAATAATAATCAGTTGTTACTTGGGTCATTTTGTTTTAACATATTGTTTAAAATATTGTAATATTCAGTATTTATTTTGTTGAAGGCTAATACCTTAAAATTCTGGTCTTTTCAGTTAAGCCCACGTTTAATAGTTGCCAGATTTCTGTTAGGGCCATTTGCAAAATTTAGTCTCTTTGTCCATAAACATTCACATTATGTTTCGAGAGCAATGTCATAAAAACCGAGAAAAAAAGTGTGTTGTTGGGCATAGTGGAGTGAAACTTCGACAAATTACGTTCAAGAGAAATTATATTTTTTGGCAATGTAACCAAACTAAAATGTTTATATGACAATTTTTGTCATCATTGCAGAACGCATAAAAGAGAAACAATAGCATACCTGTGTACGGGGCCCAAAACATGATTTCCTGGACACGGGTCTGTGGATAAAAAAGGCTGAGAACCACTGCTGTTTACCTGTACTCCATGTTGCTGTAATTGACACAGCTTTTCTGGTCTGCCTCTCATTTTCAGTTTGCAATGAATCCTTTTTACGAGCCAAACACGCCCATCCGCTCCACGGCATTTGACAGGAAAGTACAATTCCTGGGAAAGAAACATCTCCTCAGCTGAGCCAAAGCTGCGGTTGTACAAGCAGGAAGCAGATCCAGAGTCTTGAAAGAATCACTTCTATTATCTGCCTGTGTTCTTTATAACTTATAAACACTGGTATTCCAGCGTCGTGTAACTAAGTGAGAAACGTTTGAATTTTCAGTTCATCAGATGAATATAACTCTGCTTTGGTGCATGTATATAAATGACATTTACTGAAACTGATTTACACAAAACAAAGAAATGTCTGCTGTATTTGTGCTTTTTAAATCTTAGTTTAATCAGGTTAATTTCAAAATTGTGTACCTTATAATTAAACGTAGTAATGGGCAAAACTCGTGAGCAGGAGAATTCTTACCTCCTGCTACTTTCACAAACTCTTCAGTTATTTAGTGTTAACCATTATTATCCAGAGGTCATTTTGATTACAGTTGTGAGCAATAACAGCTAACCTTTATTCTTTCTGTTTTTGTGGGACTTCCCACAAAATGATCTTGACAGAATTCTTTGTATTATTTTTGGAAACATGGAACACATTATTTCCATCTGAATGACTTCTCTGTATAATTCTTCAGGTGGCATTAGAAATTTGTATGATTGTTTTCTTTATTTATTGAGATGACCAAAGTATGTTACTAGTAAAAAGTAAAAACAAAAACAAATCAGGCTTGTAAACATACTTTACTGCATTAATTATATTGTACAATAAATTAGTAATGTTTAGAAGCGGTTTTCCAATATATATCTAAAGAGTAAAAAAAAAAAAATCATTTTCAAACAAACTTTAGTTTGGCACCTTCAATAATGATTCACCTCAAGATGACTATAATTTCATTAGGACACAGTCTTCTGTACTGCCAGCTATTTGTCTTATTTTGGGGCTAGATACTTTAGTTTACTAAATGTGCTGCTGCTGAGTCAGACAGTTGCTGCATGGGGGAGTTCACTACGCTCCAGCTGATTCAGGATTAATACGATACAACTCTTCAAAAATACTGTCCGCTCAGCAATTATTAGGAAAAAGTTGCTGTTAGGCGAGCAATAAGATTCATATTTTCTGAAATTAAAGTGACATTACTATTTGGTTTATTATATTAAAGACAATGGTTAGGGGAAATATCAAATATTACACACCAGAACCACATGCCCGTCAGTGTTTTATATTTGGAAGGGTCACCCCTTCACAGCCCTCCAAAGTAATCTGATAAACAACTTTCTGATTAGCGGTAAGAAATGTCATCCAGCTGTACCAGTCAGTGCATGTTAATGGTAAACTCTGATCACATGTCGTTGCTCATTGGTGCTCAGTTGGCCGCACACAGTCAACAGCAAGTGGCGCTAGAGCGAGGCTTCCTGTGCAGATGGACTGTGTCTGTGTGGATGAGGTGGTCTCCCCTATCCTCCACAGCTAGCACGCGCCGCACCGCTTCCTCAAAGGCCACGGCTACATTGGTGGCGTCCTTGGCACTCGTCTCGTAGTACGGGAAGTTCCCGTTTTCCCGACACCATTGCTGGGCATCCTCAGTGGACACCTGGCGATCTGCAACGTCCAGCTTGTTCCCCAGGACCACGAAGGGGAAGCTGTCTGGCTCCTTGACGTCAGCGTAGTAGATGAACTCCTTCTTCCAGTTGCCCAGGTTCAGGAAGCTCTGGCTGTCATCCACGCTGAAGGTGAGCAGGCAGCAGTCTGAGCCGCGGTAGAAGGGAGTCCTCAGGCTGCGGAAGCGCTCCTGGCCGGCCGTGTCCCAGATCTGCATGGTCACCAGGTGGCCGTCCACCTCCAGCTCCTTATTGAGGAACTCCACACCGATGGTGTGGAAGAGGTGCGCGTCAAACTTGTTGGTGACATAGCGGTTCATGAGGGAGCTCTTGCCCACACCACCATCCCCCAGCAGGATGACCTTGAGCAGGGACGACTTGGCTGCCATAGGTAATTGCAAAGAGTCTTCGAGTGTGATACCACCTGGGAATGCAAGTACGCCGATGAGTTGCTCTTGGGTTCCGCACACAGACTTACATTTGAGTCAACTAATATATTTTTAATAAAGTTGTTATGAATTACTGCTTTCATAACAGTTGGCTTAAGTCACGCTAGAGTCCCCAAGCCTTAAGGCATGTTAATGGTCACATGACCAGGAGTCACATGTAAGCAATGCAGTTGTTTTTTTCATTAATTATTAAAATGGCATCCGTTCACAGAATTCTAGTTATCCATCGTGCAGTAGTTGTGGCTTTCAACAACACGAAAGATTTTTTTTTCCTAATGAACATCAAGAACTAGAGCAATATACAAGCATGCAAGCATACGAGCCCAAAGACTAAAAACATCCCTGATGTATTGAAACTAACTGACTAGATGCCTCACTGAACACATTTCTGATAACCATACACTTGTTCTTTAGTGCAAAAACCAACAGGGGACATCATCTTAGCCTGCAATGTACTGCGGCCTTGATCAACCCATTAACACAGCAGAGAAAACCCACACAACACGGTAGAGGGAGGGGTGGGGAGAGATTGTAAACCACACCCTGGAGGTGTGTGAGCCAGTGTTTTTCAAATTTCCATACAAACTCCGGAATTGAGGACAACAGGATTCACTGTACTCTTACCTTATTGTTCAAAGTAATTCATTGTTTGTTACCTGGAGAAAAGAAAAATAATTATGAATATAAGCAAGCAACACATTGCTGGGAATCACAGCAGGAACCCGCTTTGCAAATACTTCACAAAAAAAAATGTGGACCTCGCAGATATTAATCTTCAATTGATTCCGGTTAATGGCAGGTTTGTCTTAGGACTTGGTTCAGCCTGACAATAACTGGGGCTTTCTGGTGGGCTTCCCGAGAAGCATTAAAACACATCGTCCATGTTGTTTACGGTGGAATTCCAAAACCGTATAATATTTAACAATCAGTTTTCAGTACTGCTGCACCCTCGAGGAAATTAGTCTCCCCGCACTTTAACCAGGGTCACGTGTCTTCATACGTCAAAATGTTTGCCATCAATTTAAATTCCGCACACACTGTACTTTTGCAGGAAAACACACAAACGTTCCCTCTCCTGCACTGCAAACTGTCCCAAAATCAGAACGCATTTTCTTCTTACATCCCATCTAATCAAAATGTCCCGCATCCGCAGCTGCGGATTATAATAATTTCCTCACGACGACTTCCTCCGTAAATTCAACATGCAAGTCCTTGCATTAACCCCCACGTCTCCATTAAGGATCATCATTCAAAGTCTACAAAGTTTTCATAACGGAGTACAGTTAGAAAAGTCTTGCTAAGCAGCAATTGCTGCTGGATCTCACAGTACTCAGACCCACAGTATGTCACCGAACTAATCTGAATATCAGAAGCGACTGCACCCTAAATGCACTTCCTCGCGACAGTTTCGCGATAACATCATCATTAAGTCAACATCGATATTCAGGCTCTTGATTTAACGAAATAAAATCAGCAGTGGCGTGTTTTACAAACCTGATACCAGTCTCTTCCCAAGCATCGGCAGTAGAGCCGGCATTTACACAGTTAATACTGCACAAAGTCTCATCAGGTGATTACAGTTACGTCGAGGGAGATCCTGCGAGCTACATTCAGACAATATATATAGCAAAAAAACACATCATTTAAAGCGTGAAAATCAACCGGATAACTTACCACCCGACCTGGAAAGATCACCGCAAAAAGAATGTCAAAGCGGCATTAATGGACACGCAGAGAGCGAATAAAAAGAGCCAAGTTTTACTTTAAGATGCTTGATTTCCCCCGCAGATTGACAAAATCCAATTACTTTCAGGTCAAGAGAGAAAAGCAGAAGGATCCGCTCCTACAAGCCGAATGACATGACAGAGTAAAAAAAAAAAGGGACATTTATAAGGCGTGCGGATGACTAAAGCTACGGCCGGCCGGCCCTTTATCGCAATATAACTACAGCGAAGGACAAGACTTTCTCGGCTGCAGTCACCGTAAACCGGCTGGGGAAAAACAACTAACTTTTGTTAACCAGGCCCGACTAACCGGCTACCGTAACTGACAAGCCGTCGTTCATTTCCTAAAGAGACTGGCGAGCGCCTGCCACTCTGTATAAATAACAGGAAAGGCGTACTAATCCCGACCCCGCGGCATGGCTCTGACCTCTTACCTCCTTCAATCACAAAGTACGCCCGCCTCCGAACTCCGCTCTATTTTACGCTTTATTTATCTTTTCTCCGCTAGGCTCCGGCGTCCGCTTAAGACCCTTCCCTGACATGGCGCTGCTGCTCCGTGCGGATTGGCCCCTGGCGCTCACGTGACCACATTAAGGGACGCTATGCGCGGATTGGCCGAGGGCGCTCTTGTGACACTCTCTGGAAACGCCCACCCAGACCCCTTCTGTGACATGGCGTTACTGGTCGGCGCCGACTCGCCCCTTTTGCTCACGTGACTAAATCGTGGGCACACCCACCCTGCCATGGCCCATGCCTTAGTAAATAAGGACTGTAATGCTGTTGTGTTTGCCATATAGGTGGAGCGGTGTTCTTACACCTCTAAGTTTGGGATTTTTAGCGTCATCTCTGGAGTTGCTGTGTCATCCCCATGTTGTGTGATTTTCCTCCTACGGTAATAGTTCTCGCTAATAGCCAATACTGTGTATGTGCCCTATGATGAGTCAGGCTGTCCCCCAGTCCTGTGCATGCCCTATGCTGCCTGGAAAAGGTTCCAACTCTGCTGTGACCCTAACCAGGTTAAGTGGTTGAAAGAAGTATGCATTCTACATGCTGTTGTGAATCTCTGTAGTGGCCTTCTCCTTTCCTACCCATGTTCGCCTCTGTCCCGTTCAGCTGTGCTGCCTGGCTGTCTTCACCACCCTTTCTTGCCTTTGTAAAGTTTGCCTAATTACTTTCTGTCCATCTGGCCTCTACATTTACCTCTCCATTTTCACTCCATCGATCTTTCGGAGCTATATATATTCAGGCTCAGTACAGATGTATTGGCTGTGTCTGATTCAGGTGCTGCATCCTTCTAAGGCTGCATCCGAAGACTGAATGTATCACAGCGGTAGGACAAGGCTGCCCCATTTCGAAGGCTCCTTCAAATGCAGCTTAGAAATGCGTTATTCTTTGGTCAAGACGCCAAGTTTCATTGCATGAACCTTCATTGCACGCAGCCTACAAAGGCTACATAAACCGTGTCCTTCAAAGGATGCAGCTTTCAAAGGATGGGGCCCCGTCACACTGTCCTGACATAGTCTTCGAATGCAGCCTTAGAAGGATGCGGCACCTGAATTTGGACACGGCCTCTCACACGAAAAAAAGTTGCATGGTGATGATGAAAGCGTGCTCGGGCCAGGATTGTTAGTGAAATGCGAGCACAGACTAGCGGGGGAATGGGGAGGGGCGGCAATCGCGGTCGGGTATGGTACAATGCAATTGCGTCAAGTGTGAGTATGCCCTGAAGTACCATCTCATCTTATCCCCATTTTCTTCTACATCCCAGACAATGACTTATCTCCTCAAACACCACTATAGTTCCAGATCCTTCCACCCCATTCAATCCCTGCCTTTAATGTCGACCCACCCTTTTACCTTCTTCTCCACTCCCTCCCTTTTTACAACTTTCACCACCAAGTCCCAGCCCCTTTACTACTAATCCGCCTTCTTTTGCCTGCCTCCAACTTCACCTTCTCCTGCATCCACTAATTCATGTGCGTCAGACTAAACAAAACGATGAGGATGAGTCGCAGTACCTTGAAATACAACTGTTTGTCTTTACTGCCACCTCCTGGCAGAACAGGATAGTCTGTAATGTGATTAATGCAGCTGAATATTAAATCTGTTTTTTTAGTTTGAAAGTGTCAAGTGCAGATGTCAAAAAATACATAACGGTCGCTACTTATCTGACTTTAACATTCCTGCCTTTACAGCCTGCAGAAGCAGGTTTTGTTTCACTTCTCTTCATTTGTTTCAGTTCTGTGTTAAAGCTATTTATGGTTTAAGTTAAATGCAAAACAACAAATTTAAGCGTTGAATTTATTTAAGTTTCAAGACTTCATCATGCTGTCTTACATTTAATTTCAGACTTTACTCTTACATGATACAAACCACTTCGCGGAATAAATGTTCGGATTTAGAACCGTTTGAATGTAAAGGAACGGAAAATCAACAGAAGGTATTACTAAATTTAAACATATTTTTTCATGATAAGGCTGGCAATTTCGAAAGTAACCTATTAGGTGTTTTCCTCTGTTTACAAACAAACCCAACCACTGTGGTACCACTGCTCCCCACAACCATTACAGGTCATAAATGTCATGGCGTCATCATCTGGACTTGCACTGTGCTCCCATACTGGAAGGAACAGGGTCCTTCTGGAGATCAGCGTCACGCTGCAGTTGAATCCTTCACAACGCCTGCAGCGGACCTTGTTGGTGGGGGTGCCCTCCACTGGCAAGGGCAGCTGGTGCTGCCTGATGCCTGACTTGGTGTATCCTGCCCTGAGCTCCTTCAGCTCCTTGCTTGCCATCTCCATCACAGACATCTTGGCGAAGACCTCGGCACTCAGCTCTCCGCTAACCAGCTCCCGGAGAAGGTCGGGGCTTTTGGGATTTCGTAAGTTCAACACTTTACACCTGACGCAGGCTTTATACTTTTGCCCATTTTGACTGTGCAGGCAGAAGATGTGCTCCTCAATTTCACAGGCCAGATCTCTGAGTCGAGCTGGGGACTGCTCCTTCTCCATTACCATCTTGTTCTGGGAGAGAGCTTGAAAGATCAGCTCTGAACATTTGGATCTAAGAGGGGTGATGTTCTTATTATAGCATACAGGAGTCACCGAGGAAATTAAAGAATTCCCACATGGGTCTTCTGAAAGCTGCTTCGGTGATGTAAAGGTATTTTTCTCCCTATCATCCGCACACTTGTCAGAATCCTCAACTCTGTCAAATGCCGTACTGGAGACAAGGTAGTGTCCACTCATCTCTGAAACAGCATGTCCCTCATCTGCTGAGTCTTGATGACATTCACAGTCATCCTTCGCTTCTTTCAAACTACAAGTAGCACCGTCTCTGACATGAGTGTCCAAGTCCCGGCCACTTGAACGTTGTTCTCCAAGTGTTCCATTCGGACCACTGTCATTGTCAACAGTGCGGTGTGAGTCGCCGTACTGTTTCTTCCATTTTGAGAATATGCACTTGGTCATTTTCTTGACTGATGCCACTGGACAGGATTTGAGCAGCAGGAATAAGACTTTGGCAATGCCGGTTTCATGAACCTGTTCTACTGTAATTTGAAGTCCTTCAAAAGTCTTCAGCAGAGACAAGACACCATCATAGTCACCTTCTCGATGCAGCTTTTCAATTTGTTGTGTATAATGAATAATTTCCTTTGTCGCCATCATTAAAAACAACTTGAAGGAAAAACTACTAAATTCATAATCATTAGTGGATTCCCTGCTATAAATTTACAAAAACTAACATAAGTCAAATCTTTATACGTGAATTTTATTTTGATATTTTTTACTTAAGCAGTTAACTAATATGCTTGGAACTACGTACTGTATAAGGAAACCGGTGTAAAAGCGAATGCTCATTCAGCCAAGTGCCATTACACCATAAATCCTTTTGCAAATAGCGTTTATATTTTCTCTTTATTATGCAAACCGTCCTAGTCGATATCACTGCGGTTCCCTTTAAACATATCTCTCAAACGTAAACTCTCAAATAAGAGTTTAAGTCAACAACACGAGCTAAAACTACAAAAACTAGGCAGCCAGATACACACGATAAAGCTATTATTTTACAATAATGCATCACGAAAGACGCAACAACACCACTAGAGGACGTACCGAATACAGTACAAGCAGACAGATGCCACCCTGCCCTTAATGCAAAAACAGGGATTTAAAACAAATCGTCTCTTCCGCATTGATAGTCGGTCCTTTGTGACCCGGAAGTGGAAAGTCACGATGCCGAATCCAATACCGTAGTATACTTACGATTGACCCATTTGATTACCTATGTATTAAATACAGCAAGCTATTATTGGACTCTTGTTATTCAGGACTGACCTTTAAGCTGCCCTTGAGTTATGAGGGTTAAAATTGCGTTAATCGTGCTAGGTCACCAAATTAAACATTAAAGCTTTTGTTAAATCTAGAAAACAGATCCCGAAAAACATTTTCAAGTTGATGTCTCCCACTGAACTAACTCCTTTTAAGAGAGGGGTGTCAAACTGCAGTCCTGGGGGGCCGGAGCCCTGCGTAGCTTAGTTCTTTCCCTGTTCCAGCACAAATGATTCAGCTCAACAGCTATGTGGTAATTAGCACAAGAAGTTGAA
>JAODKC010000001.1:36756435-36778872 GCA_026777985.1 Mormyrops attenuatus
ACATATACAGAGGGTGCAGAATTCAAACCCACCCCCCCCACCCCCACCGGAGGCATAGTGTGAGGCAGTAGGACTACCCACATGCTATCATTATGCCTCTCTAAGATATACTCTTATTAGAAAGAACAGTTACAAGATTCCACCTAGGTTTCAGCACATTTTTATGGCTTTCACTCCACCTAACCTTTCAATTAGCAGTTTACCTGATTACACACACACACACACACACACATAGATCTGTACTCATGTCTTTGTGGGGACCATCCATTCATTTCTACGTGCAAAACCCTAATCCCAACAATGACGACCTTAACCCCCACCCAGCCCTAACCTTAACCCCCACCCAGCCCTAACCTTAACCCCCACCCAGCCCTAACCTTAACCAAAAGAAACCAAACAAAGTACAAGTCTTTTGCCATTTTGTAATTTTTTGATTGCAGTCACAGATTTTTATGAAATTCAATTCCCCCATACTTCGTGCAATGTTACCCTTTTCCACCACAAGAGAGCGCCTTTGAGCATTTGGACAATGCCATGCCATCAGTGGATTACAGACAGACAGACACAAACAAATGCAGGAACCAAACCATATCAAAGCACCGAGGCTTTATCTGTTCCTCCTCCGTTTGATCTGTCTGGTTATTCATTGACTAGCGGACTTGATACTTAACTCCTTCAGTCTCCACGACAAGGACCATGTTACTGGTCACATAAGAATGACAATGTCTGCTTTCTCTGCTCACGGCTGGTTGTTCAGGCAGTACTGGAGTATAATTTACCTTATCCACAGTATATATTTTCTGCTTTAATTCATACTGCGAACGTGACACTGATTTTTTGGTTGTAAACTACCTATGGTCCATTTTTAGAGGTGTGCATTCTGTTTCAGTATTATTTTCCCAGTGCCTGTCTAGTCATCTTGAGCTGTCTCGCCTACACCCTGAAATTTCATTGAGACGGTAGTGGAATTTTACCATAGGGAAGAGCTGCTGGTGTGGCTTTTTCAGCCAGTAGTGGGCGATCTCTGTTAGATTTTGCTCATGCTCACAATAGGAAGTTCCGTTGTTTCATATCCTGCTTTTTTTCTGAACTTATTAGCTCAGTGCATGGCGAGGGGAACAAACCCACACGGAAGCCAGATTTTGTCAAAAGGAAAACAAACGACAATCTGAAACAATCTGAAATAGTGTCACCTTTGCAGAAACTGCAGCTGAACTTTCAGTAGCATCTTAGCTGCTGATCAAAGTCCATGCGCTTTGCAGTGGGACTTTTTGCGAACATGCAGCCAGCTTCTTTCAGGAAACATCTGCACCAACATCCTGGAATACTGATATCTGCTTTTTGCTCTCTCTCTCCATTTGAACTTTTGACATCAATGGGCTCCTGTAGGCACCATGCTACTTAACCCTCCAACATGAGTGCCAGTTATGATACGTGGGAACATCTGTGGTCTGGAAGACACAATGCAAACTGCACAGAGCCTGTCTGTGTTCCGTCCTTACTGACAGTCATCCTGAAATCGGCAGCTTGCGCATGACATCATTAAGGACAGTCTCGTCTGACTTACAGCTATCATTTGTAATACAGAGTGAAGAAGGAAACCACCAGCCTTGACTATAAAAGGAAATAGGGGATTCGTAGTAGAGTTATTTTTGAGAAGGCCTGCCACCCAACCACATCCTGCCCCAAGCCGTAGGAGACACTGCGCCTGTCACTGCTCCCTGGTGTGGCAGATTTAGCTAAGAGGGTAACACAAAGGTGTCCTGATCATCAAGGTAGGAGTCACCATGCGACGTTAAGTGTCTCTGGAAATGCCAGATAAAGGCCATCAATATCCACTGTGTTGAGGGTGTGGCATTTGAGCAGTGTCAGACTGTCATATCCCCTGCCCATACAGCACCCCCAGCACCCAGCATTCGTCTTCCCCAAATCACATTTTCACCTCACTGGCAACGAGAGCTGTCTGCATAGGGACATGGTAAATTGAATGTCAACTGCATAGTTAAGGAGCTTCTTTGTATCCATAGCGTGGGCTAAATGTGCATTAGCTTAGCAGGCTCCAGCCTTTGCTTGGGTGCATATAGCCAGCAATGAACCAGGAAGACTTTTCATTTCCAGTTACAGGGGTTTGCCAGTTCCCAAACTCTTTACCTTTGAATATGACTTCTTGACTGTCGCCATTAAATGCCCTTAGTGTGTTACATGAAGTGGGCCAGACTGTTTCTCATTAGACGTCTTCCATAAACGTGTCTGTGATCATCAATATAGTGACATAATGCACTTACTCATTGCTCTGGGATGAAATGTGAGGCTAATTAGAGCAATGTCCTAAAGGCTGGGAGAAACCTTCAGCAGTAGAGGCAGGTACAGCAGTAAAACGTTTATGGAGGAACTGCTGTACTTCAGGCTTTTATGACCACTGGTTCTGCTTTTACGCACCGTGGCACCACATGGTTATTTTGATCAGCTTTAACATTTTTTTCTGGGAAACTTATACCCTTTGTACTGTGCTAATGATCTGGATATATCAAGAATATCCAAGTTTCCGTATATATATATATATATATATATATATGTTTTATATATTTTATATATTTTTTTGAATATCCAAGTTATTTGTTGTTTTTATTGTATTATATGTATTGTATCTTATTGTATTGAGAACATTTTTATCTTTATATGTGTCAGAAGAGAAGTACCAAGAGACTACAGATGTAAATGAGCCTTATGGCTAACTCTGGCATATTGATATTAATGCAGTTGATTTGCATTGTCCTCGTCAAAAAAAACACTAAAGAAACAAAGAAGCATTGTGCTGTGTTGTGCCTGAGATGGGCCCCCCCCTCATGAGACTGACCAGGATAAGCTGAAGATGGATGGATGAGTAGGTAGGTGAATGGATGGACACGTACCTAATACTGATACTCGTGTATTCCACAAAGTTGTGCTGATCCACATTAATGCAACATTTAGGTCAACTTGGGACAGTTTCATTCCCACATGTGCTGTGTGCGTGTCCCCCATCCTGCTAGTGGACATGTGTAAGTCTTGGAGAAGTTGTTGGTGCGCCCTGGGTGTCCTGCAATGGCTGAACATTATTCATGTATTTGTTGGTGCACTGCTGCTCATTAGCGCTCCCCACAGGCCCACTAGGGGCAGTACGGTGTGGTGTAGAGACCAGAGGAGGTCTGAGAATGTGTGACTCGAGGTTACCTCAGCTTTCCTAACTAACCAGAGCATGGTCGACCAAGAAAATAAATATTGCCAATGATATTTGACCAGCCTCCTTCCGAGGTGTGATATTAAACTGGGGCACCGCCAGCTGCTTAAGTAATACTCAGCACGTGAAGTAATGTTCAGTACACATTAGAGAAAGTTTCCTGGTAAGGAGCGGCCTTGTGAGAAGTATTTTTCACTGCTGCATTGTTTGTGCCAGTTACTGCTCAAATACTCCCAGATGTTTTCACAGGGACGGGGGCGCTGACACCCTCCCACGCCAACGCAGTGCCAGAGAAGCGCGGCTTGTGTTTATAATTAGTTTCACCAGTAACTCACAAGATACACTTCCCATCATTCCCATTAACCACGCTATCAGAGAACTACGCCCCCGCCCAACCCCCCCCCCACGGGGGCCGGAGCCGACTCAGGACATGGTAATGCCCATGGGAGTGACGCTGTGACTCGCTATGTACTGTGGATACTTGAGGAGGTGTTATAACAGTCAAACTGGAGGGAAAGTGAGATCAAAACATCCTTGGTCTTTGTGCAGGAGAACCTGAAACTGAACAGCAAGCATGGAAAAGAAAAAAAGCAGGCAGAATTACATCCTGTCATTTTCTAACAATTAAAAGTCTAAAGTCTTACAGGCGTTGTGTTTATCTTCTGGGCAGAGCCCAGACATTGTGTCTTGACCAAACTATGCACGTGGACTTCTTGACTTGACCCAAAACCCCTTGTTTGTCTGGGTGGCATTAAAGCTGTGGTCTGAAAGCTCAGAGCTGAAGGTTCAATTTGATCCTGAGGAGAACAGGATTGCCATAGTGATCGGAATGCTATATGCTGAGAGACGCGGACAGTGACACCAGCAGTCAGGTTGACTCTCTGGGGGGTGTTTGTGAAGTGTATGGTGCTCTGCGTATCAGTGGGCGTGGCCTGAAACTCTGCAGCTTTCGCTGTATGGGCAAACAGGTGGGGTCTCATCCACCTGGTACTTTTGTACATAATGCAGGCCATCGCCTGGGCACTTTGAAACATTATAACCTACATAGGTCCGCATTCACGCCTACAGCACACGGGGAATTTCTCTGCTCTGAAAGGGGTACATGGGTAAAAACACATTTTACTGCCCTGTGGGACAGAGTAGGGCTGGTGTTGGTCACATGGTATCCATGCCGTACACCATGAAAAATATGCCAGTCATGTGTGGACGTTTACGAAGTACATACAACATGTGTTTCATACATTGTTCCTAAGAGTCATATATAATTCATTTAATCCATTGTTGTTTTCATTATATGGGTGAATAAACTACTCCTCGAGTGATTGTCTTGGGAAGTGTTTCCTTCTTTATAGAGCTGTGATTGGCAGCATCCTGTTACAGTATCACAGAAATTGTGTAAGAACATGGTAAAATGGCCAAAGAAACAATTAGCCATTCGTTGGACTGAAAAAAATACTGGATGCAGTGTTCAGGGTCAGTCAGCACAGTGGGGGCAGGGCATGGATACCCTGGCAAATGCAAGGGGCCCAGCACTTTACAGGGGCCCTCAAATAGGTGAAACTATATAACAGGGGAATACAGTGACATTTTCTCAGGGGGTCCATTATTTCTAGCTACACCCCTGTAGTCAATAAACAAACATGAAATCCAAGCACCCTCTGAAGCACAACAATATAAAAAAAGTTGTAATTAAATGTGGCTAACCTCAGAGAATACAGGTAATGTGTCCAACATAACAGTTGCATCCAATAATGCATCCATAACAGTCACACTTAGTACAGTGTTTGGGTTAGAACTGGATGAAATAATGTTTAGGCTCTTGGGAAAGTATTGATTAGAAAATTTTAAAATAATTCCCAGACGGGCTGATAAGCCTGTGATGGAAAATATCCTTTCTTTGTACAAATATGAGGCCACAATCTGCACAAACTGTAACCCGCAGCAGAATTCTTCAAGTGTTTATTTGGCTGATCTTTCGTAATCATTTCCTGCAGGTAATTACACATGAATGCCAGATATTCCACATTTGTGTCATTTAGGGATGGCAAACTATTCCTAAGCTTTGACTCCCTTCTCTTTGTGACAGTATCCAATCTGAATCAGTCGGGATTTGTCTAATTAATTGGGTGAGCTGTAAGTAAAGTAATTAAAGTAACTAAACTAAAAAGGAAGTGAGATGCGTTCCAGTAAATTAGAGGGAAGAATATTTTGAATAGCGAGAAAGTTCCACCAGCATTCATATTGTGCATTTCTAAATGGCAATCCAGTTTAAATTTCATGTTTGTTAAAGAAACAGCAAGCAGTTTTCAATTAAATTTGCAGTGTTCTGGCTGACGGTATGATTACCACCGCAATTTGCATTTCAATCCCTTTAATGTCAGAGGGAGAGCTGGGTATAAGTGTCATCAGCCAGGCTGACAGCATTGACTGGCTGAGGGGTTGGTGGTTCATCCCATTGTCCTTGAATGAGGGGGGTGGATGTAAAATAACACACATTCCTGTCCACTTAGGCAGCCAGAAAGCAACAATGATCAGCGAGCCTCAGTGCATTTTTTACATTTCTGGATTTAAAGTGACGTTTAAGCACATCAACAGGGACAGGATATTGCTCCTGGTGTAAGGCGATTCTCCATTAGTGAGGGAATCTAATGTAAGTTCTTCCTTAAGAAAATCACAGCAATGTCCCTTCAGGGATTTATGAGCCTCTCTTCCTCCAGCATTCTTGCAGAAGTATTTTAATTCTGCCAAAAAATGCTTGTTGAGAAAGATCATAAATTACTGCAGGAACTTTTTTGGATACACAAAGCTTAAATTTTCTCAGACGGCATGAACGAGTGCAGCACACAGCATGGGCTACTGCTGATGAGGGGCAGATGATTCTGCGTTACTTGACACAGAATGGACTGTGTGGTGGCTCAGTGGGTAGTCCTGTGGCCTCAGATCTCTAGACTTATGGCTTTGAAATCCCCGCCCCCCCGTGTGTGTAGTTTCTAGCTGTGTTTGTATGGGTCTTTCAGAGTCATCTATTTCCTTCCTAGAGGCCATGAATGGGCATTATGTCCAGCAAGTCCCCTGTGCTTTGACACAAAGAGTTAGTGGTTAAGGGACACAGGTGACACAGAAGGGCAATTAAGTCAAGTCACCTTATTGTCATTTTATACATGAAGCAAAGTTGTGATTCTATGGAGCATCAATTAGCTAGTACAAGAATAGTTGAGCAATAAATATTGGGGGGTAAATAAAACAATTAAAATAAAGTAGTCAAACAATACACAATAGTACACAACAATACAAAACAACAACAATGACATGTGCAAGTAATACAAGTAAACAGTGGTGCATGACAGAGGAGTGTAGATTCGGAGTGTGTTGGAACAGGAGAGATCCAGCCACCCTTTCCAAACCAGTGGCTCTTTTTCATTGACGTATCCCCGGAAGAAAACACGGGGGTGATAACTGGCTGGGCGACAGCTGGAGGAACACGAAGAGGCTGGGGGCAGGTGACGTCCAAGGTGCAATGAAAACATTCATATGATCCAGTTTCTACTTCGCTGTGGGGAGAGGAAGCGGGCCGCTACAGAGGAAGAGGAATAGAGCGGAAAAAAAACAGAAGTAGCAGGGCAGAACTTTCCAAACAGACATGGTTTCTGTGGGAAGTTATAGTGAGGTATAAGTAAGTAAGTAAAAGGCTTAAAGGTCAAGGACATGAGCTGTTGACTAATAAATGGAGATGAATAATTAAATTACTCTACTGCTATGCATTTTCTCACAGTCTCCAACTGGTAATTTTTTTCTGTCAAATACGTGCAGTCTAATGTTTCCATCCCTCACATACACAAATAGTTATTCCCTGGAGTGCAGGGAACAGAAGGGTACAGAACTATGTTGTGTTACAAATACTAAGCCAGCTATCCCACCTTTTAAGTTAAATAAGTTAAATAAGTTTCTAAGTTGTGACATTTTATGAACGAGAACCAAACGGTCTCATTATCAGTCAGTTCCCATATCTTGGTGCATGTGTGTCTTCATCACAAACAG
Source organism: Mormyrops attenuatus (assembly GCA_026777985.1). Classification (NCBI taxonomy): domain Eukaryota; kingdom Metazoa; phylum Chordata; class Actinopteri; order Osteoglossiformes; family Mormyridae; genus Mormyrops; species Mormyrops attenuatus. The sequence continues at coordinate 36,763,694 of JAODKC010000001.1, forward strand.
CATTCAGGTCAGTCATGTCCTCTAGGCTCCACGTCTGGTATTTGTTAGTCCAGGAATGGCAGTGATGCCGATTCTCCAAAAGGCTCTTATCAACTGAGCGGAACCTCCTGGGTGATGCCAGTGTGCATCGTTCGCCTAAGCTCTGATCTGAAGAGCTGAAAGCCCGAGAAGGGATCACTTCATGCAGATGAACTCGGCATCCCGCTGACTCATTAGCTGTTTCATAACTGCGATGCTCTGTGAGGCACGCACAATGAGAAGGAGGTGACCTCTGCGTCGACAACCTCCAAGTGTCAAGAGCGTAAGGATTCATCACGCTTCTTCAGGCATGTTTAATGTGCGATTATTTATGAGTGCTGCAGGGGAAGGATGCAGTGCTGTCTTGTCAGATGGCGTTAACATCAAACCCGGTGGGGTATCTGCTCCTGCAGTTTACTCAAACTAACCTGCATGCTTACAGTCTTTCATAAATGTGTTGTTTTTTGACGGGCTCGGAAAAGCACCATCTTGTAGACTTTTTCAGCCTTAGTTAGGTAGCACCCAATTTTTCTGTGGCCCGGTTAATTTGATCTGCATCTTTTATCCTAGGCCTAAGGTGTGAAGCTTAAGGTGAGGAGTCCTAACCCTGCATGACCATGGAAGGTAGTGCTGGGCATAGTCCTCTTTTCAGTGTAGCCTGGAAAATCTCTTGCTCAGTAACCACATCCATTCAACTTGAGGGAAGTTAAACAACACTGAGTGCTCCTTTCACTGAAGAGAGATAGTGAAAGATCTCCCCCCAGAGACAAACAACAAACAGTCATGCGCAAACTATGCTGTTTACAGGCTCAGGAACATGAGACAAGTCCTGACAATGACCGACTCTACCCTAGTTACTCAATGCTGTTCACAGTTGTGAACTGCATATTTACCAACAGTTTTGTACAAGATAATATGCCTTATCTCCTACTAAGACTTGTCGTGACCTACGAAGGCAAAGCTACACCCTGCCTTCAAATGCAGCAATCGGCTTAGGCAGAACAGCACGTTAAGCAAAGGGCCATGACTGTCGTAAGGTCCATCTGAGTAACATCATGCAGACGAAATATAAGGGTGAAGAACCCTTGTATAGAAGGAAGCCCATTACGATGGGTAAACAAGAAAGTGTACTATGAAAGGTAGTTAAATTTGCTTGAGCCATACACATATATAGACTAGACAGTGGCGTCAGGTCAGGTGGGTTTACACGTGTGCGCGCAGAATGTGGATCAATCACCATTTTCACAAAATCAACCACAACTACTGTTTGCATATAAAACTTTAGGGGAACCAATGAAACCAATGCAGTTGTACTGCTGATATTTTAGTGTTATTATATAGATGACAGGGTAAAAAGATACTGAGGTAGTAAATGTGTAGAATACACGGGGTATATGGCTTCGTGTGAAGCATTCACTGAATAAAAGTTAAGCCAAATGTAGCAAGACTTGGTTAACATCCCTTGCCCGTAATCCCAGCATGCTAACAGGGTTTCACAAACACATCACGCCCGGCTAAGGATTCTCAGACGTGAAATATTGAACAGTGCATTTGGCCTTAATAGGAAACAGTATTTGCACCGTCTGAAATGCAGAACTCACATTTTCCGTCACAATCACTTACGACTGTCTTCTCTAAAAATATTTCTTATATTTAATCAAATTAATTATTTAAAAAGCATTTGAATAATATGACAGCCCTTTATAAGATAAGCAGTTTGAACATTTGAATGTACTGTTTTAGGTATTATGTAATGTGATTATGTTATAGTATAAATGCCTATATAGAAAATGTACTTATAATGTGACATTATAATGTTATTAACCATCTTTTGCCCAGCATGTAGAACACCTCTTAGAGCAACAGCCAATAGACAGAAGCGGAATAACCGAATAGCTATGTCTGGGTGGAAACTTGCTAGGGGCACGTCTCAACAAAGAGAAGCACGTCTGGCCCTGCCTCAGTCCCCGTTATGGAAGAGCACAAGTCTAAGATAGTCGTGTGACCTTTTCCAATTATCGTCTATTAACATTTTCATCCAAATAGAGTTAATAAACCTTTAATGGAGCTTTTGGATAATGGATGATTAGGGTCATTACAGAATTGGACAAATGACCCAAAGGCAGCAGGTTGGAGGCTTAGCTAGAAGCACACTGAGCTATAATTACATTTAACGATGTAGCAGTTGTGTAAAAGCCTCGAACAGGTTGGTGCATGCATCAGTATTGGTTGTGTAAACCTGCCAGTGCGAAAGTGTGACCTGAAGACCAGCTGCCCCTGCTTCTGCTCTCCATCCCTTCCTGGTCGAGCCCCTCTGCTGCACCACTTTCAGGCTTGCAGTGGCGTTGTATTGCAAAGTGAGGGAGTCCCTCTGTCAACAGTGTTCTCGAAAGCTAATGGAAGAATGAGGATAAGAATATGCTGGAAGGTTTATAATTTGCTTCCATGGGCCTCTTTGAATTCCATAGGTACATCAAGGGCCCTAGAGCTGCACAAGCGGCAGAGGGCCAGTCTAGACTCTTCTCCTGCCTGATGCATTCCTCAGCTTGGTCTCAGTGCATGAAAAAGCCTGCCTGTTTGTTGACCGCCCTTCCTGCACCATTTATTAACCCCTTTGTAATTATACTGTGTGTTATAGACTTCTGTAGCTGCTGGGTTGAGTTCTCACCCAAGGTTTTCCCAAAGTCCCGCCTCGGGAGTCTGGGGTGATGTCGTGGACTAAGGTCACAATGTAACCCGGGCCTTGTCTTTGGCTTTATGTAGAATTTTTATTCTTTGAGTCATCACTCCCTCATAGCAGAAAAACTGGAACCATTAAGCTGCTCATTTTATTTGTAAGGAAGGATACTGGATAATCATATTTCACCTCAATTATACCTTGTTCTGAAACTGAAGTTGCAGAAAAAAACAATGACAAAATAGTGAACGTGGAGAAAGACACAGTGGATAAAGTTGGGTGTGTATTGAGTGTGTGGGGAGCAATGGCATGTGTGCTCAGCAGATGGCTTCAGACTGTCTGTCACTGTTTCTGTGCTTTCAGGCATGAGCAGGAGGCCACAGGTATGGGGGATGGCGCCAGCCCCCAGCAAGCAAGCCGCTCTTCATAGCCAGGGTCCTTCCTCACGTTGATAGGGAATGTCAGCTTTCAGAGCCCCCCTAATGAACCAGTTAAACCTGAAAGGGTTAAATGTCAGGTTCTGGGGGGTCGTTCCTGCCGAGGTCTGCTTCCCAAACAGAGGAGACCTTGGTACTCTGTGGCTTAACGCCAGAACAGACTTTTCATCTAACAGGAGTCTTTCCAAGTCTATTTCCCACCCACAGCTCCCTGCCTCATCCATGGCTGTTACACCTGGATGAGCACAAGTGGTATTATGGGATGTCATACCGTAGGGGTGTCTGATGATGCTATGTTCAGTGAGCTTTTGTTATTTAAGAGATACTTCTGTCCAAAATGATGTACGATTGAGAAGGCAGGGTCTGCCAGTCCCTGGAACAATTGAGAGTTGCTGTCAGGGCCTTGCTCAGGGGCCCATTGGTGAAATCCCTCTCTTGGTCTTGGGATTTAAACCTATGACCTTCCACTCACAGCCACAGCCTCCTACGCTACTGGGCCACATCACCCCTCGTCTAGATATCAATCATTTCACAAATCGACTTTCGGTTTTGCAACTGAAACAGAAAAAAGTAAAAATAAGTAAAAATAATATTTATGCAGTTAAGATAAAAAATTGTAATTAACAGAATTCAGAGGTCCCTGGCTCAGTGAGCCCAAGAAAGGATAAACAACTGTAGAAGGCGGATGAATGGATCTATGGATGAAGTAACAGAACCCATCTACGTATCTCAAGACCCAGCTGAGTTTGGAAAATTGAGTGGTCACTCATGGAGCTAGCAGAGGTAAATTTAGCAGTCGGGCTGAGTTCAAACTGCAGGATAGGACTGAGGAATGTGTCTGCAGGGCATGCAGTGATAAGGCTAGGACCTGCAGCTGACTAAAAGAGAATCTGATTACTTCAGTAAGCCAGGCATGCAAGAATGCTCACACAAAGCCAGTGTGTGTTCAAACACTGTATTGTTTGGGGTCCGGGGGCACGTTTTCCTCACTTTAGTGATATTACGTCAGCAACCAGTCCTTGTAACGCCTCCAAAAGTGAATTATCTCACTCTGTGTAACCTCAATCCAGTGGAAAGGCGAATTCCACTACAGAAAAGGCATGTTTTTTTTCCAAAGCCTAATATGGTCATGCTCTGTGTGGTCACATGATCCGGACAGACCTCTCTGTGGAAAAAAAAGCTCTACTCACACATTCCTTTAGGGGATTTTTGTACATGCCCAGATAGGACAGAAAATGGCCCACCTTAAAAGGCTTTTCGGATGTACCCCACGCACATGGCACAGAGCTTTTGGTAGAAGCTGAACAGTCAGCTGTTTTAAACAACATTTCATCAGATATGAATACTTTTGTGCATGTTTGCGTTTCTCTGCGAGTAGTAAATAGTGTAGTCTTTTTCTCACGGAGAATACGCTCTCATAAAAAAAACCTCTCACTGATAAATTCATCTGGGATTCTGATTTTCCGACTTTACTTCTCTGAATACTTTGTTTTCGTTTTCCCTTTTTTGGCCTTTCTCCCCTCAGTATAGTCCTATTTCTGGAATACCAAACAAACCTTACAAAATAATCAAATGACATAGTGCATCTAAAAAATAACAAAACTGTTACTGTAATTATAATGTAGCATAAAGCATTATGAGGGGTAATATTAGTTTTACTTTTGTTTCAAAAACTGAATATGCTTCAGAGTCTCATATACAAGGTTTCAAAATGAATGTGTAATATCCTAGGTTTCATTCCCACATATCATAATTTGCTTTGTTTTCAAATATAAATATTTATCTTATATTGATATTCACTTCCTTTAATAATAATTGATGAAGGAAAGGCTTTAACAACAAAAAGGGACTTGTGAGTTAGCTGGGAAGTGTATTACCGACTTAACAAAAAAAATTAAAGTAAACCCCACAGTTTGGTTCAAAAAATGTCCCCAGTCAAACCTATTCTGTGTCATTAACGTGCAGTTGAACCCAAACAATGACAAAAATACCTGGCATTCATTCGTCATGCACTGCAGCTGCAGTGGGCCGTCCCCCCATTGGCCAGCTGTCGCCCTCAGCTTTTGTGCCTTCCAATCAAACAATGGCAGCAGCCGTTTTCCCACCACAGCCATGCTAATGAGCTTCAAGAAGAATGGCCCACTCCCTGCCAGCCTTGCAGAGAAGGAGCCAGGCGACAGAACTGAAAAGCCTTCGTGTCCTGCACCAATACGCCATGCCGTGCCACTTCATGGCCTCCCCGTCTGCTACAGCCGGCACTGAGTCAGGTGGCTGGGCTGCATCTCAGGGAAGAACCCTGTCGTCAAGGAAGCTTCATGTCCTCTGGGAAGCCCTTTGCCCTCAGGGAAGCCAGGTGTCCTCAGGGAAGCCGCATGTCCTCAGGGAAGCCCCACATCCTCAGGGAAGCCGCATGTCCTCAGGGAAGCCCCACATCCTCAGGGAAGTCCCATGTCCTCTGAGAAGCCCTGTGTCCTCAAGGAAAACTCCTTGTCCTCAGGGAAATCATGTATCCTCAGGGAAGTCCCGTGTCCTCAAGGAAACCTGTGTCCTCCAGAAAGTCCCCTTTACTCAGGGATGCCCTGTGTCCTCAGTGAAGCCTGTATTCATTTGAGGGCCTTTCTCTTGAACGGATGCGAAGCCCGGTTCTCTGTCATCACGGTCCCCACTCCCAAAGACCCACAGAAACTAATCCATGCCATTATGGACCATAATGATTATTACAGAAAGGCCTTCTTCCTTTTCTGCTCCCCCCACATTGTTGAATGGAGTCCTCCAGAATTTTCTCCTACAATCTGGAAGGCCCCTTTGAAGTGTCTCTTTTTGGATTCCAGGCCCAACATCATGCTATATCTGGGATTGGGAGATTGATCCTTCCTCCTTTTCTTTTTCATGCCCCACCCTGTGTGTGTCTTGGGTTGGAAATGCTCGGTCTCTCTTCCTTTTGGTTGCAGGAGAGGACATTCTCTGAGGTGTCACTTAGTCACTGACTTCCATTTCAGTACAGTGAAATACACTGTGCCATACACACGGTCAGCTTTTTTTGTAAAAAGACACAACCTTCCACCTTAGTCACGTGTGAAGTCATATAATAATCCTGAATAAAACCTGGCTAATTACCCCACTACCCCAATTACCAAGGACAGCACTAACAGTCTGAATCTGGTCAGCTACACTACCTGTGCCTTGAGGGGAATGAATGTGCAAATCATTGCTATTCAGTTTCTATTTTCAGCTGATGAAAGAAAAATGACAGAAAACACAAATTGGTGTATTGCACCAAATATTTCAAGCTGTGCACCATGAATACATCTGACCTTGATAAAATTAGAAAGGTGTACCAGAGAAGCAGCAGAAGGGAGAAGGACAGAGAGCAGGGTTGTTGTTTGCTGGGGGGGTCACCTGGAGGTGCAAATTGGATGTAGCGTGTTTATTATTACATGCTGACAACCTACACTGTCTACAGCAAGGAGATGAGTCAGCCACATGCATGGGTGATTCCCCAAGAGGTCTTCCTGCAAAAATGCACCGTCCATCTGATCTCTGAGGTTGGTATTAGCGATCATTGCAGGGCATTCAGTACCGAGAGTGACAGCCCTAATAAAAGGATCACCGAGTCAACAATTAGCGATTCCACGAAACGCACGCATCATATAGTCGTCACGTAAAATCAGTCACAGCAAAACACGAGCCAAGATAAATGAATTTAAATAAAAATGTGTGTCCTTTTCTAAAAGTATGTGCTGTGATTTTACATCCATAAATAGATATCCAATTCCCCCATCTGGATCCATTCCCTAAAATGAAAGCTGTCCTTTTAGTGACCTCTGCTCTTGCTCAGCAAAAGCAAAAAAAATGCTTCCAAGTCAGTGACTATGAAAATGTATTTGAAGAACGATTAAGGTTGACTTAACTACCATGTTTATGAGAATGGAAGCAAACAATATGGCCTCTGCTAAACCATTTGGCTAAAAGTAATCAAATCTGGGTGCAGCAGAAAACACCTTTCATTGCTTAGAGAGGTAGTATTGAAATCAAAGGCCATTGTTTTTAGGCTTCTGGACCTAAAATACTATTATATGATTTTGAGGCTTGAAAAACACAAAAACATTACAAAGCTTGGATGCAAGTGATGTTGCTGGAGTAAATCCATTCAGTCGAATCGTATGACAGCTATCAGGCTTGCAGCACTGACTGCATGGAATTACTCTCATTCTAAACTCACTTTCCACAATACAGCCCTGTTAGCCTCTTAGCACACTTAGGGTACATCTGCACATATACATTTTCTTTTAGTAATGCAAAAATTGTCTTCCGATTTGGCCTTCCATCCGCACTACTGCAGTTCTTTTTTTCCCAGAAGAGAAGAAAAATTGTACCGCCGTCCGACAACTAATCTTTCTGTAAATGCGTTAGTACGGGCACTCATAAACATAAAAAAATTGTTTTGTCTACATTGGTGAGCTCCAATTGGTCCATACTTAGCTCGTGACCGTTTTCTGATTGGCTCACTTTGTTTCGATGTCTCTTTTCCTAATTGGTTATTCTTCACAGATTGTTTATCCATAGTTTTCACATGAAGGACTTTCGCTACCTGCCAAATGTTCTTTTGCTTACTTGTATGCAGTTAAATCATGTTTTGTGTACGTTGTATGTGAAGCTCAAAATGAGACTATACCTGAGCCAAGTTTAAGCAAAGCTCTAGCTTATGATAAACACATCCAGCCATTGAATCTTAGAGTAAGACAAGACTGCACTGAAACTGAGGGGAAGAGAGTCAGACGTGTAGTGACTAAATTTCTGGATCCCTGTGTTGTTCCTGTGATAGTTCCTTTAATGTACAGCTTTGTGTTTGCAACACCACAGTACTGATATATCGCTTTTGCTAAAAAAAAAATATGTGCATTTACTTTAAACACATGATTGTGTGTGAGGAAAATCAGCAGTCAAGCATTTCTAAAAACTGAACTATTACTAATCATAGTCAAAATAAATTATTCAAAATATATACTTTGCCACTTCAAGAATTCTAAAAAAAATTGGTTGGGCAAAAAAACATTCAAATGACACGTTGTGCCTGAGCTACAACAAACAAGTAAAATATAGTTTGGCAATATATTATAAAAAGCATTTCTTAGATGTGCAAATGAAAAATGTCAGAAATAAATACATTAACAACTGCTCTTATATACAATATATAGTTACACAAATGCTAAAGCTAATTATTTGTGCAGTCATAAGCTATGTCAGTGGCCTTTTACAGTAGTGTGAACGCAGAAGTTTCAATGCTAGTGATATTGTTTTCAATATTTTCAGTGCTAGTGATAATGGTAGTGTGAATGCAGATCTTTTCTTTCAGAAACTGCAAAAAAAATTAATTACGCATTGGTGCAGATGTAGCCTTACTAAGAGAGGAAATTAACTTTTTATGGGCTAGGGATCAGAGAGTAAAGTACAAAGTTTAATGCATTATTGAAATATTCCAGTGGAGATTAACTCTTTGCTTCCAGATAAGACGTAGATTTGGGTATGGATGGTAGGGACATGTCCCTACCGATATTGTAGGATTACCTTGTATGTTTAAAGGGGTGGAGGATTTGGGGCTGATGCAAGCCCTACTAATGTTGAAACCAAACCTACGCCTTTGACTGAAAGACAAAGACGCTTACTAGACGTTGACATGCTTGCTAACATGCACATACAAAAGCAATTCCCTTTATTAGAGGCTTTATTCTAAAATACTAGTTTCTTTTTACAGCACATCCTAAACCATTGTGAAATTTCTGTTACTCATATTCCAAGGTGGTGGCTGTCAAGGACTGCAAATCAGCCCACTTAAGAGTTTGGCAACCCTGGACACTGGATGAGCAGACTGTCTATAGCAGGTCATCCAGGGTATGGATACACCTTAAGAGGATGCTGTCCTGTGTTTATATATCAAGATAGAGAGTTACGGAGGGGAACGTGAGCTGTCCTGTGTTACCACCTCCTGCTTTGTGTTAATTGCATAAAATGGCAGATTGCCATGGTTGTTTTGGATTGAGAGGGTCGCCAATCTGGATCCAGCTCATTAACAGAGTTAATAAGACGTCTTCTGTCCTGAATCCTTGTCCTGCCCGTGGCCTCCCTGCCCCCCACATGCCTGACAAATGTCTCCCACACAGGCAAGGCTACATGATCACTAAGCCAGCCCCTGATTCTTCCATTATTTATAGTCATACTGACATAAATCTTGACAGAGTGCTCTCTCTCTCTTTAGGAAACAGGCTTTCAATTCAGAATCATGCTTATGCCTTGGCTTGGCAGCATTGGTCAGTGATAACAATGTTGATTTGCCGAGCTTTCGATGGATTTCTTCAGTAACTATTCAATTTTCTCCTTCATAAGCTTGACTTTAAGAAAAGTCTGACTTCAGCTGCTAATTTCCCCTCAGCCCTCTGCTTGCATCCAGATATAATCTTTCTGACTAATGTCAGTGCTTCCCTTTAAAAATTGCATCAGTTCTTTGCAATCATTTCTTAAATATCACTACTATAATTTTAATATACTATGACAGGATAACAGACATTACGCAACATTCCATATTCATTGCTTGAAACATTATGATACATACATTTTAATCTGGTTTTCATAAATAATTACAATATGGATCTTAATGACATCAAACCCAAACGCACAGAAACATAGTGATCTGATGAAGCTAAACAAAATCCAAATAAATGTCTGTGTAAAAACCTACAAAAATGCCAAAATGTGAAGACAGCGAATAAAATAAATAATAATATCTTCACAACACTGGATCAATTTGCAAGTATTAGTTCCTTAAGTGCTATTTTATGCAGACAACACGATGTACATTTCTTAAGTGCCTTAGATATTTAACTCTCTTAATGGGTTTGAGAAAAGGAACCAATGAATGAAAAGCCAGAGTGAGGAAAAAGTGAGATCATTAGCCCTCACGCTGCATTTGTCGTCATGCTGGGACGTGCACGGTCATGGTGCTTTGGCTTTGGTCCCCCCCACCCCCCCACCCCCCCTTGCAGTTCTCAGCCATGAAAGACCCATATGACTCTAAAGGAGAGAGAAGTGAGTCAGTTCCTCTGCACCTGCAGCCACAGATACTCGAGAAGAATACGGAAACTGTAATGGCCCGCCCATCGGCTCAGCCAGGAGTCCGTTGGCTTATCCCAGCGACCTCCAGAATGTGACACAGAAGGACAACATTTAGAAGGCTCATCACACATCTTAGCAAGGAGCACAGTTCTGATGTAGTGGCCTGCTCACCCCACATGATCCTGCCTGACGTGCCTTTGCAATTTTGGAACGCAAACTACATTTAGGGCAATGTTCTACGCAAGGCAATATTTAATTAAGCCAGTTAGCTGACCGATGGAAATGAGATTAGTGGCCCTTCCTGACCAATCTAAATGCATCACTTTCAGTTTTCCGTACCCATCGACAAAATCAGGGACTAATTCAATCTGCGTATTCAGTGTATCTCAGCACTCGGTAAATGAAAGTCACGCTCGAAACCCTTTGCATAGGAACAGCCTCCCTTTGCCGTGCGGTGCACTTGGAGCGTGCTGCTCAGTTGCGTGATAAGAGGTGTGATAAGTGTTCCCAGGAAACAGGTGGGGCTGCTTCTCTTGCTGGTTGGAGGTAAAATCCCACTGCAAGGGCCATTGTCTGTTGCTTTCAGCTGTGAATATAAATAGCCGAAAATGCTGTCTTCATTGTCGATCCAGGGCAGATTTTTGGATGAAAATATCTTCTTTTTTTGTAAGGGTGAACAGCAAGGATCGTTTACAATTTCATCAGCTGATCGTGCACAAAACCAGGCAGATGCCGTATGTTTACTGATTTAGGAGAGTAAATCCCATCAGTGAACTAATGCCAAAGAGCCGCAAATCGTCATTTGTGTTTATCTCTGATTTTATCGGTCGTATTCTAGATCAGGGATGAATACTTTCAGAAAGAATGTCATGTTTTTCATGACAGTAAATGAATACATACTCACACACATTAATTATATATCTTGGCAGTCGATGCTACCAAATGGATAAGTTTACAAAGATATGGATATGGTGTTTCTATCTGTTTCATTCTGAAAAGGAAGTTGGTACCCGAGGGAATATCTCACCCTCCTCTGCTTAATTCACTGGTATTTCCTCTTTGGTTTCAGTTCGGAATTGCGAGCCCACATTGTCAAGAGTGCAGATTTGTCCTCATGGTTCATGAAAAATGATGGGGGAAGGAGGGACACATACAAGGTTACCTAGGGGTTCGTTTAGTTTTTATTTTGGTTCCATTTCTCACTGGTTGACTGGCTGAGTTGTCCTTGAAAACAAACTGCACACAAACAGAACAGCTCTCAGAGATCTGTCCTATTTCATACAATTCTGAAGCTCATGGTTACTGAATTATTAGCATAAGAGTATGCCTGTTTTTGGATTCCATTTTGTATTCCATGGAAAAGAATTTGCCTAGAAAGGATTATTTGATTTTTAAAACGTTTAAGTGCATGCCAGTGTGTTGCTCAAATGGACACCAACAGACTCAAACAACACACATGAATCACGAAATCTTTGACCTAGTTATATACAGGTAAAGGTCATAAAAACGACATTTGTCTATATTGTTTAAAAACACTGCATGTTCCCCTGGTTGCTACTCATCTTATGGGTTTCAATTGCATAACAGATTATCAGGAGCATAGTAAGCTCGATGTTTTGCAAGCTGGTGATGAAATGTATACTACTCAATCAAGCTAGAGAAACAGATGAAAATGACCAGTGTTTACAGACATAAAAGATGGTAGTGTGAAGTTCCCTGTTATGCTACTGAACCACACAATCATCCATGCTACAGCTTATAAAGACTGTAGAGCTCTATTGTAGAGGAGCTTTGAGAGTCTGGGTTCAGAGAGTTCTCATCCATTAAAAAGGTGACATTAACTCTTAACACCCAAGCATTCTCTTAAGCAACTGAAGAGCATCTGTGAACTACCAAAAATTCAGGTGAATGCCCCTAGATTTATATGTTGGTCATCCATGGTGTAAGACAGAGTTTGATATTTGATATTTCGGAGGAGGGGAGACAACTTAATGAATTTATTTATTGGGGGCTTGAATGGATCCAAATTACACACAGAGAAAACCATTGTACATTGTGGCTGTCGGTTCCTCAACAATTAACTGAAATTTTTTTAAACATTATGTTGTAAATCATTATGATGGAGCTCTGCTTATATTCACTAAGACATGTCAACAAAAGTGGATCAACAAGAGTCAGTTACCATAATTGTTACCATAATAGTCTTTACAAATTTATTTTTAAACATTTAAAAAGTGTTTAAACAGCGTCTGACTCTGGGTGGAATTTGGTCAGATCAAATGGATTTTGGCTTGACCAAATTACCGATATTCACAAGAGGTTCCAAATCACTTTTTTGTGGAAAGCCAGGGTTTTGGGGATATTTGCATTTTGATAAACGGAAGGAGTATTTTCCTCAGGAGTTTTCAGGAGACAGACTGGACCCCATTATAGTTTGGTGATTACTTGCCAAATGTTCAAGGAGGTCACAGCTCTTAATTCGGTGGAAGAGCATTTTCTGTGTATAAATGTATAATAATAACAACAGGAAGGAAAAAAAAGTCTCCCAGTGCAACATTGAGAAATGTGCTAGATCAATGCCCCTTTTGACAGAGGCAGCTTTAATGCAGTCATTGTTAGCTCTCATGCTGTGTAACCCCAGGGCTGAAACACAGCACATCCACTCATGTCCACCAATGCAAAGAACGTTCTGGAAAATCTCCATGAACAACTCAATGTTACAAAATACACTCTCTCCTCGTAAAACAGTGGTAAATAAAGCTATAGAGTAAATTGTCCCATTTGCACGGTAATATGGGTCTACCTTTACGTTTTCGTAATGCAATCGCTTTGAAAGATGAATGCGGGGTCTGTCTGAGAACTGTTTGTCGATAAGCAACAACAAATTCACACAGACAGGAAGCATAATCAGCACAACTTAACCCACTTCCTGAGGCTGACACAATCAACGCTTTTCATGCTTCTCATAGGAGGGCAGTCGCTTTATTGTTTCAGAGAGAGGCTGCTGGTTTCGTCAGACTCTACGTTGATCTGTCAGGTGGTCTCCTTAACCTAAAATAGCTCGACAGTATATAACAAATCTTGCAGTGATCACACTTCGCTAAGCCTCTAAATGAACAGCTTACTATTTTATAGTTATAGCTCAGTACATGGGTCAGTTTTCACTTCAGCTGTTGACATACATTCTGAAGTAGTCACTATTCTTATCTTATCCGTCAGGCTAATGTGCCTTGCACTGCATACCACTGAAAAATACTTCCGTTTGCACGCCCATGTCATGCTGTTCCTCTGTTTTGTTTCAGGAGGACATGGCTGACGTGGCCTTGTTTTTTATGGGCATGCCGTACAGCTCGCAGTTTTCTCCATGCTGAGCGTGCATGCAGCCTAATTGAAGATTTTGCAGCGGGAGGGGGACAGTGTACCTCCTGAATTCAATATGGAGTTTCACTGAGTCATTTCTAGTTGTTGATAATGCTTATTTTGTCGATGGAAGCACAGCACTGTTGGCTGATCTCTGTCTTGCTGGGCGGTTACTGCTTTTCAAGGATGCTGATTAGACAGTACAGGGTCTCTCCATCAGCATGCACGGGCTCTTATGTTTGGTGGAGTCTAAACGGAAGAGCACGGAGAAAGCTTCCCGATTCAGTGGAGAAGACCTTGCTGCTGGCACCCTCAGCACCATTTACAAAATGCAGAAGCTGGAATTTTCACTGCCGTTTTAGATGGACTCCTTTTGTATGGTCATGTGGCATCAGGGCCTTTTGTTATATTCCTGAATCTATTAATTTTTCAGGTCTGATTCTGCCTTAGCATTTAAAAACGTTATCACATTGTGCACAGAGAAAATAATATAAATTATTCAGAGTAGCGCTGAATGCTTAAATTAGAAGAGGAGAGACGAGGGACACTAGAGGAAAGTAGAAGCTGGATAAAGTGTTCACTGTGTGTGCTACTGTGCCTGTAATCTCGCTTCATCTCTCTCCTCCCAGGTTAGGCCGTTGCAGGGTGCCACCATGGCAACACGGAAGCTTTCTTTAGAAGCAGAATTTCTCCATGACAACCCTCACAGCAACCTGTCCTGTATCTGGGGCTCTCCATCTGCTTTCTCCTGTCACATAATCCACCTGGAAGTGGATTTTAAATAAAAATCAGAGGAGGGTGAGATAATCAGCATTTCTAGTCCTCAATGTCGGAAGAGGCACCTTTAACCGCCAAGGGGGTGAGCAAGAGAGAGATGGGGGCTGTGAGTTTGAGGACGATCAAATGATGTAATGATGCACACCACGGTTTCCTCCATGGGTGGGGGCATTGATGTCAGCTCCACTCTCAGCTGTCAGCGGCTTCTGTGCCAGTACCAAGGTTTTGGGGGCGGGCCAAAAGACGTGAAGGGTACACCTTTCAAGGGGTGGGGCTTTTTGGCAGAGCATGTGGGAAAGGGGGGGAGGGGTAGAATATGTGCATATTTGGAGCAGTGTAATATATGTATCTATTTATGTAGCAGATGCTTTTATTCAAAGTGACTTACGGCTGACAAAGCAGGATCAGCCAGTCACTGGAGCAATTGGGGGATAAGGGCCCAATGGTAGATAAGCAAATATGGTCATAATATGGATTAATAATTAAGATATAATAGAATAATTAAGAATTAGGTCATGAGGTAGCTAGTGTAAATGAGGATTACAGTACCTAATAGTTCCGAGCAATTAGCTGGATCACAGCCATGTTGTTTAAAGTTGTTCTGAGTTTACAGTTTGGTAATTACAGCTGAAGCCTGTGAATACATGTTTAAATTTTATGTTAACAGTAACATGTGGCCTTACACCTTCAGGACTATGGATTTGACTCCCACACCCACCGAGAAGGCTCTGGCTGCAGACCTCCTCTGTGGGTACACCTCCTCTGTCAGTACATCTCCTCTGAGGGAAAGGAAATGACGT
>JAODKC010000001.1:36795979-36815964 GCA_026777985.1 Mormyrops attenuatus
TGGTGGGGGGGCGCCCTCTTTTTTTTCGTGCGGCGTGGGGGGGGTGGGGGGGGGGGGGGGGGGGGGGGGGGGGGGGGGGGGGGGGGGGGGGGCTCAAAGTTGAGCTACTGCTCCTCCATATCAAAAGAAGCCAGCTGGGGTGGTTCAGCCATGTATCTAGGATGCCTTCTGGATGCTTCCCTGGGGAGATACTTTGGGCGTGTTCAACCAGGAGGAGACCCCAGGGCAGACCGAGGACATGCTGGAGTCATTATATCTCTTGGTTGTCCTAGGAACACCTTGGTCCCCATGGAGGAGCTGGAGGAGGTGGCTGGGCAGAAGGAGATCTGGGGATCCCTGCTCAGACTGCTGCTGCTGTGATCCTGACCCAGATGAATGTCAGAAAATGGATGGATGGAAATCCATTAGCTGGTTCAAAGCTTTTGGATTTTGACAAAAAGCTGAACATGTGTAATTGGGAGATGCAGACACAGTGGTAAAACAATCTTCTAAATGAAGATTAATGAACCGATATTCAGTCATAATGGCAATTACTGCTTATATCTGCCTTATGGTGCGGACTGTAACAGCATACTGGACATGGACTCACAACCTAGAAACTGCCATTTCAGATTCCTGAAGATGCCCATTTGCATTACCCTTAACCTGCCTGATGTGTTCAGCGAAGAACCAAAATGATTCCCACACAGGTGAAACATAGTCCTACACAGCAGATATCCTCAGATGACTCTCTATTCAGATGCTTTAATTCCAGTTCTCTAAATTCTTGCCAAATTAAATTTTTCTGCCTCAAGATCTGAAAACCACTTCCAGCTGAACGTGGAGTGAAGAGAAGCCCTCCCAGCTGCCCATTTTCCTTCCAGTGATAACAAAATGTTTTGCCAGTAATGATTACAATAATGACACTGCCAGCCAATCACAGCAAAGACCAGTGACTCAGGTGATCTTTGCAGGATTCTTTCTGCAGTATTAGGATCAGAATATGCTTAGGGGTGATTAACAGGAAGTGCAGTTAAAACTATGTTTTACGGCAAACTTCCCTATTACCCCTGTGAATAAAATAACAGACTTTTCACACAATCTTCTCAAAATGAACAATCAATTGTTTTAGTCTGCATTTTGCACGCTTCCCCTTAAGTCACATGAGATTACTATTTCTTGATATTCACATTATGACACTTACTGTTAGTCCTGGGTTGTACTTCCTACATTCGTACATCCCACTAACTACGATGGGCGTGTGCACCTCAGGTCCAAACATCTAGACGGTGCTAAATATTTTAATATTCTACTGTCTATGATAGTCCACTTGTTTTTTTCATGCTAATTTATACTTTTTCCTGTATCTACTGCATTGTCACACTTTAGTTCCACTACATACCATCCATGTATACAAATGGGTGAAGCCCATAAACAAGCTAGACATTCTAAAGAAAATTAGTTCCTAAATTTACTTTTGTTAAATTGAAAAGGGGGCTAAGGTATCAAGGCTTAGAAACTCTTCATATGTAACATCCGCATTTTTAATTGTAAAACCTCCACATAAGTTAAAAGAGGAAGGAAAGGAACACAATATTTAATGTTTATAAGCGATTATGTTAGTCATGCTTATAGTAAATGTCCGATTCCTCAAACTAGACCAACACAAATATTACCTGCCTGCTTTTGAAAGTGCAAGATCATTTGATGGGAATCCATCTGACAGTAAACTAAACTAAAGTGTGAGGAATAATAAAGAGAAAAAGACAATCTGATACCAAACTACAGATAACACTGCATTTATTATGCGGTTTATGACATTTTATGACCGAAGGTGACAAAGCACGTTAGGAGGAGCATTTGGGTTTCAAAAATGCAAAAAACAGAATGTGTTTTTGGTTTAAAAACTAATAAAAGCTTTTTATAAAACGAGACTTAGGATAATTGTTAATTCATGTTAATACAAGCATGCTTCTTCCATACAGTTCAGATGATGAGTTTTAAAGTCTTGTTCATTCATACTTCTGGAAATTCTCTAAGTCTGATAGATGTTAGTTGCTTTCGTTGGAAGGGTGGGGTGGGATATAAATCCACTTTTATTGGAATGTTTCATTCATAGCACAAAGGTACAAATGGTACAAATAATCACCTATGAACACCTATGAGTTATAATATTCCCGTTGGAGCTATTATTTGTATATAAATAGAAAAACAAGACCCTTGAGTTGAAATGCCAGTAAAAATGGGCTCAGCCATTTGGTACGGTCCAGCCAGAGGGCTCTCCACCCACTGGGAAGCATTGCTACAGGCAAAGGGTGACTAGGCCTTGGGTTGGGAATGCATGTGGTGTGTCCCTCCTTCACAAGGGGACATGACTGAAGAGGTAGGAGACAGACTCCCCATTGTGTGTCCTTCTGATGGCTTCGGCCAGTATCATGGATATATCGATGACCTACAAGGAGTGCAATTGCAATGATCATGTCATGTATACACTTCCTTGATCCCACTCATTGCTCAACAGTAAAGAATAGAAGGGAAAGTCCCTCCAAACCTGAAGTACTAAGTTGGACACTTCCTGTGGCTCTAAATGGGTACCTGGATCTTTGGACACTGCTTCATCTTCTCCTCCTGGGGGATGGTATTGGTCACCACCACGGCCTCGAAGGGTGCATTGTTGATCCGCGATATGGCAGGGCCGGAGAAGATGCCGTGAGTCAAGATGGCATACACCTTGATGGCCCCGGCGGAGATCAGTCTGGAAGAGAGCAAAAACACCAAGACGGTCAACCCAATGTGCGTTTGGGCAGTGCTGATAAATAACGTCATGCTTCTCAGGAGGGATGTGGGAGGAAATCAACATCTTAGTCCCAAACAGGGAGCCCCCCGTACTTCTGGAGAGAGGCAGCAAGCTCAGGGCAACCCCCAAGCTGGATAGGTGGTTGTGAAAAATGGATTTATTTCTGCATCGCGTGTGGTGTATAAATGTTTGATGTCACTGCAACATCCTGTTTAGAAAGACCCGGGTGTGCTGGATAGTATTTATTTAGGCAAAATGAATTGCTGAAACAAATCTTGTATTTGTACCAGCAAAGTTTGAGACTAAGAGAATCAGTATAGATTGATATGTCCTCAATCAAACTTTCAATCATGCGGCAAGATTCTGCTTGCTACGCAACATAACCATTCATCACAGTGGAATCTGTAAATGGCTTGTAATACCAGAATGATTTCCGAAAAGGTGATTATCATTGTGGTGTCATCTGCTTCATTCATAAACACAAAGAGTGGCCCTCCAAACATGGTCATACATGTTTACAAACCAGCCATACTCTGATGGTGACTTTGATGGTGTAATGAAGCAGGGTGGACTTCACGCACAAAGATTACGATTAAGGTTAACTTTATTGATCCCAGGGGAAATTCTGGTGCATACGGCTCAAGAACACAGGCGAACATACACATAGTGCCAAACAGACAAGGTTCAAAGACAGTACACATAGTACAAACAAAGTAAATGTAACGCAAACAGATAAAAAAAACAAAAAAAAAAAAACTAAAATAAATGAAATATTCTGAAAAAGATAACGTGATACTAAAAATAAATATTTCAAGATAAGAATAATAATAGTTTGAAACTTCAGGAGAACATACAATCTTACGCATGTCTAGAGGTATCAGCACCGATCCATAGCTAATTATACTTATTTATTCAATACTTATTTACTTTGGCAGTCTTACTTGCTTCTATTTCTTGTTAAATTAATTTGTACAATCAATCAAGCACACGACAGCTCTTTCCCAATTTAGTTTTCTGCAGTTCTCAAGCTGAAAACTAACATTGTTACTCAGTTTTTCCGCCTGCGCTGTGACGTCATCTGCATACCCTTCACAGTAGGAGCATAAAAACATCAGATAAGAGGGTGACAATCGAAGTATTTTACGCTTTTAACAACAACTAGTAGCACGGCGATTTGCAATCCTTGTAAAAACTATTTTTTGAAAGGTGGAAAATCCCACTAAACAAAGTGCATGCAATTCTGCGAGACAGCACAAGTAATGTGAAAAAAGCAATGGGTGATTTGGAAGTCGCTAGCTTGGGCTGTTTTGCGCATCGCTGCAGCTTGTGATGCATGAGCGGCTGCTATTGCAGCGAAGTGTAAATGACGCTGTTGCCAGGGGGAGGAACATTGTGGGGCATTTTAAGCATTCGCCCCTTGCGTGTCCTCGCATGGAAGATATTCAAATTGAACTGCAAATGCCTCAAAAATGCTTAAAATAAGATGCACAAATGAGGTGGGACAGTACTTTATGTATGTTTCTAGTAGCCTAATTAAAGATTTTTTTGGCATACATTTTTTCTTATTTAAAAAGATACTACTACCACCACCACCACCAACGGTTAAAAAAATCCAGTAAAAAGAGCTCTCGTATCAGAATCTGTGTTGGTATCGGCAGTTGTGTATCGGAATTGGATCGGAACTGAAAAATGTGGATCGGCTTGTCCCTACACGTGTCCCACATTCATATACCAGACCACTTCCGATAAGGACTTACTTGTCTGCAGCATGGCAGATGGTACCGCAGGTGTCGGCCATGTCATCAACCATGATGGCCACGCGGTCCTTCACATCCCCAACTAGAACCATGCGGTCAACCTCATTGGCCTTCTTCCTCTCCTTGTGGATGAGGGCAAACTCCACATTCAGGCGATCGGCGATTGATGTAACTCTACGGGAAAGATGTAATGTGGGAACAAAGGGCTGAGTCAATAATGTTGTGGTAAATTCTTAAAACTTATCTTCACAGACGTATGCAACAGAAGCCTAATATTTACTGGTCATAGGGTTTGTGAACATGTTTCAGAGGTGTACTTGATGAAGAGACAGTAACCACATTTTCTGACACGGTTAAGGATTCGTTGAACGCAAGTGCAAAAAATCCTACATTAACAACCTTCATAAACACCATATTGTGAAACTGAGGTTATCTTGCCATTTACCAATTACAGAAGGCTTCAGGCACCCAAGGTTTGAAGACCCCCTAATACACCATCAGCCCAGGGGTAGACCAAGAAGGGAGCTAACAGACTTACGGTTAGCGCTGACCTACCATTGTTTTGTTACATTGCAATTCCCCATATGATGCAGTAGCAACTAACAGACAATATATAATGGTGAGCTTGCTTTTCAGAGATAACAGACAGGCATGGGACACACAGGAGTGGATTACTGTCAGCTGCAGTTTCATCTCAGAAGTGGCAGGGCTTGCTACAACACATTCAAGACATCAAGAAGATGATGAAGATGATATGTTAAAAAAAAACACCCCACCAAGGTCTGGGAACCAACTACTCTGACCTGAGCTCTTACACAGACGCAACCTCTGGCAAGAAGCATCCAGTCTGATGAGTAAAGCAAGCAATGCAATCACACACAGAGACAAAAAAAAAATCATAACAATAAATCACAGAATTCGGAGTAATATTATACGAATCACATGTATAACCTGTACAAACAGGAGATACAGTGACAGAAGGGGGTGGATCATGTCCAGTAAACCCTTTAGACATTGACGTAATTGAATAAGAAGCCAATCGGACCACTTTTTGGAGCGAGGATGTGACTGTGTACATGGTACATGCCCTTTAGGGTCAGAGTAAACATGCAGAACAGACAGCTCCAAGGTGTAACGACTTACCAAGGCTGACCGTACTTCACAAATGGTTTACAGGAGACTGCCAGCTAGCTAGTATTCTATAGTTACCAATAGTTTACGTGTGGCCCACACTACAAGCGCCATTCCAAAATGTGTCTTATTCAATGGGAAATATCAAAGAAATAATTTAATATGAAAACAGTAACTCTGAGGATCAAATCCCTTCATAACGGTCACATATGAAATGTTTTGGCAGTAGCACAGCAGACATACCGCTTTGCTCCGCCTGCATCAGGTGACACGATAATGCAGTTCTTCCACTCCGGAATGTTCTCCTTGATCCACTGAAGAACTGCAGGCTCTGCATACAAATTGTCCACGGCGATGTCGAAGAAGCCCTATGGATGTCAGACATGGCGATGAAGTCACAGGTCACATGACAACGGACTTCAAGTAAAAACAAATACTAGTACATTAAATACTGTAAGCTCTTCAACAAATATATACATTTTGCAGTTAGTTCTGAATCACATCACCGTGCAGAAGATACTAGCACAAGAACCCTGGCGATATCTTTTGCGCAGTGATACGATTGGTGTCTCAAATTCAGCAGAAGAAAATAGTTTGTGCATTAAACTGTCCACTACAAAGTGTGTGGATTATCTTGAGGGTCATGATTTCTGGTCAGAGACCTGAATTTTTCAACTGTATTTTTCTGGCGCTGTAATCGCCACAAAAGGAATTCCACTCACTCCCATTGTGTTCAAGAAAAGCCTGACATTTTTACGGCTGGTACCTCCATAACTATGCAACTCCCAGCAGAATAAACAAAGATGGATAGATATGTTATCTATATGTATATCTTTTTCTCAGTTTTGGAGTGAACAGCCCCTTTAAAACTCCTTAATATTAATTACTATTGCTGTTCTCTTTTGCTGGGGCAGCATAAAAGCTATTCTATCAGTCTGAAGAACAGAGGTCTCCTTATATCTAGAATCAACATATTCATTATCAAACAGCCGTGAACATTTTTGGCGGTTTTTGATTTTGGTTCTCTCTTACTGGCGATCTCCCATAAATTGACATCCTGGTTGGCTGTGACCGTGCACTACTGTGGCTGTGTGATTCAGACGAGGGACTGCAAAAAAGGGGGCAAAGTAACACTGCTTTTTGGCAGAGTTGCCCCCCCCCCACATAGATACAGTCACACGTGGCCTCAAACAGAGTGCACTTTGGCGTCCCAAGTCTGCGAGAGCCTCACCTGAATCTGGGAGGCGTGGAGGTCCATGGTGATGATGTGATCAGCCCCTGCCACAGACAGCATATTGGCCACCAGCTTGGCTGAGATGGGAGCACGACTCTGCAGGACATAGGTGTAAATTACACAAACAACTTAAGCCTTCACCTGAAAGTTACTGACTGTAGTGAAAATGACCAGTTGAATGCTGCTAAATCCATCTTATTAACAGCGCAGCATCCCCCCCGTGTGCGTACACCCCCATGCACCAGCAGCACAGCACTCCATGTTGGTAAACCTGTCTGCTCAGGTTTATCCTTGTAATCTTCTAAACAGCGAGTAGAGTTAAACTGAGGGGGGGGGGGGGGGTGGACATTAAACAGCAAGTGTGGCAGAGGTCACAACAAACAAACACAAAGGGCAACACACAAGGGAGAGGCTAAACTGATTTGGGAACAGTCAGAAAACTGGGCTTCCCTGAGAATCAAAATAAATCCTAGTTATCTCATACGTGTATACTCACTTTGATTAAGGGGTGCAAGGCATTAAGTAATACAAGTAACCCACACAATAATTGTAATAACAATAATAAGATAATGATAATAATAAAAAAAATTTAGATGGTCTGACAGACGTGTTCTTCCTGCAGAGTAAACACACACACAGGGCTTTCAGTATTTCCACAGCACATGGTGACCAAGGTTACAGAGTACTAGGCGCAGTGTTGTCACATTAATCGACAAGCTTTCATACAAATATTAACCTTAACCTGGGAACCAACAGTTTTTCAGATCTCACAAATGAACTTTAGTACTTATTTACTACTGCTTTTTAGGTTAGGAATGTACATATCAGAATCTTGTTAAAATGATTAAATCAAAAATTCTCAATATTAACTCAAATTCAAGCATTACCAGTACTATTGTGGCTAAGTAGCCCCTGTAGGATTCCGCTGTTACTTTGGTAACTAAAAGGTTTCCAGTATGATCAAGGAGCTGGAATTTCGCAAGCTGGGGGTCTAATGCACAAATGAAGAAACTGCTGCATTTGACTTGCTTCTAGTAATCATCGGCTCATATCTGTGACCCAACAGCTATGCTAACTGTGAATCTAAAAAATCATTCATTCGGTATATCCACCTGTCCTATGCAAGGTCACTGAGGGTTAGGGTTAGGCAAGGAATAACCCAGGACGGGGCGCCAACCCATCGCAGGGCACACGCACCATTCATACCTATGGGCAATTTGTGGACTCCAATTCACTCAGCATGTTTTTGGACCTTGGAGGGAAATGGGGAGAACATGCAAACTTCACACACTTAGAGCCGGGATGGAAACTCTTCTTGCTCCAAAAATCATAAAGTTCTGACATAAAACTGGTATTTCTAGAATGTACATGTACCTTGGCAGATACTGCACCTGCTATCTCGACCCTGCCCCTTTTCTCTTGGGACATCCAAGAGAAGCCTGAGAGGGAGACACATGTGACCTGAGCAGCCACTCTGGGGTCCATAAGCATTGTGGGTGTTTACATAAGCTTGACTTATGCAGCAATATGTATGAGGTTTGGGTAAGCAGAAGACCTGCAAGGGGGCTGGAGTCACCTTGTCCTTCTTGTCCTGGCGGGCGTAGGGGAAGCATGGGATGACAGCGGTAACACGGGATGACGAGGCGATCTTGCAGGCGTTAATCATGATGAGCAGCTCCATCAGGTTATCGTTGATCTCGCCGCAACCGCTCTGCACAATGTAGACATCCTCACCGCGGACGCTCTCGCCTATCTCCACACTGCAGGGGGTGGGGAGTGGGGGTTCACGGCCGTCAGTGAGCTGCGGCCTATCACTGCCCACACAGCTATCACTTCGATGACGGCAAAATGTCCCAATATATCCAAGTTATACTTTTAATACCGAGTATACTCTATTCTGTATCCCAAACATATTCTTTTATCATAACCATACTATTTATACGCACATTCGCATTGCAGGGACTCATTATTACATTCAACGCCCAATGAATTGCGACGAAGGCTGATTAAGTTAAATTATACTTCCTTTGTGGAAATGGTACCGCAACATCTGTCTTTCACTTATTTAATGTTTATTATGGAGTATTATGACGGGACAGCCGAGAACTTTGCTGACATGCTTGAGAAGACAAAGTTCCTTTCAAGTTATCAACTCATCTGAGACAAGCCACTAGATATTGAAGGGATGCTGCAGGAGACTAATAAAAAAACAACATCAGTATTTATCTGCTCCATGTTAGATAAATTAAGGCTTCGGAATGGGCACATCACGGGATACCAAAGCCTACATTTTATGGCGGCCGTCCACCCCAGTTCACGGCAGGTCAATGCAGCGTTCCGGCCAGGGATAAGGCGCTTTGGTATTCTAGCAATTTCTCCAGACCGATTACTAGAAATAAGCAGGGGATGAAAGGTGCCCTTTTGCATTTTTACCTACGCCAGCGTGCTGATGGATTTCGCCCGCATTGCGCAACGCAGTCTTTACCTGACAAACTAGTTTGCAGCTCCGGCTGTCACGTGATCCTGGAAGACGCTCCGCTTACTATTCAATAATGTGACTAATAAAGCAACCGGACAGTGCCCCAAACAAGGGTGCCGTTCTCTAAGGTTTGAACGTCTTTTTCATGGAAAGCCGTCTATGATCTGTAACTACAAACATATGCACGAATGCGCACATTGAGTGTTTCATTCCACATTTTACACCGACCGTGAATCGCGGTATGCATTTAGCTCTACATGCAAATGGATACAATTAAAAGCACTCACCAGGTCTCCTGGTTGCTGAATTTCTTTGTAATGACTTTTCCCAATTCCAAACCGAGTCTGTCAGCCACTTTCTGTGAGAGATCATGATGAGAGCTCCCACTAAACAGAACAATATTTGGCATGACGCAAATAATAAATGTGATATTCCGCGACGTACACAGAGGAAGCCAACCCTGTACAATATACAGCGTTAAAAATGGGTGTTAAACGAACATGCTAGTTGTTACAGCTAAGCTTTGTGACTTGTTCTGCACTGCTTTTAGAAGGAAGCGTTGCGGCGTCCAAAAGGAAATGATGTGAGCCGGACCTGCCCAGTCTCCACCCACTTTGTTTTTCGCGGCTTTCCAAAACGTATAAACATGTGGTTTCGTATATGTATATTCAGGGACTGATGTAACTTTCGCCGTACGTGCGGCAATTTCTCATCGTAACAGCGCAAATGCACGTACAATACGTACGTAATATGCGCAATTATGACATCATTTTACCGCGCATTTTAACCTTCGCGGCGTGCGCGTATTTCATTCGCGTTATGCAGGTTAAAATGCGCGGTATTTTATTGTCAACGGGAAATGCACATAAATAACTACGCGTTTGAGCCGTTGCGACAAGATATTTGCCACACGTATTACTTTATACGGTGACAGTGTACCAGTTATGTATTTTTATTTTACTCCTAGCGAATGTATTAAGGTGTATCTTTTTATTCACGAAATTTCAGAGCATTTCAAAGAAATTTAATATATGTGTAGAGACAAATGCAACTGAAGAAATACAAATTTTTTTTAACAGTGAGTTTGATAAAGACAAAATGTCAAAAGACATGATATTTTCAGGCACTAAAGTCGTCTAACTGCCGGGTCACCTCATTACTAGCTAATCAAAAAGTCAGAATGGAAATGGGAAGGTTACAATTTGAGGCATTTTTTTCCAGATCTAT
The DNA here is from genome assembly GCA_026777985.1 of Mormyrops attenuatus. Taxonomy (NCBI): domain Eukaryota; kingdom Metazoa; phylum Chordata; class Actinopteri; order Osteoglossiformes; family Mormyridae; genus Mormyrops; species Mormyrops attenuatus. Next base: position 36,806,584 of record JAODKC010000001.1, read on the forward strand.
GGTTTATTTTTTCATTATAATGCTTTTATTTTCAGGATTTTCAACTTCTAAATTAATGTAGTCCATTCGAAACTACACGTCATGTTATCTAATGTTGGTTCTTTGTTCACCGATGTTTATTTAAAAGTCATTAGAAAGCGTGTTTGTTTATTTAGGATTTCTTGAGTAATGGTCATATGTTACCTATTGTTTTAAGCAGTGTTGGAAGGATACTATTTGTATCTTCAGTGTTTAAAAGTAACATAACAGATTTGTATAACTAGGTAGTAATGTTAACAGTGTGTAACATTAAATAGGGAATTAAAAATTCCAGGTGGCCAAAGAATAACTCCTAAAACTTGATTTACTCATTGTTAAACGGTAAATTTTGTCTTCGTCCTTCAGGACTCCCGTGTTCCTGACCGAGATCTAACCATGTGGACCTTGGGCTTCTGTCAATATAATTTCTGGTTCTTCAAGATCAAGGAGTGAGGATCAGTGGCCTGCAGCGCAGATCGATCTCCTGGGCTAGCGAATACCTCTGCCGGTCGCTAGCTGCATGGCTGTGACACAGAGTTACTACCATAAGAAAACATTTTTTCGTAAACTGAAATAAAATAAGATATGTAAATAAAAGTAAATCTAAATGAAAACTACAAATATTCCCTCCGAATTAACTGAAATAAAATAAAAACAAACGTGAAGTAGTTTCCTTTACCGGTTTTAAAAATACGGTAATGATTTGTTTATCTTTCATTCTTGACTGTAACGTAATCCAGCATATTGCCTTTAGATGACTATTAATGAACGCGTGGAACGTGGAACACGATTTGCCCATTTGAGGACAGTAGTGCATAATGTGCTCTGTTCATATATGTATGATTCTCTAAAGATCAGACACATAAAACAGTTCCACAACTTTCAATCTACCCCTAGAAATACAGTCACTAAAAATGAAACTAAATTATAGGCATATAAACAATGCATAGAAATATATCTTTAAAATAAAAACTAAACTGAAAGGTAAATAAAAACAAACTACTTTTCAATTAAAAGCACTATTTTCAAATGAAAATTAAAAATATAGAAATAAAACTAAATTTAAAAATCAAAACTATAATAACACTGGGATGATGCTGTACGTAATAAGTTGAAAACTGATGCCAAACTTGAGGAGCTTGCTTGTGTAGTTGCTGCCCCATGGATGGGTCAGAAGTCAACACGAGCCATTGTTGACCAAGGTATCAGCCAGCCATGACACACAGGGAAACTGTCTTCCGCACTGCCCGCTATCAGCCGACTGACATTAATGCCATTCTCTGCGGGTCCCTTCAGCATGATTGCAAAAACGGGACCAACTCCAGCATTACTCAGTTACCGGTTGCAGCTTGGATGGCGCTACCCAGGGGACACAAGTATCTGAAATTAGATGCAAAACCCCAAAGTCAAAAGACGGAGAGTGAGGCTGGTCAGTTTACTCGTTAAAGCGTTAAATCTGATTTGATGACTATGATCCAAGTGGCGAGTAGGCAACACAATACCGGCCCTGGGGATGACACTAACTGGGTAATTCTGACATGGTAGCTGATAAAGTAACCATTGAATAAGACAGCTGCGCTGTTCAGTTATTTCAAAACCTGGCAGTCAGTCTCTCTTAATATGTGCATAATGTTCAGTTTCCATAGCCTATCCATCTGGTGCTCACGTCAACTGCTTTATTTGTCTTTCATTTCACAAGATAGTCATTCAGTTTCACTACAGCTTGTACCTTCAATTCCATCTCTGCATAATGGTAGGAGTAATAATTTAGGAGGTAAAATCATAGATCATGCATAGACCACACCTTGTACAGCTCATTTTGGCCTTAGGAAACTGCTGATTAATATTAATATTAATGTGCTTCACATGAAATATAATTTATTTTCACTCCTCAAGTTTTCATATACAGTGAGGAACATAAGTATTTGAATACCCTGCGATTTTGCGAGATCTCCCACTTAGAAATCATGGAGGGGTCTGAAATTCACATTGTAGGTGCATTCCCACTGTGAGACACAGCATTTAAAAAAAATTCAGGAAATCACATTGTATGATTTTTAAAGAATTTATTGTTTGATAAATTGAGGTGGATTAAATTCTTTCCCTTGGACATGGCAGTGTACCAGGTTTCAGAATCACGACTCATTATTAAGGAATTTCATGCATGGTTTTAAATGATGAAATAATTAGAAATATGAGCTCTATACTGAAAAAAACAAAGTTATATATATACAGTAGAGTCTCGCTTATCCGACATAAACGGCCGGCAGAATGTCGGATATTCGAAAATGTCGGATAATGGGAGGTGTTAAGACAAAGCCTATTAAACGTCAAACTATGTTATAATTTTACACATTACGAACCTAATAATCATGTTTTACAACAAAACAGCAGACACTGTACAGTCGGGGAAACTAATTAGCTGCGGTAAGTTCGGGAGCAACAAAAAATATAAGACGCTCACACTTGCAACTTGCAGTTCTTGTTAAGTGACAAATCATGTTTCTCTGTCTGGCTTTGGGTTTGGCCGTTGCCAGGAGAACGGTACTTACCTGACTGCATTGTGCCAAGTTTGTTAGAGTGGGATTATGGTGTGGGGTCGTTTTTCAGGGGTTGGGCTTGGCCCCTTAGTTCCAGTGAAAGGAACTCTTAATGCTGCAGCATTCAATGCCATTTTGGACAATTTCATGCTCCCAACTTTGTGGGAACAGTTTGGGGATGGCCCCTTTCTGTTCCATCATGACTGCGCATCAGTATACAAAGCAAGGTCCATAAGGACATGGAAGAGTGAGTCTGGTGTGGAGGAACTTGACTGGCCTACACAGACCCCGACCTCAACCCGATAGAACACCTTTGGGATGAATTAAAGCGGAGACTGGGAGTCAGGCCTTCTTGTCCAGCATCAGTGCCTGACCTAACAAATGTTCTCCGGGAAGAATGGTCAAAAATTCCCATAAACACACTCATAAACCTTGTGGACAGCCTTCCCAAAAGTGTAATGAAAAGAGCTTAAGCTGTTATATCTGCAAAGGGTGGGCCAACTCCATAGTAAAGCCTATGTATTAAGAATGGCATGTCATTAAAGTTCATGTATGTGTGACAGCAGGTGTTCCGATATTTTTGTTAACATAGTGTATATTAAAGAAAGGGAATCCTGTCTGTTTGAACAGTTCATAGCCTTAATCCACATGGTTTCAGTTTTGTAGCTGTTAAATTGTCTTGTTAGTCTGGTCAGTTAATCTCACTTGGGCTTCACTTACTGTATGTACTGACTTGGTGTCAGTCTAAATACGTTGTTTTTGGATGAATCAGAGTAACTACTGTTGCTGTTACTGTAATATGTACATTTAATGTTTCTTTGGTAACAGTAGTGTTGTGTAGTATATAGGAAAGAGTTGGCATGATTTTTCACCAGATTAAGTGTCCTTTGAACAAAGAGAAAAACATTTCATCCCTCTTAAACATCACTTAAAGCCAGTGAACCTGCTACTTACCTGTATATTGGTTTGCACAAACCAAAAGACCAGTTCAAATGCTCAAAAACAAATTTAAATGAATACTAGCTGTTATGCAATAATTATTTGAATGGATGTATATAATACACTGACACACAGTCCATCCATCCATCCATTCCTTCATTCAAACAATAAAGACAGCATGGACAGTATTCAGTGCCTTGAGTGTTTTAATGTGTAAGCAACATGATAGAAAGATAATTTCTATTTCAATGTTCATTTATCTATTATGATCTCTCATATAAGATTGTACAGTTAAGAAGATATGTGTCATAGCCTGTGGAATGTATCTGACACCACACTTGTATCAGTGGAAACACAGTGTGTGTGTCATTGTTTACAGTTAATACAAAAAATATATATATATCATTTTATTAATGATCTGTATGAATAAAAGTTTTATAGGGTCTTTTTCAAGTAATTGATTTGGTGCGGTCTTTACATCATTTTGCATTTGTTAAAAAATCATAAATTCATTTTAAATAATTTTTAAATTTTATAATACAAAGCAGTATTATATGCACAAATAAGACCATCTTGAGTAAATGTTTCTCTTCTGTCATTTTCCTTCTTGTACTAAGGAAGTGTAATGAAAAAATCATACAAGAAGGTGCATGAAGGATTATATTATTTTACCTCCTTTCAGTTTATCTTGCTCTCTAATGGAGGATGAATACATTTTTCCTTTAATGCGTATATAGTGTTCTATATCATTTAATAATTTATATTATTCATTTACATATAAAACAAAATATTCACAGGGTCAAGTTCGTGCAGTTCACACTGTGGACTGGTTTCACCCCACACTGCGGTATATGGCTTGCAAAGGGACACTAGAAAGAGTGTTTACTTATTGAGGAGTGCTTTGAGCGAGCGTGTCAGTGCGTTTATAATGGTGGACATGGAGGTGGAGTGCTGTGCCAGAGCTTTCATGTTGTGGTCATTAGCGGCATTGGCAGAAGCTGCCTCTGCGGCCTTCAGCAGGCATATGTAGTTCATGACAACTTCATCTACTATAGCTACCACCTCACGTTGCTGTACCTCTTCAGTCATGCCCTTCACTAGACACATGCAAGCCTCTGTCAGGCAGCAGAGTACCTGGAAGCTGCATGTCATGGCCAGAACCATTTCCTCTGCACTTTTGTGGGCCAGCGCCATCTTCCTGCAGGTGCTGCCCAGCTCCTTGGACTCCATGGCAAGCAGCTGAACATACTGGTTCAGGTCGGCCCCTTGGATCTCAGGTAGCATTCCGTCGGCTGTTCCAATGCTGGAGCGCAGCAGGACAATCAGCTCCCTGGCATCTCTCTGTGCCACCATGAAGCCCGTGGGGAAGCTGTACATTGTGTCCTTCAGGACATTGACACGGGCCAGCCGGGCACTGAAGGTCATGCCATTCAGGTTGATGTCTGGGTAGAGCTGCTCCCCACTTACAGGGGAGGCGATATCCAGCGCACCATTGGGGGATGTGATCTGTGGCCCTTTGGGAGACTGAAAGGCATAATTCTGCACGGGCGTCCCTCTGTTGTCTTCATCCTCGTCAACCGTGCGTCTCTTTTTGAGGAAGCAGTGGCTGAAAGGCCCATGGCATGTCCAGTTGCTGGTGTCCAGTTTTGGCAAAGATCGGAACTGCTTAGTATCCTTTGGCACGGGAAGCATGAGGGAAGCCCTTCTGCAGGCCTTCCTGCCAGCGGAGGCCGTTGAATGCCAGGTGACTGAGCCCTGGGAGTGATTCTTGCGTAGCCTCCTTGCTCTTTTCTGCAGTTTGGTGATGGGGATTTGGGGAAGCTGAAAGCTCATGCCACCGGTGGTGGTTTTGGTTTTCTCAAATGCCGGGGGTTCGATGCTGCCAGAGCTCCTCCTTGACATCCAGTGTTTCTTGGGGCCACCCGTGTCGGAATCACATGAGGATAAGCTGGAGGACGGTGCCTGGCTAAGGTTTCTTTTTGGGAAGTCGGTAGACTCCAGTTTTGGCACATTGGAATCTGTGCTAATGTTAGATGGTGGCAGCATGGGCTTGCCTTCGACCTGTTTGGAGACAGAATCTCCTCTTCGTGCCATCTCGAGCTCTGTGCAAGCTACACTAGGGGTAGTAGAAAAACACAGAGAATCATTAAGCATTTCCCTGACAACATGCTGCGATCTGCAATCATCCTTGAACCAGTCCTTCTCGCCAGGTGGCTGATTGCTGTATATGTTTTCCGAGGGCCTACCGACACTCTCGTGCATGTTCCTCTTACACTGGTACAGAATTGGTTCACCATCAGTGCCTTGCTCTAATTTGCCTCCAAGGCCAGAAATTGAGCTTCTCTTCTCGATACAGTACTTAACTTCAAGACTGTTCATGCATCTCTGAGCATGCAAATCGGGACTTTTCTTCAAGTTAGTGGGAAAAGTAGCAGAGTAGTACATTCTGGAACTGGTACCTGCGCTTAAGGCAGCTCCAACAGAGTGTACCAGATTTGTGTTCTCAGAGGGTTCAGCGGAGGGCAGCATGCAGGGGTTTTGTGTGTTGGTGTTATTTTTGCATTTAAATAAATCGAATAATATTGGATTGTGATGGACATGCTTGTTAACCTTCCTTCTTAGGCTACCACATGCGTTCATACCCTGCAGTTTAGCGCCTTCTCGCGCCTGGCTTACAGTTATGCGTAGAAAGTGCCTATAACCCTGACTCCCTGCCATAGTCTTCGGTTTAATAAACTGATCCTTCTTATAGAGATCAGACAAAAGATTATCCCTTTTGGGTGTACCTGTGGTTTCTTTAATCTTAGGCATCCGATGAGACCCGTCTTGCAAAGAGCCAACTGTGGGTTCAGAGGCAGCAGATGCATGTGCATTAGGCAGCATCTTCTGGAGAAGTGAAGGATCCATATTTGGATGGAGGTCCTTCCCTTGAAGTATGTGGCTTGACATACCGTGGGCCTTCTCCTCGGACATTGTGAAACCGAGGCCTTTCTTGGTGTCACCAATGCAATGGGGTGAATCCATAGGTGCGGCACAGCTGCTACTCCCCATGTTACACCCAGCCTCAAGGGAAGAACACTGTGAGCTGCTCTGCAGAGAATAGCTACTGTCGCTTTGCAAGGATGTCATGCGCTTAGCTAGGTGATACTCACACAGGCGGCCCACGGGCTGCTCTGATGGGATCTGTGTTGATTCATGGCTCCTACACTGTTCCTCACCTGCTACGTTTGTTGGCTTAGGTTTGTTGAGTTCCTTGTCAAGGGGAATATGCACACTGTCCCCGGGAAGGCTTTCATCCTTTCGAGTCTCAGAGGCACTGTTTTTATCTGTTTCCTTCTCTGAGTCTTTGAGGCCTAATCTGCCTCGCAGCAAAGCACGGATACTCACCGACCCAGAGAGGGCAATGTTTGCCATTTTGTGTTCAGAAAACGCCTGCCATCTTTGGCTTTTTTCACGAAACGAGGTTCGTTCGAGGTCGAAGAGGCTCATGCGGTGAGTTTCTCTTGCACTGAAGGTGTTGAATTTCCCCATCTGTTGATGTTCTTCGTTGCCAGGGTCAAGTGCCTTTAACTGCCGCTTCCCAGTGGTATTTGTATCAAAGTGCCTCCTAGAATCTGCCTCACCCAGTTTCCCTTTTCGTTTGCTGTTGCAGGAATTCACCAGTGTACCCATGTGCATTTGACTGAAATAATCCGTCACAGATTTGGTTTCCATAGTTTCAGGCTCCATTTCGATGTCATCTGAGTGAATCATCTGTTTTGAAGGAGCACCTGCTGACTGCTGCTCTTCTTCCTGGTGACCTTGAAACGTGTTGCTCATTTTCAGGGTGGGGTCTTGATCAGAAATGGGAAACTCACCCTTTTCTTCAAGGAGAGGCTGATAGCCCTCGGTGGTACCTACAAATAAGCGCGTGGAGCTTTCTGAATGCTTCTGGGCTGCTGCAAGCTCTGAGTTTTCAGTCATTTCAGATGAGTTTGTCTCATTCCCAGAATCTGAAGACGACTCTGGGCTAAAGGCCCGAGAAATCGCTACACCTGCATACCACAGAGAGACAAACAGCTCATTAATAACCACATGTGAGTCACATTCGCACATCTTTTTGAAGCGAGACACATTTTATTTTACAAAAATAATGAGGGCTATCAACTGAAAATGCATTTATACATAGAAATCAAACAAGCACGACAATGCAAAATGAACAAAAATCAAACGAATGCAGTAAATAATGAGTAACAGGGATGCAAAGAATGAGATGCATATACAAAACAAAAGAAGAACACAGGACCACGGGTTTGTTTTGAACACAAAATGGATGTAAATGAGTAGGACCTTGAATGCTATCAATGAATAAATGTCACAATCGTATAAGAACCTGAGCTATTGGCTGATTGTTGGTGTGACTGTTCCTCGGATGCAGCAAGAGCCTCCAGCGCCTGTAAGGTGGAAACGACAGCATCGTCCAGGGCTGCCTCGCTGCCACCTTCCACCTGTGTGGGGACTGCGTCGATTAGTGACACTGGAATATCGTCACTCGCACCCAATCCTTTGGGTTCTGTGATCTGTGCGGCCTGGTGTTCCTCTTCGTCTGAGCTGTCCCTGAACCCGGGTGGGGGAGCGGCGATGGCTAGGTTGAGAGAATGCAGGAGAACATCATTTTCTTCCTCATCATTGCCCTCTGGTGGAGGGAGGGTGGTTAAGTCAATGATATCATCACTGGAGCCTGACAGTTTGAGGAACATTGTCTTGTTCATCTCTCCCACCACGCTGTCCTCCTCGCAGCTGACATCATCTTCATCCTCTGCGTCGTCTGTGGTTTCCGCATAGCAGATGTCATGAAGCAGGGGCTCCTCGATGCCCTCTGCATTCCCGAAGATTTTTCCATCGCTTATGTTGCTGTAGACTGAGTGGGTGCCATACTGAAACCCCAATCCGTCCCTAGATGGATCCATAGTCTTAAAGTCCTCCTCATTTTGGAAGTACATGGATCTGTGTTCATCTAGAATTTCAGGGCTTTCGTCCAATAACCGCTCGTACCCCAGGTTCTGGGGATTGATGCTATCTAAAGGGGGGTCTCCGAAAATGAAGGACACCTTGGCGCTTCGGGGAGACTCCTGGATGTTGTTTTTAGGGACAGAAAGGAATGGCTGTGTGTGAGAAACTCTGTTCCCTCTCTCCCCCATCTGTGCTGCATGAGGTGACTCTTGGATGCCTGTGATATAAATGGGAGTAAATCCATGTTCACTGCCTGCACAGTCCTGAAACTCTGAATCGCTGCTGTACGACTGTTCCTTGTTTAAGCTGGATTCTTCACTGCCACTAAAGGACGTGCTGTATGTCCACTCAGCAGCTTGAAGGTTAATCTTGCGTCTCGGATCTTGGTCTGGAACGTGAAAATAATCTCAATTAAGTAATCTGAACCTTCCTGCTCTGTAAAAATCAATAACTCGAGGGCTAAAAAATGCAAAGACTGTTACCCTACCAGAGTCCACGCTCCCTATGTTACTTCTGTTAGCCACGTTGAAGATTGAGCGTCTCGAGTCCACTAGCAATCTGTAGTATCCAGCTGTCAGACAGGCTAAATTCATGGCATCACTGGAGTCCATTAAGAGAGTGATGGGCTGTAATGCAGACAGGGGGAGATTAGCATGCAGACACTGCAGGACCAGGCGCACTGTTCTGTAAAAAACACTCAGCATATGATGACCTTGCACACCCTGCTCCTGAAATAGCAGGTGTACAGTGATCTGAAAGGGCCATTTTACAGATGGTGGGTTTTCCATCAGTCGTGACACATGGCATGAAAAGTACTGAACATAAGAACATAAGAAATTTACAAAGGAGAGGAGGCCATTCGGCCCATCAAGCTCGTTTGGGGAGAACCTAA
>JAODKC010000001.1:36816064-36834704 GCA_026777985.1 Mormyrops attenuatus
AGCTTTTAGAGTTCTTTTGGAGTTAAAATATTGGAAGAAACTTTTATTGTCATCCTTAGCCTCCAATGCAATCCTTCTATCTACATTCCTCTTGGAGAGTCTAATGTTGTTCTTTAACTCAACCTGTAGATTTAGATACTCCTGCTTTAACTTGAAGTCAACTGACGGTTACATTAAATATAACATAAGATTTTCTTGGATAACAATGCCATGTATGCAAATTACATAACAATAATAATGCTGTTGGTTCTGTAGCCAATATACAATCTATTGAAAACCAAAGTAGGGTATCATTTGCATCTCGATGAGGGCTAACTGCAACACATTTAGAATTTTCTAAATGCATTACTCTGGTAAAATATCTTGCTTCGGCTCAGAGCCTGACACACCTTGACGTCAAGAACATGTAGCTCCACCCTGACGTTCATCTCAGCCTCTGTGAACATCTCGATGCGGTTCACATGACTGAAATCAGCCAACAGAGCCACCAGGTTGGTCTTGGTGTTGATCACATGACTGATGCCATACCGGGGACCAACGAGCAGCGTGACCTCGGTATGCTTTTCCCCCTGCTGAGATGTCAGAAATAGGCACAGATTCTTGATTTTATTTAGTGCTGCTGGGAGACTCAAACCTGGAGATCTGCCAGAAGGTGTCAGCTAGGAAGGAACTGAAGAAATCACCCAATACTAGAGGAAATTTGAGAGCTGTAATTACCATTTGGGATGATAAAAACAAGAAGGTAGACACTTACTAGTAGGGTGGACTTGAAGACGCGTCCCCCATATAGTCTCAGATCACTGAGGTACTTCAGATACTGCACCTTTGCTTGTAAAGCAGTCAACTGAAAAATAAATGTCGACATGTGATATATAAGCACAAATTTAAGCATTCTGTAAATTTGAGGTGTCAAAACTGAAAATGTTAGAAACAGCAAAGCCTACAGAAACACCTAGCTAGAGTTGGTGAGGAAAATCTAATGAAGAATGATTGGATATAGATTTAAGTTATTTCCACTAGGGAGCAGCCTTGTCACTTAAGCAGTTTGCAATATCGAAGCAAAATATGTTTAAAATGTGTTTTTTCTCTTGAGACAAAAATATATGCACATTAAATTTTCAGAGACACTGTCAGGATTTCTTGTACTAGGTACCTTTAAAAAAGGCATGAAATATTACTACTAGTGTACAAGGACATGGAATATAGAATATAAAATTCTGAATATAATTCCATTTTGCTTAATTGATTCAGCTGGCATTGCATGAATTGAAGAACATTGATGGGGCACATTTTAAATGTAATTACATGAGGTGGGTTAGAGGCTATGCTGTTCACACAGCGTAAATGTTCCCCTGAAGGTATTAACACTGTATGAAAGGTGCTGAAACTTTCATTTGCAGTGTAGGGAATGCGAAGATCTCGGCGGCTGATATCTCAGCGGTAATATGTGAGGGAGAGCCCTCAAACTAGCCAAACTTTGTCAGCAGTGTAATGTGATTCTAGTCAGGCTGAAAATATAATTTCTGTTTGTGTGTATCAGAGACAGAGAGGGGGAGGGAAAGAAAGACACAGCAGGAGAGAGAGAAGAGAGAGACTGTAGGGAGGGAGAAAGAAAATCCTTGATTCATGAATAGTTAGCCTCCTGCTAATTTTGCAAATCTCTACAAGCTCACAAGGTCAGCCCAAAAAGGCCCCTCAGTAGGCTGTAGCTGAAGTTTCATTTCACATGAAACCCTGAGAGCTGTGAGCTTCAGGGCAGCTAACGGAATTCATTACACAATTCACTGGAAGTGAAGAGCAAGGGGAGAAAGGAGAGGGAAAAGATTCGGGCAATATGCACAGGCAGGTTTGGCTTCCGGGCCAGATGCTGAGCTCACGGATATGATCAGTAGGGGTCTTAGGCAGCATCTCACTTGCCCTGAAACTTGAATTGAATAACTGTTCTCCCCAGATTTCCAAATCCTGCCTTCCGTCAGCCCACCCATACACCATCCATCCATCCACCCATCCATCCATCCATACCTTTTCACTGAATGCTCATCTAATCTCACGAGGCAATTTCAGAACGTTCCAGACACAAAGGAATGACCTAACTTCATAATGGACGCTGCTGTCTAAGGGTAATAGTATACATTTGAAACGTTCTAGTTCATTGTGCTGCTTTAATTTCCAATCACATTAGATACGTCTATTCGTGTAATGTTTGTGCTCCGACGATGAAAACCGCTTTCCAAGCCACTTTATATGGAGCTGAATTGAATTCAGAGAGCAAATTCAGCAGAAGAAAAAAATAGTGGCTACCTTCTTGCCCGGTGGTACGAGATTCTGATTGGTCTTGAGGATGTGTGTCAAGGCTTTCTTGATGTTTTTCTCCTTCATGCTGGACAGCACAGCAGGGGGCAAGAAGAGAGCTAAACCCCATTCCTTCCTAAAGAGCAATGCGGGAATGTTAACCTTATTAAACATGCCTTTATATGAAAGTGACTATTTGGAAGGGTGGGATTTTCCTGTGGGACTCGGGTCACCAACTCTCACAGCTATGAAATTACTTCCACTTGGGTTTGTGAGTCGAGTGGAAACATAGGAAATCCTTCCTATAATCCATTGCTCCAATCGCTCAGTGACAGAAATACACCCTCTATGGGGCAGTTTAATCACAGAGTCCCCCACTCAAGGATTTTCCAAAGCTTTTAGTGATTTTCCAGTGTGACTTCTGTTACATTAGTGTTTCAACTGTAAGTATTCTTTATAGGGAATATTTATTTTTTACGATAACATAAAACATCAGTTCAGAGGAATACCTATTAATGAACAATCAGTTGGATGGGAAAGCTATACTGTGCATTGTAAATATATCCAGACAGTTTCCAGTCATGGCTTGATGTGACCCAGATATTAAGCTTCAGAACTCAGTGTAAACGTGTCATCGTTTTTTCCATAGAAGAGAAGAGAATGAGCGACTGGCTGAACAGACCAAACTCACTCAATGTATTTGATGGAGACCTTCTGTGTCTGTTTCGTGGTGACCGTGAGGATGTACATCTGCAGGGCAGCTAGTCTCAGTGCCATATCGTACTTCAGCTCCGGCCCAAAGCGCTCCAGCACCACATCATTGCAGCTCTGATGGGAGAAGGCAAAGTTCACGTCCTCTTAATTTCATTCTTACTACTTGTGTAATTGCTAGGTTGCCGCTGTAATAGCCAGTAATTTGTAAGGAAAACCATAAAATGCCTTTAACAGTTAACATTTTCCATTAAGCATGGATCTTCAGTATCTGAGTACTTTCTGCCAAATGATACCTGAACATAGAGGTATTCGAAAGCCACTGCGTCCCTTCTTAGAAGGTCGATGGGGTCCTTCGGGACAAAGCTGAGTCTGAAGAAGCATTTCATCTTGTGAGACCCTGGCCGCTGTGTCACCTGTTCAAGGGACAATACCATGAAATTAAATGTCACCCATGGGCAGGGCTCAAGTTGCCATTAGATGCACATGGATGCCATCCCCCCTATGGGGAAAAATGACAAAAACCACACCCTTTTGAGTATACTATCCCTCCTCCCCACCCCCTAAATCATTCTATGTAATAATCACTCACCTAAAGATAAATGTACTGGCTATATCAGGGTTACCCAACTGGTGGACTCTGGATCGAAACCTGGATCGCACAATCCTCAACTCCCCCCCTAACCCTCACCCATTTGATACATTATCTCAACCCCACCATCCTGCTTGAAATGGTTTTACAACTTGACCAATGCCCATGGGACAAAATTAACTAGGCATTCACTCTAAAAAACACATAGATCCTTTGCATCACCTCCTACATGAAGAGGAAGAGCGGCCAGTCGCTCACCCCAGTCTGAAATGCTAACCTGAGACGGCGTCAACCCCTACAGAAGGAGGAAGGACAACCAGCCGCTCACCCCAGCCTGAAATACTCACCTGAGACAACATCTCCTGCTCATGAAGGAGCTGCATTTTGCTCGGAGCCCCTTCGCCCCGCTGCTCTAGCACCAGGGAGAACTGCTCGATGCTCTTAATAGACAGTTTTTCTTGCAGAGTCAGGATAACATCCTGCCAGACAAGGAGGCATCAGTTAATACAGGCTTGGTAAGGGTCTTTGGCCAACAGTGTTTTTATTTAAAAAATTATTTATTGCTGAGTTTCTCTACAAATGTTAATTTTTTTCTCCAGGTTGCATTGATGTGTATTGTAAACTGATGAGCAATTACAATTTATTGTAGATATACATATTTTATATTTTAAATACATATTTTAAATATGTAGCCCTACTACTTAAGCAGTACTATTTTGTATTGTAAATATTACCAGCTGTGTAACCTTATTCTGACCAGTACCAATGGATATGAATCTAAGTCATATACAGATTTACAAGTTACAGATTTGACTAATACTTTATTCTTGACTTTATTTCTTAGCATTAGATAGCTGCCTTTTTGTCTTAATTTTGCTTTTCTATAACCTTCTGTGACTTGAAATTCTCACCTGAAAGCCTTTTTGTAGTCACAAACAGAAATCGCAGTTCCCTAAATTTTTGTGTCAAAATTAATATTAAATATCTGATTATAATTCCAGGGCAGTACAGGCCCCTTTCCATCCAAATTTCCACACCCGATCATGGAAAATGAAACTCACTTTTATGGAAGTGTTGCTATCAAAGCGAAAGGACTTTGTCTGTCCGTTCTCCAGATAGACCTTCAGGACATTTGGCATGAAAAGTAGTGAGTTGTCCTTGACCGTTTCCTGGGAATGAGAGAAAATTATTGTTCAGTAATGGTGATTACCACCTTGTATTGAAATCAGCAAGATCTTCATTGGTCAAGTAATTCAATACACAAGGAATTTGTGTTAGTGGATGTGTCCCGGTATAACATATAGCATACAAGACAATTTCAAAACAACTTACAAGTATGTACATATGACATTTTAGACATACTACTTACAGTACATTACACCATTTACATACAGTCTGAAGGAATAAGAGATGGAATAAAATGTGAAATAAATTAACAAACAAATAGATAGTAAATATAAGTAAACAAGGGCTATGCTAGTAAGAGTTAAATGAACACAGCTAACTAAAGTGTAAAGTGTCTGTTGTTAGCAGACAAAGTGTTGCTGGAGAGGGATCCCACTGTGTCTATAATTTGTCTATTGCTCCTGCACATACAATCATATTCACAAAGGAAGTGTGTGGAGAGCAGACCACTGCATTTCTGGGCAATAAGTTACCTAAAATCGATTTGATCTTCATTAAACTTTATTTGAAAGATCCATGCTGGTTGACATAATGCATAGCTAATGGGTTACATACCGGGACCTGACCATTTACAATAATCTCCTCTGCAAAGCGCACTTTCACTGGGTTTGACTTTAACTTTGCCTTTTTCGCAGCACTGATGAACGCCGACTTGGGGCACTGGAAAGAAAAGGGGGCAACTGGTTAGCAACCCAAACCAGAAGAGGCCAAGTGGATGACAAACTCACTTCGTAAGAGGAAAACAGTCAAGGTATTGTGAAATGCCCATCTGCATTTAGCAATGCGATGTTTAGGGGACCAGACAGCTGAGAAATGGAGAACACATTGAGGTAGTCTGCTTAAACACAAGGACCCTTTAGACCAGTAGAAGATTAATCATCACAATTTATTCATTTCTTTGCTACATCCAAGTCGACATAGACATTACTGATTGATTTATGCAGTTTGTTGCATAAGATTCTGTGTAAAACAGGTACATGGTTGCTATGGTCACAAGTAATGGTATGCAGGGACCTTCATTGTATGAATGATTAGGCTTCAAGCAAGAAAGAAACGTCCAGTCAATCTCTCAGAAAAATGACACTGTTATAAATGTATACATTTCCAGATGATGGCTGGAATATTCTTGCTGGTGTACATTCTTTCTCGTTAATGGCAATGACACTCAGCATATCTCTGGGTCACTGACATAGAAATCAACACAATTGTAAGTTAGTTAATAAAGAAAATTACTAACTGGGAATTTGACAGGAACAATATATTTACTTAATCCTGCATTTTCTGAGAACAAGCACCAAACATTGACATTGACACAGTTGTCTGGACGTTACACAAAAGTTTTAATAAATACAAAAACTTTCAACTGGCTATGAAACATTTACAACTCCCATCCATCCATTTTCTGAAACCGCTTGTCCTATTCAGGGTCATGGCAGGTCCAGAGCCTTTGGGTGCAAGGCAAATAACCCAGGACGAGGCCCCAGCCCATCACACAGCGCATTCACATACACCTATGGGCAATTTGGCAAATCCAATTAGCCTCAGCATGTTTTCATACTGCCGGGGGGAGACCGGAGTACTCGGAGGAAACCCCACAATGACACTGGGAGAATATGAAAACTCCACACATAGAACCCTGGTGGAGACTTGAACCCAGGTCCCAAAGGTGCAAGGTAACAGTGCCAACCACTGCACAACCATGTCCACAAATTCCACTAAACTGTATAGTAATTGTTAAAATGGACAAATGGTCACATGTACAGTTGTATAGTCTCAAGCATGATAGATGGAAGAGGATTGTGCCTTTAGCTGCATTCTGAGAGCTTCTGCTCGCATTCATCACAGCACATTAGTCAGAAGATGGTGGTTCTTAGTGTTCTATTAACATGATTAGAATCCATGCTCCCATAGGTACTTCTCTCAGCCAATCAGAATGAATCAGCACCACTGAGCTTGATTAGAACAATTGGTGTCCTTATTCTGATAGAGGACATCATGTTCATTCTAGATCATTAAAAAATGTGTTAATCAGAAGTGGAGCTTTGTCTCAATAATAAAAACTTGGAAGGTCGACCACGCTCTCCTGATTTCCCCAAGTAGCTGGAAGACAGTCCAAAACGTTAATGGCAGTGTGTGTTTTACAGAGATGGGAAAGCGGGCGAGTACCCTGGCCCAGACTCCTCCACACAGCTCCACGTGTGTGCAGTTTGGTCATTCTCCCTGTGCAGCACTCTGGATTAAGCCCTTAGCCTTAAGACATGCGTTTGGGTAAATCTGGGTTTGTAATTGCCATAGGGTATGTAGGATGGGTGTCTGTCAACTAGGTGTCTCCTGATGGTTCAGTTGCATGCCCCCTCTATCATATTCCTCGCAGCCCATGCTGTGTGTGTGTATGTATGGGGGGGGGGGGGGGTCACTGCAAATGTTCACTATGGGCACAATACAGCAGAGGACGGGGAAAATGTCTGACTCTCCTGATAGTGTCAGTGTGAGCAGCTTTATGAGGTCCTGATGGACAGCGGCTGAATCTTAGTAGTATTTTTACTTTAAGTTGCTACATTTTTTTTTATCTAAAGCCATGCAGTGTTTTTTTTTCCCTTTGGAATTTTATTAATCTTCCTGCTGACCCTGTTTGGTAGGAGGACAGCTCGTATCCTCCGCTTGAGCTGCTGGGGGGGCAGCAGTTGAGCTGTCCCCATGCGAACAGCCTCAGCAAAAGTAAATGCCTCGAATGCCCAGGTTACTTACAGGGTAAGGTTGCACCACCGTCAGGACAATGGATTCCTTACAGCTCCTGAAAGAGATGACAGGCAAACGTTTCACAGCGTGGGTCTGCACGTCTTGGAGAGAATAA
The DNA here is from genome assembly GCA_026777985.1 of Mormyrops attenuatus. Lineage (NCBI taxonomy): Eukaryota > Metazoa > Chordata > Actinopteri > Osteoglossiformes > Mormyridae > Mormyrops > Mormyrops attenuatus. The sequence continues at coordinate 36,823,699 of JAODKC010000001.1, forward strand.
GGGTTATGAAAAGCATGCATCCAAGCCAGGAGTCAAACAAAATAAGCACGCAGGTCTTGAGATGCATATGTCACTTCTTGGTCATGATGATCCATAAACGGGTCGTGGGGCTCTGAAGAGAGACTCCTGGGTGCATAAGCACAGGCGGGCTGGCCCAAACCGTAAGTCAGCCTCACCCACAGGAGCCTTCATAAGCTCTGACAAGCGCTCCACATGGCGGGCAGACGCCGGCTACATAATCCGCCCATCCTGCAGCGCACTCACGGCACCACAGCGACGGCTTACATCAGCGGCGCCATGGAAACTGGCCTCCATTCATCGTTTTTCTTTAGGGTTGAAAGTACTATATATCTCAGTGTCTAGTCTGTGTATGGTTACACCTACACCTGGGGCACACTTTATGTATGCAGCATAAATAATAGAAGGAACTGTTTATACAAAACAAGAGCGACATATATCCTGCATCTGTGGAAAAAATACATAGTACCAGTCAAAAGACAAGATATTACTGAATACCATTTGTTTGTCAACAAGATAATGGAGTGCTGTAACAGATGACATGCCCCCCCACAATCCCCTGACCTAAACCCTATTCAGCTATTCAGCTGTTTTGGGATCAAAGAGTAAGAGTAATGTTTTATAAACCTTACCACCAATATTCATGTAGTAATTTTTAATGTGTGATGCCAAATCCTTGGTGGCAGGATTGGCACTCCAGCCATGGGAAAAAACCTCACGCTGGTCCATTTGGACGAGTGTGGTGCTGAGGTATCACCCGCCACATGGCTGCACTCAGGTTCTCATCCCTGAGGTGGTTTGTCGTGTGATGGGTGTGGCGTCGCGCTGTAATCAGTGCTCACTCCTTACCTCTCCTCCTCAGGCCAGAATGCTAGCTGGTTCCACAATAGCATGTGGCCCAGCAGGCTAAATCTCTGTGCCTGTGATCAGACAGCTGCTGGTTCAAGCCCAACCTTAGCATGTCTTTGGGTCCTTGAGAAAGGCCCTTAACCTCCAGCTACCACAGGTGGCTGCCCTTCACAGCCAGCTTGCTCTCACCTACAGAGAGCAAGTTGGGGGGGAGGTATAAAGAGAATTTCCACATGGGGGTCAATAAATTGTCAGTTGTTGTGGGTATGTATGTCAAATCAGGCTCATACACTGGGATTGGAGTTTAGAAATAAAACTATAATGCATTATTCTACTGAATTTCAGTAGACACCGATATCTCTACATTTATTAAAGGACAAAAAGACTTATATTTTCACTAAATGGGGTGTCTGCAATGATGATTAACCACGAAAGTCACGAATCACCTTCTTATGCACGGAAAAAACTTATATCATTGACCACAGTCGTTGACTGATTTTAATACATTCATTGAAAAAAATGTAATTAATTCATGCAGAATTGTACCAGCTTTTAAATGGAGCTATATGATTTCTGCTAGAAAAATGGCAGAATATTAATGTTAATATTGCTAACTTGCTGATAAAAGATTAATCATTTTTCCCCTGTCACTGCTGTACAGACTGCTATGTTGGATGTAGTCGTCATATTATATAACAGAACCGATGACTGTTACCTACAGAAGCTTCTCCATTCTGCTGCGAGCTCTGGACCTGCCTGTGATCAGAGAGGTGGGCAACAGCCTCACTGGGACCCACTTTCTTGCAGGTGACTCTGGCCCAACCCCTGCTTATGCAGGTTAGCCACCATACCTGACGAGGTCGATGACTCGCTCCCTGGGTGCACTGCTGACTGCCTCATCGTTGATCATGATGATCTGGTCCCCAGGTACAAGTTTGCCCTCTGAGGGACCTCCTGAAAGACAAGCAGAGAGCCAGGGCATGACATGCCCCTAAATGTGAGGACCTTTCTTCTTTGGATTGCTGCTTCCGCTCATTTCTGCATCCAGTGAACACCTGCACCTGCATTTACACTGCATTTGCACATCTGCATCTGCAATTGCACTTTACCTACTGTGTTTCCAGCATTTAACGCAGTGAACTGCCCCTTGGCTTTTTCAGAGGGCAAAAGGAAAAATGGAGACATGTTTGTATCAGTAAATGCTTGCGTTTAGAATGGTGTAATTATTATCTGGAAGTCTGTTTGTTCATGATAATGTAATCCTCTGAGTCTATATTGGATTTTTAGGCACCGGCTTGTCGAGTACGTGGGCGATACAAAACCTAGTTATTTCCAGTTATTCTTCCCTTTTACCGTGCAGGCAGAATTGTGCAAATGATGCCCTCAGGTAACCATAAGCTACTGCACAGAGTAAAAACGCTATAAAGCCATTCTTTTCCTACAGAATTATGGTTTCATGGTTCCTTTGCACGAAGCAGGCCCCATAGACCTTACAACGAGGAAAATATTACTATGCAAGGCCTTTCTGTCAGGATCAGCTCCTGTTGTTCCACTCCCCGTTTGGCCAGCAGGTGTTGCTGGTCATCCCGTCCCTCGTGTTGTCAGTCTTTGTGTTTTCCCCTGCTCCCTGTTTGCCACGTGGTTCAACTCGTTGAGTATGCGGTTGTCTGTGAACCTCTCTGTCGTGTGCTTGAATCCCGCCCCCTCTGTTCTTGTATTTTGTTCCCTAGTGTTTCATTTGTATGAGGTTTTTCTAATTCCTGTGTCTGGTGATTTGTATTTGGTTTTGGTTTCGTTCTTTATGCCCATGCTCGCGTTTTCTAATTGTCTGTTATTCCCCAAGTGTTAGATTCTGTTTTCCCTATTTCTTGGTTAGTTCTTAGTTTTAGTTCCTTGAGTTAATTATTAGTTTCACTTGTGACCTGTTTTTCCAACCTTGTTGATTAGTCTCACCTGCCCTTTGTTAGTGTTGTTACCCCTCTGTATTTAAGTCTCTGCCTCTGTTTAGTGCTCTAGTGGTTCGTTGAGTTTTGTTGGATGCTGTTGCTGTTTGATGTCCTGCCTGCCTGCCTGCCTGCCTGCCTGCCTGCCTGCTTCATTTGTAGTTAGTCCCGTTTTGTTTTTGACCCCTCGTGGTCCTTTTTTGTTCTGTAGCGTTTTCAGTTTTTTGTTTAATAAACCTCTGTTCCCGTGAGCCGCAAGTGGGTCGTCCACATTTCTGTCAGCCTGCATCATGCCTGGCCATCGCCCTAAGTCCGCCCTGATCCATAACACTTTCATGTTATCATATTTCAGATGAGTAGTAGAAGAATTATGGAAACAAATGTAATGAGTTGCACTATGTCCTCACAACTTGCCATTCTGTATGGGTTGAGTTAGCACAGGTTACACATGGTTCAAGCACATTAGTACCTAAAAACTGACTAACAGTTATTATTATTAACCCATTATAAGGTATGCTGATGATAGGTTTATGCTCCAGGAAACCATAGTATAGCCTTCAGACAGATAGCATAGTTACCTGGGGTAACAGAACGGACCACCACTGGTTTCTCGCTGCCTGCTACGAAGCCAAAGCCCAGTACAGGGTCCCGTCTCATCTCCACCTTGCGTGGTGCTGGTGGTACAAAGGGCCCACCCTCCAGACGGACCTCCTCCAGCGAGCCACTCTGGGACCCGTAGCTTTAGGAGATAGGAAATAGGAGAACGGGGTGGGGGGGGTTCCATTTACTTTGAAAATGGCACCAATATACAATCCAAAATCAGGCATTCACCATATATCTTGTTTCGCATAGGTGCGTTGCCTGAGCATTAGATTGCTGGGACATTATACTATTGTGAACAAATTTATGTCTTTGGAATGTATCTCCTACATATTTTTGTTTAAGATCTATGATACTCTGGATAAAAATGGGCAAAGTTACAGAGTCAAATATAAAGGATACTGGACTGTCCTCAATTCATGATTCACGCAGGATTTCATGACGTTTAGCCCGAGCAATGAGTCCTAATCTGTAGTGACAAATCGTCTCTGAAAATGAAAGATACCAGGCGATGGTTATCAAGCGTGCATGACAATGTCGGCTTTACACAGCTCTGCTTCCAGGCACCGAGCACTCTGGAAAAGTTCAAAAAATAAAACAACCCTCATAGAAATTAACAAGATTTACTCATTCAAAATGTATCCTGCTACTATGAAATATAAAATACTATGACATTCATACTATAACAACTGCCACTACTGAATTTAAGCCCCAACTAGTGGATGACCATCATAAATGACTAGGGAACAGGATTTGTCCACTTCCCTAAAGGCCCAAGTGCCTTGTTTATGGAGCTAATCAATCTCTGCCAGTAATTTCAGGCTGTGACCTTCTTGTTGTGATTCACTCATAGGAGCTGTGTTATACACTCCCTACTAAATACCTACAGTACAGCATCTCTGGCCAGCCAGTAGGTATCAAGCTGGGGTATTAAGTGGCCAAGAAGCACCTGCGTATCGGATGTCACACAGACTGCGGGCAGGAAGCTGCTTCTCTGGAGCCTGCAAAACGAGTTTGTGCTGTAGTGATGAGTCTCATGATGATTACTTGCTGTGTCTCCAACAGGGGGGCATCACCATAGTGACACTGAAAGGGCAACATATACACAGTTCCTACTATTGTAACAAAATATGATACATAGATAGATAGATAGATAGATAGATTGATTGATAGATTGATAGATAGATAGATAGATAGATAGATAGATAGATAGATAGATAGATAGATAAATCTTTATTGTCACTATTACAAAAACAGTGAAAAACTGTTTAGCAACTCTTGTGTTATGTGTGTTTTATATTGGGGAAAGTGAGTCTCATATAATAAATCACCACAAATGATGAACCACTGACCGATAACAACTCATTTAACAAAAATGCTCCATAACCGAATGACAAAATGATACGGCCTTACTGTAAATCACAAGTATGCATCACAGCTTTTAAATCAGTTAATACAGCTCATTGTTGGCAAAAAATTGGAACGAATGCTTCCACTGATCATTTATCTTTTATTCGATGAACCTAAAGTCAGATTCCTTTATGAACTGCAGGAATTTTTCATTTATAATAAAAGTACTGCATAAAGTGAGTTTTCAAGGTCACTGTCATCCAGATAAACCTGAGCTGCTTGAAAGCAGATGGTTAAAAAAGAAGAAGCAGCTAACTATGGTCATGACCTTCCTTTGTACGTCTTTCTAGTTCCCTACAAGCTGTGTGTCTCCTCGGTGAAGTCCACACTTCTGCCTAATTAGAGCTGTGGATTTTGAAGGCAGAGTGTGTCTCCACCTCATGCTGAAAAGGTACAATTAATCTTTCGAGCCACAGCGTTGAGCCCAAGGTTCTGCATTTCTCTTCAGCAGTAGATGGTGCAGGGAAAAAAAGAATCAAATTAATCTTAATAGTGCAATTATGCAAGACTCTTGGGGTAAGGATTTAAATCAATAATAGTTAAAATGAAAACTAACCTGCCAGTTGGCTTTTCAGTGAGTGATCCCTAACTCTCTATAGGTATGATTTATAAATCGGTGGAGGTTAACCAAAGTAAATGCCTCTCATAACGTCTGTAAACCATCGGCAGACTGCATCCCGCTTTGCTTTAAGCTCAGACTCAACAGGACCCCACCAGTCTCTGCTGTAAGAAAGCAATACGGCCATCTGCATCTAGGAAATGCACCACCCACAACTCAACACTGATTGGAGGTCTCCATGGTTCCAGCTGTCCCCTCCTACCCTGACATGAAGATGGCCCCCATTGGCCAGATCTTTCTGGTTGTTTTCTGCTAGTCGTTGAGCTGTGTACATACAATGTCGTCAACTGCACCGTTGCAAATACTCTGTGCGTCAAGTCTGTTCATTTCCCAAATTTGGCAGAGCATCGGATATCGGGAGGGAAGGTCTCCCCCCACTTCGAATCTCCAGCAGATGAGGTTTGATGAACTACCTTTATAGGATTCCCAAGATATATTCCTCCAGGGTGAGAATTTCAGTGACAATATTAATATGAAACTGCAATTTAGCAACATTTTTATTTAGTTCATTTTAATTAACTCACAGAGTTGTATTGGCACTAAATATTAAAAAATTATGGGCCAGGTTTACTAATGGTTTGCGCCAGTGCAAGCCTTCTTTTGGCATTAAAATAGTACTGTCGGCCATACTGCTTATGCATCTGAAGGAGTTCCCTTTCAAAACGCAAAATTTGGGGGAGGAGAGTATTTAAATGAATCACACAATGTGATTTACTACGGTTTGCAGTACTGCAAATTGTGCCATTATTTAACGCCGAAAAAATATTTTAAAAATATCCCATTTTGTTCTGCCCTTGGTAGATGGGGTCGGTCATTATTTAAATGAACTGATTGCATCTGTGTTCATAAATTTGCGCATTTTTAGTAGATCACCCACAGAATTGGCCACTCCCATTGCCGCTTTTTTATTGCGCCATCAAGCTAATCTGCCCTGCTTAGTAAATCTGGCCCTATCTTTTATTAGTTACAAAATTTCATAGTGAAAATAATGTTGATAAATATCTGTAGGTATAACTTGTGATTAAGATTGCAGATTCTCAACATATTCTCATGTCAGCTTCCTTACCTCTCCATGGCTTAAAGATAAACAGATACAGGCTATATGCTTGGAAAGTACGAATAATGAAATATACTTTTGTATTAATGGTTTCCTTTGTCAGATTACTGGAGTGCCTCCAGTTCTCTGGAGGACTGCGTGTGCATGCATACACATTAATGTATGTATGTACATGTAAGGCTCTGTAAGGTTACTTTAGTATTAATATGTACTTTATACGAGTGCTAGATTACATAGATGAAACGGCAACTAATTACCAAAGGACTGAACGACTGTGTAGACAATGCCCCCCATCAATGTAACATCTCCTGAAAATATACCTTCGCCAAGTGTGGTATTGCCTTGAGTAAGATAGGTTATTCATCTTGTTACTCAGCTCAGTTGATCCTTCCTAAAGCTTTAAAAAGTGAGATTAAAAATCATCAGGTCTTAGCATTCCTTCAGTGTATATTTGAGAGAATAATGTAGGGTGGACATCAAAGAGGTGAGGTAAGATGGACTGACTCATAAGTTCAGAGGCTGGTGTCCCAACACAGATAAAAGATTAGATAACCGTCATCTGGCTTGGGTGCCAGCAGACCAAAACAATATTGCTATATAGAAAGAGCATCCTCCTGGTCAAAAGTACAGAGGATTTTATTGATCCACCAGGCTTTATAATTTCCCTAGATGATTTTCTCACGCAAAGCATCTATCAGTTTAACCAATTCATACAGCTCTGTATGTTTTGTATGAATAGTTCAAGCAAAGTGTTATTATTATTATTATTATTATTATTATTATTATTTGAGGTTATAACACCTTTCAGGTCAGTCAAACTTAGGATCTCTTCTTGATGTCCTCTCTCGCCAGCTCCCCACTGTCATGATTTCTGCTGACCTGGTTCTCCGTGATATACTGAAGACTCTTAATCACTCTTTCCTCTAGTGGGGCATTTCGTTCACCCTTTCTGATAAAAGCAACCAGATATATTATCAGGCTCCATTGCACCAGTATAGATTTTCTTAGATTTTCTCTGTGTCTAAAAAAATGAAGTAGATTCATCAACATTGTAAGTGTTGAACCTGTCGAGGCTTAAAAAGACATAAAATATGGCTTGCCAGACAAAAGAAACAACTTTTCAATGTTCACTGTTACCTCGCCCCTAAGAAAAACTCTTTAAATGCACTCAAAAACACAGCTGCTATGAACCAAGCTGATAACTTGCATCTCCTTGCAAGAAAACGCATGTGGTTGATCACTAGACTGCCAGATGATTCCAAAGCCTGAGTGCTGGTGTCGGGGGAGGTCTACCTGCAGTGGTGTGTTTATGACAATGGACCTGGTCTTGAGGTATGAATGGTGCAGCACATCTCCACCCTACATGGTTCATACTGTGTAAGGCTGAAAGATTTATCCATTTCAAATCGAAATCTCAATTTTAAATAACGCGATCAGCCAATCGCAAAGGCTGTGATTTAGGATATGCATTATACAGTATGTCGCACACAGGGTTTAAAACTGTTGTGAGAATAATACTGAGAATAGTCCTTGTCTGACAGTCATTTTCACCAATCAGAAGTGCCATGCTCCTCGTGTGCCAGCCATGCTCACCAATCAGAAGTGCCATGCTCCTTGTGTGCCAGCCATGCTCACCAATCAGAAGTGACCCAAGATGATTGTGTATATGCTCACAAAACCAAACATGTAAAACATTCGGAAAGGAAAACATTCGTGGTGCAAAAAGTGTTGATCCTGCTGAATATGGTGCTTAATATAGCACCTTAATAATAATAATAATAATAATAATAATAATAATAATAATAATAATAATTTTCTTGGCTCACACTTCTTTGATAAAGATATACGTGAGTGCAGGGCACAGTAACCATGGATTGGAGGGCATGCACCCCTCAATATTTAATTTGGATTCACTCATACCCTCCAATAAATAGACATTATTATTTTAGCCACCCTGTCATTGAGCATTTTCTTCTTTATTGTATATATTTTGTTAGGACACCGGAAAGTTGTTTAACCCGGTTTAACAATAAAATGGTGCCAATGTGAGTTGGGAGGTCCCGCAGTATGTTGCAAAGTGAAATTTGTATATGTATATGTATTCATCTATGTGTATACATATTTTTTTTTTTTCGCTGAGTCTGGGGAAACAAGTAAAGGGGGTTGTAGCTGTGTGTGTATGTGTACAGTCTGATTTCAAAGCAAAGTACTGATTTAACCTAAATGTTATTGTGACATAAGGTTCCTCTGTATTCATGGCATAAAATTTTCAACGTTAAATGCGGGAGCTGTGGTGTGTTTTTATGTATCTATTTGGGCTCACTGCTAGATGAAAGTGGTAGAAAAGGTACCATGCTGTCCTCGAACCTCAGAATCCACAGATAAAAGCAGAGTGGCCATTTTCCTGCCCTGCCGCATAGCAGCGTGCGGCAAGCAGCACCTTGATCAAAGAACTGCTAACGCCGCCTTCGGTGTGTCCCAGCGTCTCCCTAAAAGCGCGCGCGCTTTCTGTCTAGATCTGAGACCGGCACTGTGCTGGAGGTTTTATGAGCGTGAGAGATGGGCAGCGGGTGACGAATGATGCAGGGTGCCTCCTCCAGCCCAACACGGGGCGTGCTGGTGCTTAACTGGGGATGGCACTTCGCTCGGCATGTGAAGGATGGGAATCAGTATTCCGGCTGCACAGATGGAGCATGCAGAGTCTCAAGCCACTACGTGTCCTGAATGACTGAGCGTTTCTCCGACACTGGGAACGCTGCCCTCCCCCCCGTACCCCCACGCACTCACTTAATGAAGCAGTCTCTCCCCTCTCTACTGGAGGTCATGTCCCATCCGTAGGGGGGTGCTGAAGAGGCAGTCCAGGTCCCAGAAGGGGGTGGCCAGCCTGTGGATTTGGATCTGTGGCTGGAAAGGAAGGTTAGGAAATATAGGTGAGCAGCAACACCTGCAGCTACTTACAGGTAATTAAGGTTTACAGAGGAAAGAGTCTCCATGAATTTTTAGCTTCAAATTATATCTACAGCTCTTTGGGGTGATGTTTGACTCTAAGGTTAATGCCGTGATCAAAATGTCACTGGTCCCAATCCTGTGGTCCATGATATTACCATTGAGGCTGTTGAGAACGGGCCTTAACCCCCAATTGCTCCAGGGACTGTCTGACCCTACTGTCTCAAAATGTAAGTCACTTTAGATAAAAGCATCCGCTAAATAAAACGTAAATGCATATTAAGGGATGTTGCCCCCTAACCCTATGCATTTTCCATCAGTCCTCCATGTGATGCCTGGGAAAGTCTCCCACACAAGCATGAAATATATTTAGAAAATCATGCAGAAGTAATTATCACTCATTGATACAAATGATTCTGAGAGTTTCACTTAACCACGTCACAGGAAAGGTGACACAGAACTGCAGTTTGGAAGGATGAGTTTTGTTTACATTGTTTAAATGCCATTCACACAAAGTCGGTGGTGGCTGGTCTTTTCTGAAGAATTCACATGTTTCAGTATCAAAGTGATTTTAGAAAATGTGCAGAGCTTCAGCCCGTATGCTTAAGGCTGGCTGGGAGAGGTCTCACTGAACTCAATATCCAGTGCATCAACAGAAAACCACTAGCGCCACAGGAAACACCAGGCTGAAAGGGAGCGACAAAGGAGTCTTTCTGTCTTCTACATCAAAACATAATATTAAGCGATAGAAAACTTGTACTAAGACACAGAAACACCATGAAAAAGAATTATATCAACATGTGAGGATTGAAAAAATTGTGAGTGCAATCTAAGGCTGGGTGATATGATGATATTATCAGTAATCAATGATATCAAGTGTTTATATGAATGTTAATATCTGACTAGCCAGCGATTATTGCTTTGTCTGGGAAGTAGGCTTAGGCTACACACAAAGCAAGATACCTGAAAGATTTATGATTTGGTGTTCAGTTTAGTTTCTGACGGATTAAAAAAAAATGTGGCTATTATAGTGCAGCATTAGACTAGCATTGCCTGTCACAGTAATGGTGTTTTCAGCTATTCTTGTAAGGAAAGTTTGATGTTGTCACGTCATTTCTTTGCACTTCTTTTAATTTATGGGAGTGAGTGGTCTTCACAAGCCATAGCCAAAACTTGAGATGAAAAGGAAAGAATCATTGACAATTTTTAGATGAAATAGGTTAGGCTATTAATTAGTTTTAAAAGCTTGTCCATTGTAGTGTGCAGACTGTCCTGTACTGAAATAAAATGCCGTGCCTCGTATTGATCCATAAAAATGCAGAATTTGTGCTGTATTTTCATACACAGTCTTCTCCTCCCCAACTCAGCAAATTTAATTATGGAGGACCCACAACAGATTTATCACGGGGGAAGCGACATTGCCGCCCATTGGATTTGTGTGTTCTGTTCGCACTTAAAATATAGAAACACCTGAAATAACACACACAGACCTGCGGGTATTGATTTAAAGCGACTATCTACCGTCCCCACTTCTGTGGTTGTTGGGGGGGTGGGGGGGGGGGGG
>JAODKC010000001.1:36834804-36846529 GCA_026777985.1 Mormyrops attenuatus
CCCCCGCCCCCCCCCCCCCCCCCCCCCCCCCCCCCCCGCCCCCGCCCCCCCCCCCCCCCCCCCCCCCCCCCCGGGCGTTGGTGGATTTGAACGATACAATATTAATGTTTATATATATAGTGGAGACATATCACATGACTGCAATGTGGGATGCACTATGCATCTAACATTAAGACATGAGAAGTGAGACTCAGGTGGGTGTTAGTGTTGCTCAGTCCTCTGCTCATGCATGCCTACAAAAAAACAGGTTATTGACGGACACTGTAGGTAATTATGTGGCATGTAGCCTAGCGATTCTGGAAGCCATGTAAATCAATAAAACTGAGCACGCTGGAAATGGCGGCTACATGAAACATTCTTCATTCTGCAGTGTTATATGTGGATGTTCTTTATTGGACAAGATTCACGGCACGTGTTTGAAGCCAGCACATATGACCAATTTGGTATGTCACTATACGGCCATATGGGAAAATGGTGCTGGTCCAAGCCCTGGGCAACACTGTACTGTTTAGATTTAGTGAAGCCAAGCTTGCTGAAGAAGGTACTTTTCTAGGGTTGTTACACTACTTAGGTAAAACACCTTTGTTGCACTTTAAACTGTGCAAACATAGTCAGATACTATGAGTTTACATAACATAATTATATTATGTTGCCAAGGAACACATAATGTAAGAAAGCTATGCAAAGTTACTGACATGTTTCGAAAGCTCAGTGAATGGTAAACAAAGTTTGTATCTATCTGCCAAGGTTTAAATCATGTTTCTCTCCAGTACTCTCATAATTTATTCTCCTATTGTGTCTCTTGTCTTTGAAAACATTCTGTGGGAAGATATAATTGAAAAACTGCTGTAAAGAGTTTAAATCACTCAAAGAAGACTATTAAACACATTGGATACAATTATTCTATTATTCTCCTTGGCTGATAGCTGGAGCTGGAGTTGAAATAGTTTGGAAAATGGAAAGCTAACAGACGCTAATTTCTCATTCCAGTAAATTTTGAGAAAGCTCTTTAAGCCGTTTCATCAAATAAGTCACTACTAATTACAAAACGTATTCACACTTTACAAAGTTTGCACTGGGTTAGAATGAGGTAAAATCTAAACTTATTTTTAAAATGATCATTGTCATCTTTATGTGACATTCAGCTCTGGCTCTACCAGAATATTCTAAATGCAGAACAAAATGTTTATTATGCACAATTGTGATCAGCTTAAGCCCTCTTCATTTAATATAACATGAACACAGGTTCCATGCGTATTATACACGTGCCATTTGAAAGGGTGTCCTTCACATTTGAGCTGTGGCTTTACAGTGATATTATTAACAGTATTCTTAAGGAAACCTAGATTATTAAATCAATCACATTTGACAGTATTTGTCAAATTGATCCAGCAATATTCTAACCTGCTGTTCAATCTCTTTGAAATGTGTTTTATCAGTGGAACTTTTTAAGGAAATTAAACCATGGCTTAAAATGTGTTTATTGACTTGTATTACAGTTTTAGGTTCCATGTCTGTCTCGCACAGATGTTTTAAAACTTCCCAGCCTTTACTTGGACGTGAGGACAATGGACGACATTTGATTGAATAGGTTTGCATATTTACCATATTGTCTGTCTGCAGGAGGTCATTGAGTTTTTACAATCCATAAAATTCATACTTCCTTATTTTTGGCTACTGTTGACATTTCCTGTCATTCTGTGTGGAAAATTAAAGTACCACGATTCCTCCACCACTGCAGAGTCTCTGAAGTAATGAACAATTAAAAGACAGCAGACAGAAAACAATAGATCAGGAACAGGGAATGAACAATGCTTTTATATGCAAGATTGCAGACACACTTTGGCAAAAGAGCATCCATAATTCAGGGTGATGTTTTCTGACTCCTTCGTATAAGTGTGCAGTGGCAGTTCGAGAGCTGCTTCCTGCCATCAGATGAAACACGATGCCTCTCTTAGACACGTTGAGGTCTCCCTGCAGTAACTCCTGGTTCAGGTTTCCTGCCTAGCAACAACACTTAAAACAAAATCACTTGACAGAGACCTCTTTCCCTGTTCATTATGAATACAATACCATTTGCCTTGTAAGTACAGGTCACCCAACATTCTTCCAAGAATGAGTTGCCCAGACCTGGCAAGGCACCTCATTCTAGGTGGGATGGGAATGGTAGCATTATAATAACTGATGTATTGTGCGGTGTCAGACCAGTAACCTTTTCTACTGGCTTCTGTGCAATGCATGATCAGAACTATCTTACTAGGATGTCTGAATCCGCAACCCACATGTTTATTGGCGTGCTGTCGGATACGTGTTCAAGAGAAGTGAATGACAGCAACTGAGCTATGTTACTCATTTCAAGGTCAAAGAAACCCTAAACTGCTCCAGAATCTAATGTTTACAAGTGAATTTGATCCAAATGGCTTGATTTCAAACTACAGTAGTAACGATCGTTAGTGGGACCATTAATGGAATATCAAGATTGGGTGCCCTGGGAGACATAGAGAATCAGGCAAAGTTTGGAGAAAGACAAATGCATGAGTCCTACATGATCAACCTGCTCTTCAATCTTCTTGAAATGTGTTTATCCTACATGATTTCACATTGAGTTCTTTAGCTCATTAACCCCTTATTGGCTCTTTACCTAAATCTTATAATTTAATTATTGTCAAAACTCTGTACTATTCTATTTTTTCATCAGAATTTGTAGGAAACGCCTTACAGATTCAGTCTATTTAATCTGTTAATCCCTAGAATTACAGAGGAACCCAATCAGCAGAGTTTGTCGGGTAAGAGGATTTGAAAGTGAAATGTATAAAAATGCAGTTTGGAACAGATTCTGTATTGTAAGGTAGAATGGTGCTCATCTGAATATCTTAAACTGCACACATCTGTCCTCATCTAATTAAGATACTTTGTGGGAACCTTTCAAGTAAGCTGGTGGTTATCAAGAAATGGTTTAAACTAATGGTCAATTATAAATATATGAAAAATACACTGAAGTATATAATATAAATTTATGCGTTTCATGTTTTTAAACAACATGTTTTAAGGAAATTACCTTTATTAATCCTGATTCATGTCCAGGTGTATAACTAGTTAGGTTTTTCTGTGAGATAATGAGAGCCGTAGCGATGTGTCGAATTTCCTATTCCCTAATAAGAAACACGTAACCAGCACTCACACAACTGTGGCAGATATGTTACAGTTTCCATGTCAAATTAGCAAAAATAAAGCACTGACTTTGACATCTGCTTTATTATTAACCATCTATTGGAGTGATCCATACTCACAATTCTGGACGAGTTGCCTTCGAAGCCCCATTGAGAATCTGTATACAAGTGCTCAATATCCATTTTTGCTCCTTGCTAAGTCTGCAGCCAAGTATGGTTTTGAGTCTTTTTCTTTAATTCAGATTTTAGGCCATAGTGCTTACATGAGGGTGTGCCATCCTGGTATAATACTAAAGTGGGTCTGATCCTCTCTCAGGAAACCGAACCACGTTGGCCAGTATCAATAAATGATGAGCACACTGTTGTTTAGAAGGCTAAATAAGGGGTCTCTGGATAGGGCTTCATCTTCCATGGTTTCAGTACAAGCTGCTCAGGGGTGCAAGAATTTTAAAGACATTTTAATGCTCTTTGTATTTGTTAAGAGTACAACTATTAGTGGTGCTGATGCAACTATGATCTTACATATAAAATCTGATACGTCCGTATGACCTCTCGGTATAAAAACATCAATCTGGGTGTCAAATTAAGACTCGGTGTGAAATTAACAAACTGAGTATTGAATGAACACTCTCAGTGTGAAATTACCAATCGAAGTATTAAATTAGCACTCACAGTGTTAAATTAGCCGCTGATTTTCCTGTGTATGTCGTCACGGCATGACAGCACGTTATTCATAAGATGTTCTACTCAAACGATTTAGCTGCTTCATTTCTAATTTCTAGTCAACAGAAGAATACAAAGCAACATAAGATCGCATTTCCTCTTTTGGCATTTAAACGTGCTACTTTTTGATTCAAGGCAGTTTGTTAATCAATTAAAATGTATCAGTTCAGGTGATGTGCCCCTTGTGAAACTGTGCTGAAAGTAAATTGCAGGTTTTCAGAAAACCCTCAACGTAATACACAGTTTAGTGAGTAAATTCACCCAAATGCTGTGCCGGCACGTCTCGCGTCTATCTGAATGTTATGACCATGTCATACACACATTTCAAACAATGATCATAGGAGTTATACACAGCTTACAGTACGTCAGTCACAAGAAACGCAACGCGTATGATATTACAGTATGCTTTAACTCAGTGAAACTAGATGTTAGCGACAAGACGACCTTTATTCCGCCAAGAAATTTGTTTAACCTGAAGATCAGAAATATAGGGAAACAATAATGTCAGACACAACATACAACCAGACACAGTACCGCAATTCCATCAATTATTTGCTTCCATATTAGAGTTGCTGAGGCAGTAATAAAATCCATCAGCAAGGAGATCTTGCTCTCTGAAAATTTAGCAGACACAGAACTGTGAGCTTCATTAGTCAGTCTTTTTTTATTACACCCAATAATAGTGCAATATAATAAATGCAAGCAATTTTGCATACTAACTGTTGCATTAATAGTGCTGTTGGTCATCAGTGGATATTCCTGACTGACATCAACCAGTATGATGAGAAACCAAGGACTGCAAAACACCCTTACAGAAGAACCCTGCTGTTTGTTCTTGGACGCTCGATGTGTGTGTGCTGCCTTTGATCAATAATCGCGGCCATTCTAACTGCACACCATCAGCTCACATTCCAGCCATGGCCAGTGATATTTAAGGCGTCTGGGATCTACCTGCAGATGCAACAGTAAGAGCCAATTAACCCCACTCTGTATTTATCCCTGTGCCAAGAGCCATTAATATGCTGTAGCCTATTACTTCTCATGACACACCTAATATAACTTTACAAACTCAAGTATAATGTAATCAGTGGGCTTAAAAGATCAGGCAGATGTGATTACTGGCATCCTGTCCGGGTTCCCCTGCCTTTGTGCCTTGACCCTGTACTGAATAATAAATTAGAAGATGGATTGATGGATAGATGAAAGTATTACATTTCCTGTCATAATATATAATCATAACTGTATCTCCATGCCAGCTTAAAATATAAACACAAACAAATTGACGAATAGTGAATCATACCCCAATTTATACCACTGTCGTGCTTGGGTGTCTAGCTCTTGTGCCTCACATCCCCGTGGAGCTTGACTAAGGTAGGTCCCAACTGGGATTCTAACTGACAGCATCAAGGCCCAGATGGCAGACATTTTGATTTTAGTTTTTGTGCAGTGTCTGTGTGCCCTGATCCCTCTAAAAATATCTGGCAAAAGTATCGGTGATAATTATATCCTATAGTATGAGGATATAGGATCGGAAGGGTAGCAGGAGAGGGGAAGAGAATTTAAAAAATGTCTGGAGGACTCTTCTATTCCAGTTATATAAAGAAACAAGACAAGGCATAATGATCATGTGCGTTTTCAAAATGATTCAGATATGTTTATCTTTAAAGAGATACAGCAATAACACATTGATATTTTATGTCTGTTTAGTTACAGGATGTGTTCTTTGGAAGTGGACAGATAAAATGAAGTCTGGCTTTTCCATCTGGACCATGAAGCTGCAATGAGATCAGTCCATCGTGTCCCTGAAAACTCCCCCCACAGTGATGAATCAAAGGAAGCCCAGCAGAGCACCATGCTGGCAGCCTGTCTTAGAAAACACGGTTAACAAGAAATAAATACCAAATGTAAGCATACAAGATGGCTCAGGTTACTCTGTGTGACTTATCAAGGTCTTAAGTGTTATTATTTGACCTTCTGCATCTTTCATGCCTCTCAGGCCTTAAGTGAGCCACTTACTAAACCAGACACCAAAGGCCCGTTTGTCTGTGGCATACAGACTGTTGACAGTCCTCATGCGCATGGGAGACACGGGCTCTGTGTCACTCAGCTGAGCCTTGACATAACAGGAAGTGACACGTTATGTCTGGATTTGTAAACATGAAGAGCTATAAAGGCCCATCTGATGGGGGACCCCCCAACCAACTCCCCACCCCACCTTCCCCTCTAGAAATTCTACCCCACAAAAGGGATGGAGGCTCTTCACATCCTTCTGGAAATGTAATCTGGGCAGCTAACAAGCTCACATCCCAGGGGAGGACCAGCTCTAGGAGCGCCCACTTACTGATGGAAATCAATTCCGACGTTCATACAGTGACACCTACGGTCAGGCAGAGGTTGCCTGAGAGCACGCCTCCTGCTGGAAGGCGTGCTGCTCTGAGGGGCATGAAAAAACGGTGCTCTCTCAATTCCAGGCAGCTACCTGATACTGCAGCTTTGCTCTGCATTATCTTGAGCCTTCATCTGCCATGACTATGACTAATCGACATTTCACTAAAATGGAAGTTGCTTGTGAGTTAGCCTAATATTTAAATTATGATTTGTGAAATATTGAATGTTATGGGATAGATATTATTGGGTCGTTCCTGTTTTAAGTGAAATACCACCCTTGATCAGGAGCTTGATTTTCAACCACTGTAATCTCCTTTATTATAAACGGAATGACACCCTTACTGTGATACAGACACATCACTAAATATTCATTCATCACTGTGTATCACTGTCTCTAAGTTGCCCTTAGAGTGCAGTTGCATCACCTGGGCCATGCTGCCTGGGATAAGCTACACTTTGACTGTGACCCGGTATCGGGTAAGTAGTTATAGAAGATGGCTGAATGCACATTACTTATGATGTCCTGAAACAAACATGGCCCATTGCAAGCTTTCTAACCCATCTGACCCAGGCTACTCTCAGCATCTGCAGTCATACCTGGAAAGCTGCTGTTATTCCAGCACAGTGCATCACCGTATCTGCTACACATCCTCTCTTTGCCAGTTTGCCCTTAACCCAATCACATGCATACAGGAACAGGGCCTGCAGGAACTCATTCCAGGGGTTATCTTCAGTCAGCTACACAGAGATACATAAAATGCTGCACTGACGTTTTTTAAGGTCGAACATTACATTTTTTGTATCACTCATGTCTTGGCTCAGCAGATTGAGAAGCACAGACCTTTAAAAGTTATATTTACAGTCATGTTAATCACAAAATAGCAATGCTTGACAACAATTTCTTTATATGGCAACACGATGATTTTAGTGGTACAAATAGCTCATAGTTTTATCATTATTTTATGTACTTTTAGAATGAAAGGTGAGTGCTATCAAAAAATAGCATGCCTCCTAGTCCCAGTAAAAATATATTTCACCCAAAAAGTGACAGCATGAATGTCGTACCAGCATAGGCATTCCTCCAATGATAGAACGTCTATGAAGTCATGTGACCCTGACAAGGCAGCATGTTTGGGAGATTAGATGGTCATCAACATCAAATCCTATACACAGTGTCTGAAACAAAGACTCGACATTCAACATACCACGACAGAACTTGAACTCCATTCAGTTTCTTCTGTATAAAATACGTTTGAATTGATACTTTGGAGAAATGATTACACAAGAACACCAGAATGATGAGTTACAAATCTAGATGGAGTGTGATGCCTGAATTTCTCTGACAAGCACTTAGCTGTTTTAAAGGGATGTGTTGTTGCTGGGGCAGGGACTATTCTGCACAGTAGACTTTGGACGTGCCGTCCTCCTCCACTCTGCCCCAGTGGAATGCAGTCATCATCTCCTTTAGTGGATGAGACCGGCACTAAACATACTCTGCTGAGATACTGGCCCTCAGGCACGACTCTCGTAGAGGAATGCTCTCATCAGAAAACACCGAAGTTCTCAGGCTTGAGAGGACAAAGCATCTGCTCTCCTGAAGCACATCTTCTTCTAGCTTGAAGCCCGAGTCCCCAGAAAACCTGCTTTGCAATGATAAAGAAATGGTGCTACTTCCTAGCAAAATGGTAAAAAAAAAAGCATCTTATTTTATACCCTAATGAATAATTAGGCTAATTATTTTCCTTTCCAGTTTAATAACCATAGAAATGCTGAAGGAATTTGACCCAAAGACTTACAAGAAGAAATCTGGGAATGTTACTAATGTGTATGTTACTATATGATCTTTTTTTGAATGATTTCCATGTTTCTTTTCTGTCATCTGTCACATGACACTAGACTACAGTCTACTTTTACATTATTGTTTTTTTATCCTACAAACATACTAATAGTCTTTTTTCCAAGATGCTGCTAAGTGCCTGTACCAGCATGTTTTGTTGTGCCACAGCACTCCATCAGAAAATCAGAATGTGCTTTCAAAACACACATGAGATTATTTGGAAGCCTGAAAGTCATGTAAAGGTATATTCAGCTCAGTAAACTTCATGGATGACATACGGAGATAGAAACATGCACTTCTAGGTGTAGTTTTGGGCAAGGAGGTCCCACAGAACTTATATACTTGTGAATAAAAAGACTGTCTATAATATGATATAAATGGATGATTAAATGTGACACGGTCACATGATATGTACTGTAAGTCTGGGTATCTGGGTTTGCAAAATACAAACCAATCACCTTAAAAAAGCTCTCGAACATGATCAGACATTTCCCTTTATGTTCCAGTAATAGGAATTATGCCATTTATATGACCTGGTTGGAAGTAAGACTGCTGGAGATTATTAAACTGACCAATATGGCCAGAGAGTGCATCTCTCAGTGTTTAAATGAGCTGCAACAAAGGGGTAATTAATGCTCATTAGGTGAAAATGCTTACTACTGCAGAAAAAAAACAGATGGAGATTAGGATGAACGCCTTCTAAACAATCTTAGATAGCACGCAGCTGTTCCTTGGGCTATATACATATATGATTAGAAATCATTGCTTCTCATAGTGCTTCAGGCTAATAGCTAATTGAGCAAGAATACAATGGAAAAGTTTCATTACACAGTGTGAACTTTCTCTCTGTGATAACACCATCCAAGACTGTACTGTGGGAGTTGCTGTTGCCTCACACCTCCAGGGATGGTCTCTGCTCTGTCTGTGTGGAATTTGCATGTTCATGTTCTCCTTGTGTTGAGCAGGTACTCCAGGTACTTCCTCCCACAATCCAAAGACATGCAGTTAGGCCACCTGACATCTCTAAATTGCCCATTATGCTTGTAAGTGTGCACTCTGATGGAGTAGCGTTCAATCCAGGATGCCCGCTGCTGCCTAGGACAACCCTGCATTGTATGGATAGTAGTTAGAAGATGGATAGACTGTTGGAAGATGGATATGTGGTTATTTTTCATATTGCAACATAAAAGGTCTGTGGCAGAATTCATTAAAACATTCCATAACTTCATTTTTTTCCTGGACAGCTTGGCAGCATGGCTCCCAATGAACCGTAATATTTGAATTGACTGTGACGTGATGCAAAGTTTAGCAGCTTCTCATCGTTGATTACTTTGTTCTGAGGGCAGACAGATCCATTCATTAAAATAATTATTTTGCTTGTGTGCTTGTATTTCTACCAATGATGCTTGTGAGACTGTTCAGCTGCTCTGATGTGACGAATGGGTCTCTTGGTCATAATGCTCACAGACAGAAAAGCTCGGTGCTGCAGTGTCAGAGGCTCAAAAGTGGTTTAAAAACAAAACAAATAAATAAATCAAAATATACTCTACAGAACAACTGACTTCAGTTTCAGCTAACAGTATGTATACAAAGATTAAGGCCAGTTTACTCTTTACACTCACAGTTATCCTTAAATATAGTTACCAAGCGAATTCTGGTTACAAATTGTTTATAAATTGTATTTAAAAAGAAGTACTAAATCAGTTTTTCAAAACCCTATAATGTTTCACATATTAAAAAATATATAAATGGTTGATCTTGCTGAAGAAATCACCCTGAATTATTTATAACATGGAATATTTAACATCTAAAGCTAAAATTAAACAGCTTATCTGTTATTATTACAGTTGTTTCTGACAATCATGCTTGTGTTGGTGGTATCATAACTGCCCTTATACTGAGCACTAAAAACATCAGATATAA
This sequence comes from Mormyrops attenuatus, assembly GCA_026777985.1. Taxonomy (NCBI): domain Eukaryota; kingdom Metazoa; phylum Chordata; class Actinopteri; order Osteoglossiformes; family Mormyridae; genus Mormyrops; species Mormyrops attenuatus. The sequence goes on from JAODKC010000001.1 coordinate 36,844,846, forward strand.
CTTACAGAGCTTTCTAGCATTGGCATTTTAGGTCAAAAAGTCAGTTTGCGAATCAGTTAAAACAGTTCAGAAAAATAATGCTTATAATTTTACTGTATCTGTGTTGTTATAATTATTAGGTTACTATATCTGTATTATTTTTTATCCATAGATGCATCTCACCTCAAGCCCACCTTGGCTCATGTTAATATTATGAGGCTTTAACACAACAGCTGTGTCCCAGCTTGCATATTAGCACAGCACACACTTAAATGCTCTCCAGCCTGCAGTCCTCCAAGTGTGTTATGAAATGAGCATATAACAAGGGTTGATTATTAACCTACTTCACTGCATCATTATTATGTGTTTTACAAGATGCAGGATATAGGTTAACTTCCCACATATAATGCTGACAGTTGGTTAAATCCACCATCTGATAAATTTATGCACCTATTTATCCAGAGCAGAACAGTGGCCTGTACTACGAAGCGGGGTTACTGGCTTATCGAGGTAACTTGTCGGATTTAAGGTAGTCTGGGCAAAATGTAAGTGAACGAAAATGAAGTCCATTTAAACTGTGGTACCTTAAATCCAACAAATTACCCCGATAAGCCAGTAACCCTGCTTTGTAGTACAGGCCACAGGACTGGAGGTTTGTTAAACCTGATTTATATTTCTGCATAGAATCTATGCTGTCGTTACGGCATAGGTATAGTGTAGCCACGCGCCAATAACAGTTGTTGCGATCTGTGTCACCATGTCCAATAGTTACATTCCTGAGTTAGGCTACAAGGTTGGGTACGCAGCTATGCCGTACCCACGCCGTATCAACTGTGTAGACTCTACGTTGAACTATAAATTAGGCTTAAGGAAGCATGAGGCACAGATTAGGCACACATTCAGAGACACTAATTGACCTAACCATATGTTTTTGGACTTCTGGAGGATAGCTAGAAAAAAACTCATGGAAACAAAGAGAAAATGTACAAATGCCACAGGTTTAGAGTTGGAGGGAACTCAAGACTCAAACCAGCTACCCTAGAGTTGTGAGACCTCAATTTTCCCCACTGAGTGAATAGGCTTACACTGCTCCATTGATTAAATATACCAATTAAATTAAAAACCTGATTTTTTTATTTATAATTATTACTAAAATAAGACAAACTATTAGTTGCTATTCAACTCATATTTAATTAATGCTTTTTAAAATACACAAAAAGTACAAATATTTTTATATCCAAAATTTTATCGGTAACTAATCTATTAAAGAAATCAGTTCCTGTAAAGATGCATTTTAATTAATACTCTTCCTCCCATCTTGTTAAGTAGTCTGGATAATATTTTATTAAAGCATACAGTTTCAACTGCCAAGTTTTCCCAGATTTGGTGCTTAGTTCTACTTACTAAGCCCATTGTTCGGTATGATAGTGTGCAAGGCATCGCACGCTAGTATAGCGTTCAGACAATGTCTGTTCTTATTGCTATGACCATATGCCTCCAGATCATCAACACTTTATCTTCACACTGGGAAAACACCAGGTATAAAACACGCCTTTAGAGGCTTGTAATGGACTGTGAGCGTACCCTGCACTCAGTACTCTGAGCAATATAATAGCGAATAAAATGAAATACCTGACAATAAATACAATGCCTTGTGCCCCCTTGAAAGCTTAAATAAATGTCTGCTTCTAAATCGCTTAATCTT
>JAODKC010000001.1:36848528-36859360 GCA_026777985.1 Mormyrops attenuatus
CGCAACGGCAACACACCAGTGCCCCGAGAAAAAAGCCTTGAAGCTCAGCCCGCCTGTTCACTCACCCCGGCAACTTTGCCATCTTCACGAAGCTGAACACGTCCATGTGTGCCGCTTCACTCCGACTCCATGGCAAAAATTCTCTCTTGGCACAAATGGATAAATAATTCAGGAAAGCAGGAGCCAGCAGATGTCAGGTGGAGAGATTCGGCCCCTCGGGTTCGACCCTGCGTGCCTGGCACTCCGCGATCCCTTGTCCTTTTTTCTTGGCCCAGCCTCAGTCCCAGGAGCGGGATCTGGAAGAGCGGGATTGTGGGCTACATCCTCGGAAACCTGCTCGCGACGAGCTGCCTTCATTTAATTTCCACGGTGGTGGAATGATATGCAGGGGGCTGGGCGGTGACAACGGCTTTGTGGAGAGAGAGAGAGAGAGAGAGAGAGAGAGCGAGAGAAAGGAAGAGACCGGGGGGGTTGGAAGGGAGGGAGGGAGGGAGGGATGAGGAGGTGGAGGAGAGCAGGGGGACGCAAATCACTGTTGATATATGTTTCCAGCTCACGATTCCTCTTCCTCCATGGCTCATCCACTCCCTGCCTTTATGCACATCTCAGGAGGAGATGGAGACGGGCACAGACAGGGGAGCACGGAATGTTTGTTTGCAGAGCGAGACGGGCGCAGGGCTGAGAGACAAAGACTGTATATTGCAGATAAAGGGAGAGATCTCTGGCTGCAGGGGAGTGGATCAAAAGGTCACAGGCAGGAAAAAAAGACCCCGGGTAGCCATCTCCTCTCATGGCTGAAAACTGCGAGGGGTCTTGTGTGTAAGTCTCAGTTAGCATTCCTGATAAGGTGAACCACATGCACATGTATACAGGATAGTCTTTATGTGGCCACAGGAATTACAAAAGAATACGATAAAAGTGTAGTGTTCCACTGTAAAAATAATGTTTCAAGCCTTATCAATCAGAAGGAATCCCTGGGGGTGTGTGGTGAAAGGCTGATATGCTTATTAAATTTTCCCATGCAACCTCTATCAAGAGTTTCCACAGTGCCACAGAGCTGTGGACTTAACAAGACTTTCTGATAACAGCGGCTTTGAAACGAGGACTCTAAATGCATTTGAAATATATAGTAAACCTGCAGCGATTATTTGCCCTGTTCCCCAGAACCGGCTGGTGGCTGACGCATTTACAGAGAGTACTGCTCCCGTGCAACCAAGAAAGAAGCGTAATCTGAACTGCGTCGGTCCAATTATGCGACACGGTTAATGAGACAGATATAAAACACGCAAGCCAAGCCATTTTCTTGGGATAAAGCAGGCAGCGGAATGAAACGTAGGGAACTGCCAGGGAAGAGATTCCACGCGAGTAACTGGAGCCAGGATGGTGAGACTCCCGTCTAGCAATTTCACTGTAATGCAATCGCCACATTTATTCATCTTTTACTCGCTGTTGACTGCACCTGTTCTGCTTTCAGTGGGCCTTCGTCTGGGGACTGGGCGAAGCTTTCGGACGGGTATCGTTAAGGAGTATCAACACCAGCATAATTAAGCTCCACTGCTGCTAATTTAAATGCCTGGTTAAGTGGTGTCCCTCACAATACTGAGTCTCATCAGTGAGCAACGTTTACTTGTTGTGGTTACAACCAAGTCTCGTCCATGCATTTAGCCTGTATCAGAAATATATTTATATATATAGACATGAAATCTGTAATTTACATACAGCCCGAAAAGCCGTCTTATTCCCCCATGTCCCAATGTTTGCTTTCGTGCTGTTGGCACTTCCCCAAATAGATATTTGATTCATGCTAGTCATTCTGCCCAATTTCCTTTTAAATTGACACTCTGGGCAGCTTGGTGGCTTAGCAGATGGCACTGGAAGCAACATGGATGATGGCTGGATACACTCAGACTGGCATTGGAGGCATCTTTGAAAGGACATGCCGCTGAGGTTTCGACATCCTTGAGGTAACAGTTAGTGAGCAATGGAGAGCTTGTCTAAGTAGCAATGCATCGTCATCGTGTCACGTGTCTTTTCTGCTGGGGAGCTTGAAACCTTACTAGTATATTTCAGCAAGTATTTTCAAAGAGAGTACGTCTCTGTTGAAGTTACAGTTCAACATCAGGAATAGCGCTAATCGTTTTTTTTTAGTAGATATAATAGTAGATATAATGCCCAGTATTTTCCCCACATCTGACTTTAAACAAAAGTTTTTGACTCCAGTCAGTTGTAAAGGGCTGCAAAGCCATTTTTAAACTAAAATGTAAAGAGGTTTCACCAAAACCACAGACTACACTTGGAAAATTAAAAGGCATCGCCCTGTGAGCATCACTCTGTGACCAGACTGCAAAAACATCAAGGGACTTACTAAGAATCTTGGAAGACATCCAAGGATATGCAGGTGTCTCCTGCTTGCAGTGACATCAGTTTTCATCATGACATCAACAGGCACTATGCAAATCTGACATGTACGGCACAGTGCACACTGCCTCTTAAGAATAACACAAATGGTGGTGTTTTGTTTGCCAAAACCCACCTCCATCTTTTGGAACTGTGTTACATTTGTGGAAAACCAGACACTGTAATCCATAGTTAGGACCTCTTTCCAACAGTCAATCACAGTGGTATTCTCCATGCTAACATATGGTGTGTGTGATAGTGCTCTCACAACTGAAAAGCAAATTTCCTAAACTCACCCAGTCCCAGGATGCTCTTTCAAAAAAATATCTGTGGATTTAATGAGTTTTGGCAATTTAACGAAAGTTCTTTGTTGGATTACATTTGAATTGATTGAGTTTTGGTTCCCAATACTATAACATATGATGAAAAAGCCTCATTTTAGGTCATTGGCGGCCTCATCCCCAAAACAACAACAAATGGACTGAGAGAGTTTTGGAAATTTTTGGAAAATTATAACCTCACACAAAGGATTACTGTAGCAGCAGTCTGCATTCTCAATAGACTGCTCATTTACACACATTGTCTGTGAAAATCTCCTTGGTGAATCCAACTCTTCAGCCAGCAAAGTTACCAGTGGAGATGTGGTCTTCTACAGTAAAACAAAAGGTGACATTTATCCCTTCACCCTCTTTAGTGTATCTAGATTGAAGAGTCACAGGTTCCTGTTCCAAAAAGCTACAGTCAAATTTGACCATGAGCATCTGTGTACTGTGTACTGATACAGGGTGTGCTTTAATTTTTTATTTGATGTAGTAATTATCTGGGCATTTGCAGGATAGGCCTTCCACCCACAGAACACCATTCAGATGCTGAAAGCTTTATTGGCAGTTCAGGGGGAAGAAGGGGGTGATTTGAGAGCAGGCCAGCCTGAGATTATCTCCCCACTCATCTCCTTGAAGGAAGAATGTCATGGATGGCATGTGAAAGGATGTCAGAATGCTGAACTACCCCATCAATAACGTAATTCCACATGGCGCTATTAAATAACAAAGCAACTCAGGCCAATCCTTTTAAGAGAAATGACATAACGTTTCCCCCAGTCAGAGAGTAACGATTCTGTACCAGAGTAGCACTGCTATTTAGAATGAATCAAAGTGCCTTCACTCAATGCCCAAGAACAATGAAGAATGAGGACATTTCCTTTTGAGTGAGTAACCCTACCCTTCCATTTGGCATGTGGAAGCCCTGGAAGGACAAAGATCAAGTGCCCAACTGTGACAGGTGGTTCATATTAATTAATCGCCCACAGAGTGAACATTTTGTGAAGTTCATAGCAAATCTATATATGTAGGGCAACTGACAAAAGACTTCTACGGCCCCTCTACTGCATAAAGCAACTGACTAATAACTGTACAATACAGAAATATCAATGAATAGGTTCAATCTTTAAAACCATTAAACCTAAGACAAAATCCTGGAGGAAATGTCCAATTTGTCAAGAACACTTAATGACACTGAACAGCAGTGAAAAACAAATAAAATATAACAGTAAGATTACAATGGGTTGTAATGACTGGATATGGCTGTATATCGTAATTTCCTGTAGGCGATAGGTCTAGACCTACCTGCTCTTGCCAGTCTGCCTAATAAACATTCTTGCACCTTGGTCTTTCAAGGCGATTAACTGAAACTAAATCATCCTCTGCCTTCTATAAAGCATATTTTGGGTGTTGTCGAAGGATCTGCCTGAACTTGATGGCATTCTTGCATATTAATAAATTTTACTTGTATATGAATACCAATTTTCTTTATTATTCAAGCAGTAGAATCCTGATTTATTGTTTTCTGCATTATGAGGGTTTATCCTGCAATACCAGTATATTCTCCTGTCTGATTTGCTGATTTGATTTACACATATTTTTTTACAGTCTGTTCTGTTAGTCAGAGATTGTCAACCTGTCCGTACATGGACAAATGTTTCCATGGCAAGACTCATCTATGCCCGTGGCAAAATGTTTTGATTGAAAGAAAATACTTGAGATGGCATGTATGTTTTTAAATTGTCATGCCCCGGTCGTCCGAACCTCCTGCGTGCCACGCCACTTTGCCTCGTGTGGATCCCCCATGTCCTCAGCTGTTTCCAGTTGTGTTGATTATTTTGGTGTATTTTAGTCCATGTCTGTGTGCCTCTCATCAGTTCAGTCATTAACGTTGTGAAGTTGCTGTTCGTTCCTGCCTGTCTTACCTTGTCTTACCCGCGTTCACCCGATTCCTTGAGTCCTGCTCCTGTTTCCCCGGTCCGTGCCCTGTGTATTATGACATAAATACTATTTAAATGCTATTAGTGCTTCAGGTACATTATTAAATTCAACTATATTATAATTATGTATGTAAGGATGACTTGGGTGAAACTGACCCTGTTTGTTTGTTTCGTATGTTTCCACTTCCAGTCTGTTCTTTTTGCCATCAAGTTCACATTTTGCCTTGGAATGACTAGATTATACTTTTGGCCGTTTACCCTTTTTTTCTGGATTTAGACATTTTTGAGTTAACTGCGTTACTGTTACAGTTTCAGAACTGTACAATTCATCACACTTTTTACCTATTAATCACTCACTCATGGCAAATATATAGGTCAGCTATTTTCAGTTTGTAAATACCAGCACATTGTGTAGCACTTTAAAAAACTGTTTAGATGTTGTACGACATTGTTTATGAAATTATTTAAAATGCACTAAACCCTGAGGTTAATGAATGAGCTTACAGGCGTCTCACTTCTGTTTGCACAAGGCCCTCTCCTGATTTGATAAGTGGTATTGTGATATACCGACACAGACACAAATACAGGAAAACAGCAACAAAAGGTTCCTTTTGCAATCATGAGGCCCATAAGCGTGTTGATGTAACTGTGCAGGATTCACTTCAGCTAATTGTGCTGTGTGTAAATTACAGATTTGATGTCTATATATATAAATAAATGTCTGATAGGTATTTTACGTGGGGCAACAGACATTGTAATAATCATTAGATAATTTTTCCTTTATCATTATTCATTCATCCGTGTCCCATAACTGCAGATCCAGTGCAGGGTTACAGTGATGCAGGGTTCTGTTCTCAAAACCAAAAGGCACTTCACGGCGGACACCTCAATTAACCAATTAATTAATTAATTATTTGATTAATTCTTACTGACACTTCGAATTTTCCCACTGCTGTTTAGTTGCTTGCCTTCCCAGCAGCCTAGGTTTGACACACTGGATATTTTGCTGAAGCCAACCATGGTAATGACCTGGAGTGTACAGAAGCTGGGTGGATATAAGGAATGTTAGCCGTTAGCTAGAACAGTGTGCTTCCCAGAATGTGTTATGCTGCAGGGAGCTACATAATGCAGAATCGCTATAACTCTGTAATCATAAACAAAGCTTGAGAGCATGCTCATCAGAAGATGATGGCTGATAACAAGGCCAGCCTTGGCTGTCACATGGTTTAAGGTCATCTGGTGAACAAGGACGTTGATTTTAATGATTTGGAGGATGGGCCAATTTACAATGCTGGAAATATTAAGACTGACATCTAATTTAAAAAATCAATACTGGTATTTAACATGACGAGCTCCGTGCCAGAATGGCTAATGCAAAGCAGCTTTACATATACTGTCTCTATGCAGAGTGGTGGTACGTTGCTCATTCACAGAAGTCAACTATTACACTTGATTTATACAACTGTCTTCTGCAAGCTATGGAGATGAAGTTCGTATGCGAGGTGGAAATGAGGCCGTTCTCACACTCATTAATCTGATGGGAGTCTGCTATGCGTGTTTTTTGCAAAATCCTTTACAAGAACGTCTTGATAATACAATAAATACAGAATAATTATTAATATTAAGATCCAAGGAAAGGCTCGATGAACATGCCAGCACAGCACTAACTGCACAGCCATTAATGCTTTACAAGCATCAGGGTGATGTATGGAGAAGGAAGACGAAGTTTATTTGTGTGACAGATTTGTTATTTGTTTTAATAAGTAGACTAACTATCAGGTGTTTTCTGGGGTGTAACTCAAGCAGCACTGATGTGCTTACGGCCAAATGTGAATGATAGGAGATATTGGGGTCAGGGTGGAAGTGTCACCGTGTACACTGTGTACTCAACAGTGTCACGTGTCACATCAGCTTCCACCGGCTGCCTCAGTACCTGCGCAGAGGACACCGACCTCAGCTGTTCCCAGATAGCAGTGGTTTGGCCTACAGAAAACAAACATCCCTGAGCTCTCAGAAGCTGGAATCAGCGAGGCTTTCTGCCAGCCTTTCACTTTTTATTTCCATTTGGGTGTTTTCAAGTCTGTCCTAAGCTGAGAGAAAGGCCACCAGATGTAGCAGGAGATGGGAATATTGAGAAAAAGCCGCTTGCTTTAATATGGATTCAGACAGTTGCGTGAGTCATACTCTAAAACTGCGGTACAAATAAGCAGGGATGTGTTTGTGTTTACACATTTCTCAACAAGATATTGGAATAGTAGCTTGGTTAAGTATATTAATATGAAGCCATTCTCAAGTAACATTACTCTCAAGTAACATTAACTGCAAGTATAGTAAACCTAAAGTATATGGGTATTAGTTGCATGGTTCTGAAAAGAAAAGAAAACAGATAATGCTTTATTTGCCATTTGCACAGTTACATTGAAATGCTCCTTTTTGCATAGCCCATCTTCTGTCCTTTGAGACATGCACACACACACACACACACACACACACACACACACAGAAAGGACTGACTGAGGAGAAAAGTAATGTTCCCATCTACATGTCCAGCTCCCTTCCAGCCTAAGTGCAGATGAATCTTTCACAGGAAATTCTCAGCACAAGCTGCAGTCAGTCCTGTTTACATGACACTGGCCTGGCTGCAGATGAGTCTGTTTTCCAAAGCCGCTATAGTCAAAGTCACCTGCTGGTCAACATGCTAGCAAAACCAGCCATATATGTCTCCTAGTGTCTAAATATTATTGATCAAATAAAGGGGTTTTACTGACACATAAATCATCTGAATGGTGATACCGTTGCTGTTCCCGTTTCATCATAAACATATTACAGTAGTTTTGAAATTAATTTCACAGCATGTTTTGAAGTAAGCAATGGGCTGGAACCGATGGGGAAATATCATAATGACCACAACAGGGAAAGGGTGCAAAACTGCTAATATAAGCGAAATGAAAGTGGACCAAACATTAAAGACGCGTAATGCAAAAATGTAACATCTGGATCACAGTAACGCCTGTATTACATGTACAGGCGTGAAAAAAAATTAAGAGACCACTCTATATTTTTAAGCAAATCTGCATTTTTAAATCCTGGTTTAATCACGGGTCTGCTGCCAGAAGGCTACGCTGAGCAGCAGGTTACTTCCAGGTTGAACAGTTCTAAGACGGCAGTACACAAGAAGAAGGTGAAGCTGCATACACTGGGGAATAATCAGAAACCAGTCAGGTAGAGGGCGGAAGCTTGTGTGTGTGTGTGTGTGTGTGTGTGTGTATGTATTATTCACAGACGCACACCAATAAATTGGGAAATGAGTGAAACAAAAAATTGCTGTGGTCTCTTAATTTGTACCTCATCTGTGTGTGTGTCTCTGTGTGTAGATATATATATATATAGTATATATAAAACTTTAAACTTAGATCTTAAATTTTTAAAGTTATATCCAGATTGTGCTTCATTATTAATTCTCAGATAAAAGGAGTACAAGAAATATAGTCAGAGCAAGCATAATTTTCATCCATATTCCAAAACCACTTAATCCCAACTGGGGTCACCAGAGCCTATCCCAGGAACTATGGGCACAGGCAGGAACCAACCCTGGGCAATCACCAACACACTGCAGGGCCAATTTAGACTCACCAATCAACCTATCCTGCACACTTTTGGACTGCGGGAGGAAACCGAAGGCTCCAGCGAAAGCCCACGTGAACATGTGGAGAGCGTGCGTATTCCACACAGAAAGGACCCGGGTCCGAACCCAGCACCTTCTCGCCATGAGGCAGCAGCGTTAACCACTGCACCACCGCTCCACCCGACGCATCTCTTTCTTGCATAAAACTTTGAAACTAGTAAATAACTTCCATGTGCATTTAGCAGGTTTCATTTCTCAGCCACAAGCTCAAATGAGGAAGATTTATGAGTTACTTAGCAATAATGACTCCCCACATCTCTACTTCCACCAATTTTTCTTCTATCATAATGTATTATCAATATTTGCATAATTGTTGCACAAACAATTAACTTTAATAAAGCTCAGCCGTGTGCCTATATGAGACGATTCTCTAAATGCTCCGCTTACAGGGACAAGAAGTGACTATGAATAATGATTCCTGTTTGTTTCCTGAAATAAAAATAATAACTGTCAATAGGACACTAATAGCAACTGCAATTATTTAGAAACTGTAACTGAGAGTTGTCGCAGATCTTCACAGCATACCTAAGGAGGTTTCACTAAATTCTGGCTGTTCATTTAAACGCAGAGCCCCACTATCACCAGGACTCTGCTCCAGAGTACCCAAAGTATCCCTTCCCATAATGCACCACGGCACGCATACACCCACTCTGCCTTCTGTGAATGCAATCTGGAGTCTGAATTTCCACCACACACACACAGAGCAAATATAGTCCAGCTTACCAAAAACAAAGTGCTGGAAATTCATTTAATCACCCCCCGATACTATCAGGTATGATTAATGGCTTATTGAGCTACCTAGGTAATTATTATTTTACATCTGTTGTGACTGGATAGTTCAACAAAGGAACGAGACAGTTTGTACATGTGGAATTATGGGAAATATTTTTTCCCAGCAGTTGTCATTATTCTGTAGTGAGTAACATTGCCATATTCAAGTGAAATCGTTCATATGTGTCGTGTAAAAGACTTTCCCTTCTTATTTCAATATCTCCACCCCACTGATGACTCTTAAAGCCACTCTCTATCGACAGTTGGCTTTTTAGGTTGCAGCTTGGATGTTCAAATGGAAACCCTTATCAAAACATTTGGAATGGCGGAAAAGACAGGCTTACAGGCTAAATGTCAGTCAGCGCCAGTACTAATATATATTTCAGGGCATGTGAATGATTAAAAAAGAAACAACATGCTTGAGAAGTTGGTGCATTTTTTAACAATGATGCTTGACCTAAAATGTGCTGTTGTTTATCACGTCATTGTCGGTATTCTATGTCATAGCACTATTCTAGCCTTATTGCAAACACCATGAGAGAAGCGTCCCAAAAATCGAACTGAAATGTACAAGAGATACGTCTACAGTATTTTTTGCAGTGTCCTTGCTGATTTTAAAATCAATCTTAATAGAATGCAATTTTACACTCACAAAAAATCTCCTATAAGAGATGTACTCATCAATAAGGAGATTTTTCGAGATATCAGAATAGTTCTGCTTTTTTTCTCTATACACACTGTCATACTTGTCTTGGATGAGACAACTACAGAAGGCGGCCTGCGCGTGAACACATGGAAAGCGAATGTGTCCCCCTGAATCATACCAGGCTGGACACGCTGGAGTCATTTATCAACATTATCAGCCTAAGGGGCTGCTGAGACATGGCATCAGCAGGGCCGACCTTCCTCCAAAGGCCTGCCACATGGCAGGCAGGCCGGTGGGAGGCAACATATTCATAGTAAGAGGAGCATTTACAGAGGTCCTGCAAGTCCTGCAGCATTTTTGGATGTATGGGCAGGACCTGCTTTGTCTACAGTACAGGATGCGAATAGGCTCTCAATCTAATGCCGGACAATAACTGATTCCAGCTTTGCTGAAGGTATATGTTTACACCAAACATGGGCGCTGCCATCATTTTAATACTATCGCATCTTCAAATATTGGTTTGTGCAGTACAACCAAAATAAACTTGTGCCCGAGAATATATAGAATTAAACACGTTTTGTGTGTGTGTGTGTGTGTGTGTGTGTGTGTATTAAGGTGAGTGCTGGGTAGGGGGTAAAGTTATCATGTTGTGATAAGAGTTTTCCCTTTAAAAATGAGTGGAGAGTCCCCAGAAAGATATAATTACAAACCTGTGTGTGTAGGTGTGTGTGGGTTATGTATAGATTATGATACACTGTTAAAAAAAAACCTAGCATTTTGACTTTGTGGGGGGGCACTTTTTCAATCCTCACAAGGAGAAACTCAATTTTATAAGGATCTGTGACTAAAATCTAAGAAAAAGCCAAAAGTCTTGTATTTTATTTGCTTACTTATGGTTAAGGTTAGGGCTGCGTAGGGGTTAGGGTGTCCTTATTGGGGTTAGGGTTTTTCACACAGAAGTGAAGGGACAGTGCCCACAAAGATATGAATACAAAGGTGTGTGTGTGTGTGTGTGAGCGGGTATACCTATCCTTATGGGGACACAATGTCCCCATAACGTGATAAATATCCGT
>JAODKC010000001.1:36863299-36884142 GCA_026777985.1 Mormyrops attenuatus
GTTTAGCTCACATGGTCCAATGGTATGGTGCATGTGGTAAGGGTTGTGAAAAAGTGGACATGGTATTGAGACACGCGCTTAAATGATTGGGAAAAACTGTAAATTAGTTGCACAATGGGATTATTAAAACTGAGTTTTATCAAAGCTTGTTTTATTTGCGTATTTACAGCAAAGTTTCTTTGTTTGTGTGCTCATACATATATTTTTGTAATTTTCCAATGCATGTTGTCATTCAGTTTCATTATTGGCATGGATAACAGTCACTTCACACCTCCTGGGCTGGGTGTTAGCTCACACTTTGTATGTGTGTGTGTGGTCATCTATATTACAAACATCTATATATTACATTGGGGGTACCAAAAATCTGTTATTTTGATCTTGTGGGGACATTTTTCCGGTCCCCGGAAGGGAAAACTCAATTGTTATGTAAATCTGTGAAAGCAAAAAACTAAAAATGCAAAATCTCTTGTATTTTGATTGGTTATGGATAGGTTATGGTTAGGCTTATGGTTATGGTTAGGGTTGGGTAGGGGTTACGGTTTTCATAGTTACCGTTAGCATTTTTCCCATAGACACATGAGTGGTCCCCATAAAGATATATTTACCCTACATTAGTGTGTGTGTGTGTGTGTATGTGTGTGTGTGTGTCTGTGTATGTGTGTGTGTGTCTGTGTCTGTGTGCCCATAGGCCAGAGAATTAGGGTTAGGCCTCTAAATTTTCCATGTGTGTTTTGGACTGTGCTGGACTGACATGTGACTCCCATACATGCACTGTAGAGCACAGCATATGTTTAAAGAGGTGTGTGATAACTGCCTCATATAAGTCACCATTACCACATTGCACAAACATTACTTTGTGCTGTCTTCCGCAATAAAATAATCCACATTAAAGGCTCAGTTTATTCCAGTTTAGTATATTTCCTTTGTCAGGTAGCCAACTTAAATCAGACATTACTGGGGTCCTGTTTGTTTTTCATCATTGACTAACTCTTGATTCACCTGTTGTAATAATGGAGCATGAGACTCATTAGGCACATCTTTGGTGTTTCAAAGGTACAGCTAATAACCTTCATGGTTCTGAAAGTCATGGACAGAACTGGCTTTAGGTAAGCATGTTTACTCTGAGCACGCCCACCAGTTTATGTGCAACAAAAAACAGGTTATTTACGAGGAGTGTTATCGGTTGTTCAGAAGTGGTGTCGTCAAGAAAGTCTCAAACGGCCAAAGAAGGCTAAAAATGACACATTACCTCATAACACAGTGACACATCTCGTAATTCCTCCTTCTGCTGCATTGTTCTAGCACAGCTGTCAGCCAAAATGCAATGAGGAAATCGCTCAGCTTGCGGTCTGAAAGGTGGAGGGACGTGAAGGAGATAAACGGGTTAAAGCGCTACATTCTGAAGTAGGTGTAAATTTTAGTAGCGACACATGAAGTGGGAATGAGACTGAATCAGAGATTCCTGGGCATCTCCAGCTGCGGGCAGCTGGGTCTCTCTCACCTGTCATGTCCTACGGAATCCGTTTCCAGATGGCACCATCGGATTGAAATTCTCCCCTGACCACCAAAATCCTTGAGCTTTAAGCAGAATTTAGGGGCATTAATCATTTCAGTATAGCAGCTGCAGTCTATTGGTGCTCTGCCTTACTCTTCCGTCCTATGATAATGAATGTGACATATAGTGTCACATTTTATCATCATGCATGATCAAACTGGATTGGTTACATTAAATTAATATTTTGCGTACTATGTTTTGAATTAGATTTGCATCGTATGTTTATTGAAATACATTTAAATATACCATTTGTCAAACTATAATTAAATATGTTCACATATGTTCAGTCTAATTTAATTTTACCGTTGAAATATGTTAGTCCTGTGATTCATCTTTCTAGTTCTTCTCCTATACAGGGTCACAGAGGCATGGATGGCGTTACCAGCAGCGTTTGGGTAATTGTTTTTGGGGGGGGTGAAGATTGTCATTTGGGTGCCCCTGACACTGGGTCACAGGAAGCTATAAGCCTATGCTGGCGGGGTGCAGGGACACCGAGGGAGTAATGCTAGTCCATGGTAAGGCACACACACACCTCAGAGCATTTTAACGCCACCCATGTTACATGAGGAGAACATGTGACCAACCATACACAGAATCAGGATAGGACTTGCACGCCCAAAAACTCACACAAAAACAGCTGTTTTTACGTATTGGACATAGCGGCTGATTCCTTTACATATATGATACATGTATGTATGCATTGCACTGACATCGCTTGCCCTGTGTTAGCACCTGATTACTTTATTAATCATTATGTGTTGTCTTTCTGTTTACCCACTTTTTGGCCTATATATTGCACCATATATTGTAGAAATTTGATCACCTGTGGTTGCAGATACTATCACAAGGGTTTGGCTGGATAATATGTGGTAAACCCAAAGAATATTATAAAAATATAAAGCAAAAAGGGTTACCTTAGAAACCAAAGGAGAACATCTCAGGCATTGAATGAAGTTTCCATGGTCACCATTGAACAATGAAGTCTAAGTAAAGCTTTATTGAAATAAAGTTTGGACATAATATTTGGACAGTCCGTTATAAAAGGACGGACACACACACACACAAACACAGATTAGGTCACGCACACAGATTAGGTCACACACACACACACACTCACAGATTAGGTATCTATATTTTTGTGGGGACTCTTCATTTATTTCTATGGGCAAAACCCTAATCCAAACCTCAACCCCTTAAGCACTAACCTTAACCATAAGTAACCAACCAAAATAAGAGACTCTCAGCATTTTTTGGTTGCATTCACAGGTGTTTGTGGGGACTGGAAAATTTGTTTCCACACAACATCAAAATAAGAGGTTGTGATCACATTATGGGGGACATTTGGTACTCACAATGTAATATAGACATAATATAATATGTTTATAAAATAATTAAATAGCATAATATAAAACATAATATATATATACATAACATAATCCACACACTTGCACGCAAATTAACTGTGGACATAACTGAGATTACACTACTTAAAGGACTCCACAAACCATCTTATTTGTAGACCAAAAAAGAACAGTTTAATACAAACCACAGAATGATACGGCATAGCCACAACTGGTCAATCCACACTGACTCATTAAATCACAGAAGGCAGAAAACTGACTGTCTCCATCTTTGGCGCCGTTTCTATCTGAGACACGTGAAGAGAACGCTTAACTTCACCGTAGCACTAAACGACAGACAATAGGATTTCTGGGGGTCACATTTCAGATACCCAATAGCAGCACTAATGTCTGCAGACCATCTCTCATCCGCTCTGGGAGGCTTGGATTGAAAGTAATAAGCAATTTACCCATAATGCAGAAGGAAAAAAAATCTATATTCATGCGGAAAGCAGCTGATGTCACAGTGTTGGGGCCTAGACAGTTCAGCCTGTATTCAACAAGAAGCCCTGCTCTCTATTGTGGGCTGCTAGATCACCTAACTTTTCCTGCAGAAAGGAAATGTTTGGATGCTGTATAGGATACATTACACCTACAGCATCTAGATACCCAGCTCTGTTAATCAAATCCAAAATATTCCAAATCAGTTTTATATATCACCTATCTTGGATGTTATGAGTGCAAGCCAGGGAGTAATCAAGGACAGGGCACCAACCCATTGCAGGCCAACTCCAGTTAACCTCAGCATGTATTTGGATTGTGGGGAGGGAAATCTGAGTACCTAGAGAAAACCCCACCATGACACAGGAAGAACATGCAAACTCCAGACACATAGAACCCATGTTTCAGAGGTATGAGGCAGCAGTGTTAACCAGCAACATCACGCATTCAAATTAGCATAAGTGTCTTAGGATCCCATTAGAATTTGGGTCAAGCTTAATATATTCTCATTTTCTCCTTTTCTAATTCTTCAGGAAGTGTTTCTACAGTCCTGTATGCAAGTATGCTATAAGTATGATACAAAGAAGAGTGTGCTGATTATTGAGACCCAGATGTGCACATCTAGGGGGCACAAAGTCTAAGTATTCGCAGGTTACTATAAACTAATTGCATCACTCATTGTGAGGGAAACAGCATCTGTTACACTAATCATTAATTACAGTTATATAAATGCAGAAAGAGACTTTAGCTCCACATGGTACTGCTGTCTCTCAGAGGACTGCTTTCAGAGATGCTGGGTAACACTCAGTAGACAGAGAGATTCCTACAATGATCTTCTGATAAAGAGACTAACACTACAGGTTGTTTCTATCTCACTCTTATGTTTGTCATCTCTCCTAAAGAATCTGGTGAAGTGGAGGACTGGGAGGGTGAGAGAGACAGCATGATTCCAGTGGCAGGACAATGATGAAATTAGCAGTAAGTGGAGACTGAGATCAATACATTTTTATTCAGTTATATTCCAGAGTTCATCCCACTAGCAATTTGACACCATGAAGCTTTACTCCTAAACCAGGGACACTTTCATAAGTGCTTGATTATGTGCTTGTCTGAGATCTAAATTGCCTGAGTTCTCACCATCATCCCATTTCCGAATCAGAGATATGTGTTTAGTGTGATGATACCACTCAAAACCACTGGCACCTGGTCTTCGCCTTGAGCTGACGTCCTCCCAGGGGTTACAACAAGAGATTTTATCAATACAAATTACTTCCAGAAAGGAGAAAACTGGGTAATAGCTGAGAACAGTCTGGGACTTCACTCGTACTTTCATTATTCATGGTGTGTAATTTCTGTTATAAATGTCACTGAGAGACCCATTAACACGCGGGCGTATTTGTGTGGTCTCGGTGCATCATGTACTAGCAGACAGATGTAGGATAAACATAGGCCTTCAGAAACCGTTTCAGTGAGAGGCAGGCTGTACTGGAACCTATTTTTCAGTCTGGAGACTCACAGTACAAGTTTAGGTTCAATTCTGCCTTGGGTACCAGCTAGCTACATCCTATAATGGGGGACACAATCACACCTTTTTCAGGAGTATGTGGTGGCCTCAGTTTGTCATATACTCAGTACAGTTAATCCTGTGTAAACAGCTGATATGTGAGAAATAGCTTTCAAGTATTATTAACCCTATGACGTTCAGAGGCAGACATCTGCTCTATTTGTGTGGTATTTGAAGGAATGGGACTCTACAAGGATGCTAAGAGTAAAAGCCAATAGAAAAATGCTATCATTGCTTAATTTGCATGAAAATCAGCATGGTCATGAGCCAACCAAAATACAAAGAAATGCTGTTCCATTCACGGTGTCCTGGTGAGAATCTGTGCAGAGCCAAATGCTGGGAAACAGCAGGAAAACAATAACAATGATCTCTCACTAACAATGAGCACTTCAGCTGACTTCAGAGGGCGGTTTGATTTTGAATTAAGTGCTAATCATGGCTGTAGTGTCCTTCAAGGCCTCAGGCTTAAACGTCCTTAATTAAGTAATATGTGTAAAAATGATCAGCAATTTAGAAAAATCGAATCAAATATAGCTCTTTGTAACCCTAGGAAAAGATTTATTCCTTCTTTTTCAAACAAACAAAAAAAATATGGCAGAGTTAGGTGACAAGTCATATTTCTTCCAGGAAAACTGAAAGTACATCAGGGAGTGCTGTGTGAGAATTGATTCTCTCTTTTATTGCTCTGTCATTCTCACTCTCTCACCCATACACACATACACAAATATAAGAGCATTTTTTCTGAGATATATGCTTTTAATGTCTATATTTTAACTGTGGTAGAGGAGATGCTGGAATAGTGGACAATAATTCTTTACAGTCACACAGGAATGTCACTTTTTTTGCAAGTGACATGCAGTCCTTGGGTGACAAACTTCAAGTAGCGGAGAATTTAGGAACTTCTTGTTCTAGAAGCTTTTCACAAAGTGTAACACTGCAGCAGCAGCTGTCCATTTGATTTCTCTCTCTTGGATCTGCATTTTGTAAGGTCACTGACCAGGGCCCATTCCCAGCAAAATGATCTTGTGTCATGTAATTCCTTATTACGATTCATGAAACCCATCATAATTTAGCACAGGACAGTGGCTCACTTGGTAGCACCAAACCCTGCAGTTTGCATGTTTTTCTCAGCAATTCCCTGTTGCCAGACTGAACCGCAATTGCTTCAGTTTTTGGTTAATGCATGCGACAACTGTACAGTTCGCAGTGCAAACCAGGAGAATTGGGTTAAAACTGAATGCAAAGATTGGGATGTTTCAGTTTGTTTATTGCTGATCAGAACAAGCATTTTTAGCATAAAATTTTGAAAAGAATCTATTTGAGATGTTTGATATTTGATATATTTATTTCAATAATATAAAAATCGTATAACGCTGTTCTCCATGTCCATCTCTTTTGCTGTAGCTCAACAAGTAGAGAATTGTGCCCCCAACACGAAGGTTGCGTGATGCAGCTGCATGCTTAAGTTGTAACTCTCTGCTGTATATTGCTTTGAATGAAAGTGTCTGATAAATGAGGTAAATAAAATCATTCATTATAGAATCCATACAGGATCTAATTAAGTTGGTATGCAGCACTTCCCTGCATCCACGATTCACTTTATCCCTTAATCACTAATGTAATCATTTTTCTGTTTTGATTGTCCATGAGACAGAAGGCTTTTGCTTATGTTTGACTACTGTTCCCAGGACTGTCATTTCATTTCATAATGTGTCCCAAATAATTGAAAACAAAGAAATAATACATTCTGAAGAGTGCTAATGACCATTGGTATATTCATGGATTCCTATTTGCTATATTGTCCAAAAAAATATTCCAATTTACCTTTGAAGGTATAACTGTAATCGTACTTGGTGTTTTTTTTGTAATTTAAGGTATAGAAATGGACTTTGAGGAACGTTGTTGTACCATTGCAGATTTTGTCCCATTGTACCATTGATTAAATGTTGTTTGTACCTTGGGGAACAGAAATTCTTTCTGATGGTGTACTCATGATGTCAGCAGGAGTGGGGGGTGTCGTTAACTCTGGTTTTTCGTTTAGCTTGATAAATTACGATTTCAGAGAATGGCTACTCAGTTTAGCTTGTCCCCATTGTTTCCAGGAAACAGTGGATGCGTTCCCATAAGGAGGCGTAGATTAATTGATGCTCGTATTTATAAGGCTACCATACGGGTTAAGCACGGCCCACCGGCGAATCTAAGCCTGAAGAGGCAGCCGGCCGTAACGAAGCAATAATGAGCATGGGAAATGACCTCCCTTACCTGTGCTCCTAATCCTGTCCACACTATAACCTTCTACTGAATGCCCCATAAATAATACTGCTGAATTTTCCACATTCATTATTACATTGTAAAGCATATTTTAAAGGCAAATGTGATTAGACTATTGATTGTAACAACCAGTTGACTTTAATTGCCTTGTTTTTTATATATATATATATTTATTTGGCATTAGCTCTCCGTACTAGAGAGGATATTCTGTCTTTCTGTTTAGAAGTACAGTGAGAAACTAAACTCAAGTTTAAACCTCTGGGATGATTTAGGTGTTTTTTCCAGCAATTCGTTTGAAATATTATTGCAGTAGTGCATGTAAGTTCCATGTGTAATTTATAACCGAACAGCAGAAAGGAGACAGTTATTTTAATAAGAGCCATTACCTTCTCACATTCTTGGAGGTGCAAAAATCCAAAGGCAAATCTCTTCATATGTAGGTTTCTAATTAGTACTTTCAGTCATAAAAAAAAATCCATGGGAGCGGGGAGTCAGAAGTACATGCCAGACAGAAACAAATATCTTGTGTCAGCTGAGACGGTCGATTAATGACTGCTTTTGGCCGTGACGCTGGAGGATGACCTTTCGATAACCGGACTGTGGTCGATACATGGACACCGCAGATAATACCTTTACAGTTCTGCATGCTGGCTGAGGTCCGCACCACACAGCTCAGAAGTGACAGCCCAGCGTTATTTGGGGCCTAGTGTAGCATAGAGTATGGTCTGATATGTCACGTATCAGATCTGAGTAATCTTTTCACTACTATATCACAAGAAAAAAAGCCTTTTGAGGCTAAGAAACACTAGACGGCAACAGTGGCGGATACAGAAAGCGGCCGACGGGTGGCCCTGAATAAAATTCGGATGGGACTGAGTGAAGCTCATCACTGCACATTTTCTTAAACAGGCTGCAATACTTACAATATGGTGACCGCAACAATACTACGGCCACACTGCGGTGTCCTACATACAAGCAGTGCGAAACTCACATTTATAGGCATGAGTTAGTGTAATGTCAGTCAACGAAGAGAGGAAGTTCTGAATATTGTTATTAATACATAATTCTAGTAATTCCCAAGACAAAACAATTCACATTCAATGTAATTAGTGAATTGTATTATAAAACAATATTTATTTTCATTAATCTGAATCGGTGGGCCTGGGCTTGCCTGTATTTACTGACCTTGTGCATCTTTTAAAGGCTATTTTACACAGTATCGAGTGAAAGGTAATAGTGCACCTTGACCTCCTCTAGCTACATGGGCAGCATGTGGCAGTAGTGCAACTCTCCTTCAGATAATGTAATGGAGCATCAATCATAGCAAGCTCCACCAGCCTATAGATCCAATCATAGGAGTGACTCTTACTCAGATATACGTCCAAAAAGGCCTCTTCTGCCCGGTCTCCAGGCAGGACATCAGTTCTGCATGTATTTTCTTTTTACTGTCTGTCAACTTTCTTTGTTTGCTAGGGTCATTAATAAGGGTGATGCAATCAACACAAAATCATTACTACATGAAGTCTGTCCTTTAAGCATATTATTCAGGAAATTATGTATGTTTACAAAGTAAGTAGTAATTTGTGGTTAAGGAGCAAGGAAATGCAAAGTCCCATAAATGCCCCCTTTATTTAATGATACTATAAGGAAACATGATTACAGAAGGTTACTTCCCAATTGGAGATCCATCCAGTCATAGCCTCCCATGGATCGAGGACAATTTTAATGGGACAATGAGTATGAGCTCATTACCATCCTGACAAGGTTGACATTAAACATCCTAAATTGCTATGTGTCATCTTAGTCTATATATTGATGACTGTCTCTCTGTCTGACTGTCTATCTGTGCACTCATTTAGTTTAATGTTGAAAGTTAACATCAGCTGGATAAATATAATATTAGAAATGATCAAGTCTGAGGAATTTCATGACATGATGTGATCGTTTAAATTTTTTTAAAGTTATTAAGAAATGAGAGCAGTAAACAAAATCGATGAAGTTGAAATGGGTAAACAGCGTTCATTAAATTTAAATTAAGAACCAAATTGCCTGCAACTAAAAATGATGCCCTCATCAAGGCTTTTTACAGGAAGTAATGGAATTAACTGTTATAAAATCTCAGTTAAATTATCAAATTGAGGCCGCTTAACAGCAAACTCCCAGGCTGCCCTTGGCCACAAGAACTTAACTGGGACTGTACTTAGGAGCATATATGCTGGAGTACATAGTTTGTTTGCTGCTCATTCTGTTACATGGCGTTCAAGTTATTGGACATCGACAATATCAACAACCAATTTATTATTTAGCTAATCAAAGTATGACAAAAACCTTATTTTAAATGGTCATGAAATGGTGAACTCTACATTGTGGGTGAAATAGATCATCACAATAAAACGCAAGCCTTGGGAAATGGGGTTGAACAGAAGAGGCTGGTGAAAAACATGCCACTGACATGAAATTTTTCTGGAGATATTTAATGAAGCTCACCTGAAAACCAAGAGAGAAACTGAAGCTAATATACAGCAGGAAACTGTACACAGAAATGGCTTGTTAGGTAAAACCTTCTATGAATGCCATGTCTGTAAGAATCATTATAATGTATTCATAAAGCATTAGAAACATGGCTACAAATATTTTATAAAAATTTATAACACATTAAAAGCCATGTTTATTATGCATTATGAATGCTTTATGAGGCATCTATAATGCACTATGAATACCTTAGTAATCCAATACAAAGTATTAATGCTGCAACTAATGACTATTTTTCTATGGATCTACTGTATGAACTATTTTACCAATTGTTCGATAAATCTAAACGATCAATTCTCCTCCAGAAAATCAAATTCACTGTTTAATTTTATTTTATTTTGACAACAACAAACTGTATGTGATCGCAGGGCTTTAGATAATGGACACCAGCTTTTTGGCACTATACGGACATTATTTTCACACATAGTTCGATAAGCAGATTAATAGTATGCATAAAATATTGATGAGAGGCATACTGTGATGCCCAAAAGTTAGTAATCTGTGTAAATTCAGCATATCCTGATTCTTAATAAATTTGGTTATCGGAGCACGCTACATGCTACTGTTCTGATATATCGCGGAAGTGATAAGCACTGAAGTCAAGGTGAAGAAAGGGACAGCTTAATAGCCACAACATCTTTTAAAAGAGGCGATACTGTAGATAAACGTTTCTTAAAAGTTAAGAAAGCCATCGGTGGTGTGGTGGTATTTTTTGGTAAATGTAGTTTTAATTTTTATTCCAGTTCACAATTATTTCCATTTATGTAGTGTCCACTTTCGTTCCAGTTTTAATTCACGATAACAACACTGGTCCCAACAAGCCCAACAAACACTGCCACTGTCAACCAGTGTAGAATAAGCTCAGGTTTTACCCTAAACATTTTCTCAAACACATATTCAATGAAAATTCTGTAGAAAGGTACTGTAGCAGGTAGACACCTTCATGGCTTTAATAATGAGTGTATTTAGCAGCTCCAACAGCAAAAAATATTAAAAAGCTCTCCATACTGATAGTAATTTGGTAAACATGAATAGACAATTTACGGCGATTTTGCCTAATCTGGCGGCCCGTCATCCAGAATTGCGCGTATTTTCTTTTCGGGGGCTCGTGCATAGCGCTAGTGCTGCTGTACTACGCCATTGAAACTTTGCACAGTGTAAAACCTCGTTTTTGTTTTGTGATAATCTGAACTACTCCCATCATTACATCATGATTTTAAAGGAAAATAATGAACTGAAGCATTTTAGAAACCATAAAGATAATTTCATTAAAATAATCAATGCGTCGATTTAAAATATTGATGTCGATGCATTTTCAGTGTCGACATCATCAACTACATCGACCAATTCTGGCAGCCCTACAAATTCTTAATTCTTATTATAATGCATTATTAAGGTATTTATAGTGCTCATTCGACCATATGAAGTATTATAATAAACATTACGTCTTATGACTGTCAATAGAAGTTGCTATAATGCTTTATTAATTCTTATACCGAGCAGTATAAGGCATCTATAATGCAGTACAGATGTAGAATGTAACCGTTTGTCTTATTATTATAAACCATAGACCATAAAGAGAACTCAGAAGAGCCACAACATCACATGAGGAACAGCTGAGGTCTCCAAGCAACCAAAACACCCCTGCCCGGAGGAGGACATCGAATAGCTACAACTAGGAAACTGGCCGCGTTCTTCACCATCATGACCCTGGGACACATGCGAGTGTACAAACTGGGATCAATCCTGGCCGGAAAAACCGAAGGGCTCAGGTAGCGGGAAAGGGATGCAGGACACACGAGATGATTGTAGTGAAGCGTCAATAGGAGGCCCGCGGGTGCTTCATACTGTAGTGTGCCTCGGAGATGGATACATAGGCAGACTCAGGGAAGAAGTCCTCATGGAACTCTGCCAAAAACCTGTGATGGGAGACAAGCAAGCAAAAGTCAACAATAGAGCCACGCGTCACATTTTCTTTGCTCCATAATTATCTTAAGGCAAGGCACATTTTAAAATCCCCCTTTAAGCGGTACAAAGTGAAAAGGTACCCTACAAATTTAAATGTTCACGTTCAATTTGAGTATTATTCCAGCACGTAGCAGCTAAATAACTAATACTACACATGCACATAAACCCAGGCATCCACTGCAAATTCAGAAACAGCTGCAAGCTTAATGAAGTACTATTCCACAGCACAAGAAAGACGACACAAGACAATGATGTCAATTCATGGCAGGGTGGGGGAAAATCTTCTTTGACTGTGGTGGGAAGCGATAAACACGTACATTTTAAAAAACAGAACACAGCTTAGGTCTTCAAGCCGAAAGGTAGGTCAGCTTGGTGAAATCAGACAGTACCTGACAGGGTTCTGTGATCCTGAAGCCTCACTCCTCCCTTATAGTAAGAACATAACATGGCGGCCATCAGTGGCAACAGAAGTATTTCTCCAGATTCCCTACTGGCCACTGGGAATCCTGTTTATATATGAATATTCCATTATGTTCCATATCACATTCAGGCACCACCTACCATCCCAGTCTTTGAATACTACATGTGTATAAAAGTAAGTGTATATGTGATTGATCGATTAATAATGGATTCTTTCTGTTCTGGTACAAATCTGTCTGCTTTTTAACATTCTGAGGCATACAGGATGGGGGGATGGGGGAGGGGAAGAGGCCAGTCTGACATTAGTCCAATCCCCTGGGGGACGTGCTGATGATCTGACTGACTCTTTCCACAGGGATGAGGGAATCTCTGGGAAGCCATCCCAGCCACAGATTCTTCACACTCCTGCCGTCGGGCAGGCAGCACAGAAGCATCCAGACCCGCACCGGCACGTTCAGGGTCAGTTTCTACCTGCAAGCCATCAGGCTACTGAACTGCTGACATACTGATCACTGAACATTTTGCACATCCCTCCCTTTAACTCTGACTGTATATGTACAGGTACATGCGCACACTACATTTCTTTGTACTTCAGTCTTTTACAAGAACTTGCAAATCATTGTGTATTATGCAGATTATTATTTGACTATTATTTACTACTGTACTATTTTGCTAATTTATTTTATTCTACTTAAGTGTTTTTTTGTTACTGTTATGTGTTATTTTATTGCGCAAACTCCATTGTTATCTGTATATGATAATAAACTTCAAAATTGAAGGGACATTTCCAGCATGTACAAGCCATTCTGTAATCTGAAACCTGCTCACATCTTAGTATTTAGCATTTCCAAATCTTTACATTTCATCTAACCTCTCAACAGTAGCTCTTAATCTTACACAGATAATTCTTGTCTTAACCACAGCAGTGATGATTGTACCATGGACGTTCTGCTGAATGCAGCAGAATGCTCCAAGGACGCTGTTAATTTCAGAGTTATGGCGAGGTGGGAGAAAAGCCTTTGTCGCTCGTGCATGCATAAGGACATGCAGAAAGAGAAGCAGGCGGCCCTGAGATGAGATTAACCCAGAAAACCCCTTCATAATGATATGTACTCAGTACAGAGCGCTCATCCAATCAGCATCGCCCAGCAATCGCCCCTGGAAGCAGCAAATGCCTCACTGGGAGATGCTGAAGGATGGGGGACGGATTTAGAGCACACACAGGGAAAACATAGCTGAGGCATCATGGTGCTTCAGTGCCCACTAGTGGCTTTGGATGGAAAGTACACTTTGTGCAAAAAAAAAATAAAAAATCAGGACATAATGCCAACTGTGGATCACTAAAAAGGATTTAAAGATTAGTTCTCATAACAGTGCTTGCATAACCCTGGCCCCAATCTTCCTATTTTTTATAAACTGAGATAAAACAGAAGGGGGCAAAATATATAGAAAATAGACATTTGTGGAATTTTAAAATCCCTGTTTAACTGTGCATCTTGTCCAATAAACTCAATACCAATAATAACAGTATATTTCAATTAAACTTCATCATCCATGACATTTTAGCTGGTAGACCCTCGTTTCCTTGGGGATTTGGGGGAATGGGTGTGCAGATGTGAATGGAGGGTCAAATGGACGTCATGGGAAGCAGGAACAGGAAGGTACCTGAGGAAAAGCTCTAGATGTTTCACCAGGGCCCTCAGGTTCTTGTCAGGAATGTGCATCTTACCCAAGATCTCTGGGAGCTTCACTGCACCACATAAACAAAGATGTTTTCAACTGAGTACCTGATTTGTATCATTGGTTATGTTAAGATTTCACCGGATGACGACTTTGGGCCTACAGAAAGGAAAAATGGCCGTAATTTCTAAAGCACAGAATGAGAGCAAAGTTTAGCATGCATGCTTCCCAAAACTGGGGTTGGATGGGGACACTGGGTCCATTTCTCACGGAAAGGCCAGCTCACCGAAGAGGCGAAGCAGATGCTGGGAGCCGTACATGCAGGATGGGGGAGGGGGGCGGTCCCTCTGGGGGTAATCATCCGGGGTCAGCCTCCAGCTCAGGACCTGAGGGCAGCAGGCAGGGAGGCACGAGTCACAATGGGGTGGAAACATGAAGCTGCTTATGTGTCGACACAGAGAAATTATGGGTACCGTACCTTTAACATAAAAGCGCAACAGAATAAAGCTTACTGGACTTTGTAATAGACGGAACACAGCGTTTAGATCACACCTCATTTAGGCCACTGTTCCCTCGACCCTCCAAGCCACTGAATACGCAGCCGCTCTCTTTCCTAGGGGGCGCTGTCACAGGAGAGGAAGAGCCGCTATGGGCAGGGGCTTCTGGGGGATACACAACACGGCAGTCAGGCACTGGACGAATGTATCTCCAGAACACAGCATTCCGATAGCGTACAGAGATTTATCTGGGGGTCGTTTAGTTTGGTATTTACTTGTAATCCCTGCCATGTGTGAAGCACAGCAGCTCAGACTATAAACAGGATCTTAGCCAAGAAACTGGGGGAGTTAAGCACATACAGTACTATACATACCAAAAATCACACAAACCACAGGGAAAACTACTGGAAAAACTCAACCAAGAGTAATTTAAACTATTATAACTGTAGGATCACAGGCCTGTTAATAAATTACCCAAGGTAGACATGGAAATAGAATCAGCTTCCCGACGGTGGAATTGGATCGTTTGAAAAAGTTTTTATAGTTGATGGATGGATGGATGGGGCCAAGTGCGTACTCTTGTCCAGGCCTAGGAGTGCCCTGGCTTTTGGCTGTGGGGAGGCTCCGCTCTCAGACACCCGGTCCCCCCCTGGTGCGTGGTGACGGGCTGACCGCCGTAAGGACTGCAGCGCGTCTGGGTCGGCACGGCGACGTTTCGCTGTTGAGGGCTGGTTGAGAGCGGGGCGGCTTTCCGGGGACGTGTGGGGGCTGGGGGAGCTGGGGGAACAGTCTCGCAATGTCCTTCGGTACAACGAGAGAAAGAGGAACCAGGAAGATTCCCAGGTAATCACATGGGGCAACTTATCCTGTTTGAGTAGGTCTAACTAAGAATGAGCCAACCTCTTTATGCATCACTCAACGTAAAGCCCAGTGACTAACTTTAATTCAGCCAATGATCAGTATGACCTGTAGGTGGAGTCATGTCCATATTACAGTTTTTCTTGATTGCTTTGGAACATGTCAAGAAACATGCTTAACATTCCCAAGACTGTTACAGCATTTCTCAAAACAGTTCATGCATATAGCACAACATCAGGGTTTAGCTGCAAAAGCCTGTAACAAACTCAGAACAACCAACTCATGTCTGAAAAGCAAATGATTCCACCAATGAATTAGTCAGTGCCACCAAAATGAAACGTAAAATCTGCATCATTTTAACTGGAGCATTTGAGGAACAATCTTTACGGTTTTTCTCAATTGCTTTGCAGCATTTCTCAAATGACGATTGACATTTGCAAAACAACAAGTGTGATTCCCACACCATAATGTCACTTCTGCACAGCAAAAGCAATTTTTCATTGTTTCATAGAAATTTCCAAATGATTTAGTGCATTCATGCAAATTGTTTTGTCCAATTGCCATCATTAAAAAAATATATTCCACAAATTGCAGTAATACGGCATTTCTCTGTTTTTGGTTCCCACAGTACATGATTTTATTGTCCTTTTGTTGTTGCTGTATTACCATTTTGCTGTTTTTATGTTATAAAGTGCTGTGCGACTTTATTTAATATTGACCTGCGTCTTGAGACCTGAACAGGCTACATGTGCTTGTGAGTGCTTTCTCTTGCCAGTAAACTTTACATACTGCAATGTACAGCCTTGCAGTGTTGAAACTGGTGTCTTTGACCTGAAGTAGTATCAGTTTGCTGATTAAAATGATCAGTCAGTAACAATGAGAAAGTGGGAACTGACTATGGTTCAGAATGGTGGAGCCCAGGAGCAGACTTACGGTGACATACTGGCATATCTAAGCATTTTGACTCCCGTGGCTGGAACGACACTGACTGTTCTCTTTCATTTTAGTGGCACTGACTAATTCATTCATGGAATCATTTGCTTTTCAGACATGAGTTGGTTGTTCTGAGTTTGTTACAGGCTTCTGCAGCTAAACCCTGATGTTGTGCTATATGCATGAACTGTTTTGAGAAAGTAAGTGAGAAAAACTGCAGTAAAGCCGTAATTTTAACGCATAATAAATGTACATCAATATAAATGGTATTGTGTCATCCTATATCTCGTTCTGAAAATATATCAATAGGAATGTCATACTTTTTTCTATCCTTTTTAAGTAAATTGTACACCTCACCACAGTCCTTGCTGAAGCCCCCTAGTGGGCGGCGCCCCCTGGTGGAAAACCACTGTACTAGCGAGACAATCTAAGTTTACAGCGGATTACCATTTTATCGCTAAGCCTCTGTAACACACAGCCAAACTGTTCCTGGAACAACAATGTAGAAACTGCAGCTGTGAGCTACAGAAACGGTGTAGATGTTCTGTTCGGAACACTTCCTTGCTGTCCTTGAAACTCAATCCCCGAATTTATAAACAAACCAGACTCGGAGTAGTGGCTGTGTGAACTGAGGCCCCGAAACATAAACTGGCCAGTGCCACTGCAGTTCGCACGAGTGAAATGGTCTCTCTCAGGGGGGGCTTTCCTTACCTGCTCAGGCTGGCCGTACTGATGTCCCGACTGGGCAGAAAGAACCTGGACGAGCTGACCTTCTTAAACTGAGCATGCTCATATGGATACAGGAGGATCACGGGAAGTGTGAAGTCGAAGGTGACCCGCAGCCCGTCCACCATTTCTTTGCAAAGCTCCTCACTGAGAACGAAAAGATAGAGAGGGTAAACTCCCTTTATGGGAAAGTAAACTACGGTACAGCAGAAGGGACACAATCAAAAAAGAAAACAAGATTCTAAAAATTTAATATTATCATCACTATTATTATCATCAATAATAATAATACTAATACTAATAATAATAATAACAATAATGGTCAATGCATAATAAGCTGTGCATTATATGATTTTAAATGCATGGCTACAGAGGCGAAGAACCGCCTAATGTGAAGTGGAGTTTAAAAACGTATAATACACAGCTTGCAGAGCATTAACCCATTTAGACCATTGTTACCATACATTTGTACCTAAAGACATAATGTTCACATGTACAAATTGAAAATGCATTTATTAGAACTACTTTCTTCCACCAATGATTAAACATTTATGTTTGGTTCCTTTTTCTTTTCAATTGTTTCCTAAATAAAGATTTACTACTGTGATTCGGCTGACTGGCACTACGTGCACAGTTATAGAAAATGAATCAACATCCTTCTGACCAATCACATATGAGAATTCAACAGCACCATGGTATAATAAAGCTTAAATAACAATATAGGGGTATGGAGTAGCATGGCGACTTCGCCGTCTGGCCTCCAGGTGGGCGGCGGCCTACTTCTTCTCGGGAGGGACGTAGTGTGAGCTGAGGCTGGGCTGGGTGCTGCTCTGGTGCCGGAACCTCTCGTTGACGGCCAAGGCAGCATTTATGGCGAAGTGCTTCACGTATGACTCCAGGATGTTTATGATGTTCATCTGGCAGGGGATCTTCACCAACTGCGAGCAGCCACACAAAACTGCACTGCCATCACTGCGGACCACTGGATTTTTTCGACTCCCCATGAACGCAAGGTGAGTGATGGAAGCTCTAAAGAGCACCAACACGTTCTGGCTGGTGCTGATGTACCTTCTTACGCTTGTTGATGTAGTAACAGTCATCCTCCAGCTTCCTCTTCAGCACCTCGGGGATCTCGATGCTGATACTCCGATCCTCGCTCTCCCTTTTGGAGTTACCCTCATGGTCCTCCTTCTGGACGGCAGAAAAGTATCTGTCATTCCTCTCATTATGCTCTGCCCTGATCTGCATCACCAACAAAGAGTGTTGATTGTATCGTGTGATATTTCAATCCTTCATATATTGATCAGATTTAGGTAAATACACTTTGGTTATACATATTAACTCATAAGAGGGCATGATCTGTATGATCAAATACATTTTTGAAGACTTTTTTCCCCCTTAAAATGTTAATAGAACCAAAAAGAAGAAAATACTGGATATGACTTTTTCAATTTTTCACTGAGAGAAAGGGCAGCCTTAAAAAAATAAGGAACACCAAAATATAAGATAAGATCTACTTTATTGATAGCATGGGGGAAACCTATGAGAAAAATATTGGCCATATCTATAAGTTGAAAGCCTTCTTTGTATTTATAAAACCATAAAATCCAACCACAGGCTGAATTATAATAAAAAGTTGATTTTTCTACATGATCTTTCAATTAGTCATTGATTTACTTCTGAAACAGGCAGGTATCTGTCCATCCTTTGAGTCCATAATGAGTCCATTCTAACTGTTAATAGTGGTAAAGAGTCCCAGAAGATTCTGCATCTACCAAGGACCATGATTAACCTTCCAGAGTTCAATTAGTAACCAATTTATGCGGGAGGGGGCAAGTAACTTCATTTTCACAAATGCGATAATTTTGATTATTCAATACTGAGAGGATCATGAAAGGAGGCAACTAAACAAATGAAGCTTTTACCATTTGACCCAGTTCCTCATATGTGTCACCTTCACTTTTTAATTCCACGTCCTCAGAGTTGTCCTCGTTACTGTCTTCTGAAGATGAAATTAAAGCTAAACAAATGAAAAGGGGGAGAATGGTCTCACAGACTTTTACAATAGAAAGTGGTTCTTCAGGGGAGGT
Source organism: Mormyrops attenuatus (assembly GCA_026777985.1). NCBI lineage: Eukaryota > Metazoa > Chordata > Actinopteri > Osteoglossiformes > Mormyridae > Mormyrops > Mormyrops attenuatus. The sequence goes on from JAODKC010000001.1 coordinate 36,882,235, forward strand.
TCTGACTGACGTGCTGGTCTGCCAGTGAGTGCCTGGCTATGATTACAAGTAGGTGGGGAGCCCCGAATGTGTGTATGAGTGTGTGTGTTCTGGCTGCATCAATAGGGGCAGTCAGGTGAGTGTGGTTGTACCTGGTAATGTAGCCAGGACACATGTTGATGGATGGATGGTTTACAGACGCAAAATGGGTCACCAGTCATACATAGATGGATTAGAGAGAGAGAGAGCGACAGAGAGAGAGACAGACAGATGAGAGTTCACAATGAAAAGCCAAGTCCACCTGCCCTGTACTACCCGTGACTCAAGCTACAGACCTCCCTCAGACCTACTAAAGACATCTATGCTGATAACAAGAGCCGGGTGACAGCTGCTCGCTGCTCACTCACGGGGACCATTGCTCTCCTTCTTTTCCTCTCCGGGTGGGCTTTTCAACACAGACTCAACACCGGACAGACGACATCGTCGTTTCTTCCATCCCTTTCTCCTCCTGTGCGGGACGGCAGAAACCGCTATCCGTGCTGTTCATTTCACACTTGACACTGGTCATGATCGACAATGCATTTCACGGAGGAGCAGTGCACAATCACTTATATGCTTTCGGGACCGAGAAGATTATGACATGCCGTGGGACATGTGTGCTTCCATGAGGTTCTTTATAAAATTATGCCTTCATCTGGTGAAGCCTAATGATCACTGTATTCGTGGAGATTTACATATGCCAGCTAACGCATTCTGTCACCTGTCTTGCACAAGCCTTCAAACACGCTCGTGCGATATACATTTGTGGGTTTAAGGTATGACACTGGAGCAGCACGGATTTGTGTTCATCACCGAAGGGCAAGGTTTCAGTGTTACTCCGATTACGCATTATCAGGCTTGAAGGGACCATTTACAACCAAGTGAATGTAAATGTCGCGTTAATATTTTATTTTTTTTGAACAACGTTAACGAAATTAAAACACGAGCTGCAACGCACAGATAAATCACTGAGAAATTCACCGAGAAGCGTTTCGCGAATGTGTGTAAAATGCGGGGATACTAAGACTGATACTGAGATCTAATTCTGCGCGATCAGCATGTGTTAAATGATAGTATATTCTGGTATAAGGTATTCGGGACCGCAGCAATTTGCCAAGGGCCTTACAATCGCCATTTGAAGAATAGAAGGTTTTGCAGCTTAATCACGAATTGGGATAAAAGCAGAAACTGACAGATCCTGCCTTTGCTCCCGTCAAAAAGGAGACGGCTTACGTGGTACCGCTGTCAGTAGGGAACATAATGCGTTCACGATTGTGCACATAAGCAGGGGGGAAACGCGGACATGTCGCATATTAGCGAGGCTAAGTGCAGCTTACAGCCGCTCATATAGCCCACATCAGACACACACACGCTATCACGCACAAATGAAGCCGGGGGCACAGCCTTTCCGTTCGTACTTACATGCGAGCCAGAGCTTTGCGAGCCAGTTTACATGGCAAGACGCGCTTTTCGTGTATATCCCGGAGGAGACGCTCCTCGGCGGCCCACCGATCCCGGCTGGATCACAAAGGGTGTGGGAGCGGCGAGCATTAGGCTGTTGCGAGGATTTATGCACCGTTTGTTCTTGTGTGGTGGACGCTACCTCCGGAGTCTTGACATCGGAAGGGATTTATTAAAAGAGAACAATAATTCAGTATCGAATTAACTCAGTTTATTGCATTTTTACTTCCCCAGAGGGGGGGGGGGAAATCAAATTAGGCCAGTGTATATGGACAGTATGATACATTTTATAGAAATTATTTAAATGCACCCAGAGCCGGCGGGATATGACAGAGATTTAGGTTTTTGAGACGTATATGTTTGAAGTTGATTTTAACAAAAAATAGAATAATAACATTCTAAGTGGTCTCAGATTATTGGTGCTGAGTT
>JAODKC010000001.1:36884242-36899696 GCA_026777985.1 Mormyrops attenuatus
GTGGTCTCAGATTATTGGTGCTGAGTTTGTGCTGAATAAAAGCACATGTAACACTTTGGGATAAATGTTTTTTAGAGAGGTGAAATATTTTAAAATGTCAAGGCATGTCAGACTACCCCAAAAGTGGCTGAGAGGGTTAATTTGTGGCCACATCAAAGCTGCCCTTCCCAGCTCTTTGGACCCTCTCAAGTTTACCTACCACCCAAACCGATGCATCTACGATGCCATATCCACTGCACCTCAGCTGTAATTGACTCACCTGGACAGTAGAGACTCATGTAAGGATGTGGTTCATCGACTTCAGCTTATCATTTACTATGATGCTTGGCTGCCCAAGGCATCATGGCGGCCACGGCGAATAATGAGAGGAGACGGTTTCAAAGAAAGTTGCTCTTTATATGTGGTCCTTAAAAGGACCACGGAGTAAGCAACAGTAGAGAGGCGAACATGGCAAGCAAACATGCGTGGGGGGGGGTTACACACTAGACCGGAAGGCTCACACATAGTAGGCTAATTATATAACACTAGAGCATGTTAGAATTACACATATGACACAGGTAATGGTACACGCAAGTCTGGAACACAGGTAATTTCACTAACAAATACTTACAAACGCTACTTACAGGACATGCACAGGGCAATATACAAGGCTCGCAAGAATGCCAGGATATTCAAATCACGCAGATGCTACACTGCCCCCTCCTCAAAGGTCAGCTGTCCTGGCGACCACCACCCCTAGTCCCCACCTCAGGTCCTAAGGTCCGGTGGCAGCCGCCGGTGCGTCACCTCCAATGACGGGGGGCCGTCAGCTCCCAATGGTTTTCAGCGTTAACGGGGCTTAGCTGCTGGCATGTGCTGTTCTAACAGATCCTCCCGGTCGGTGACCCTTCTTCTTGCATGCCTTAGTTGGATCCAGAGCGTCTTCCTGGTGAGGGAATACCACTTATAATGACTCCCACAGCCAGGCCCCGTTCTCCAGGGACAGCCAGTGCACAGAGCAGCTGGAGGTTGCCAGCGGTGCAGTCTCCTCCTGGCCCCGGCCCTTCTTTCTCCCCTACTTAGTGGGGTCCCGATGTTGTGCAGCAGGCTGGTCCACAACCTGGGTGGCCTCTCGCATGTGTGCCAGATGGGCCTTCACCTCCCGCCACTCGTGGAGGCCCTCCATCGGCCGTTATGCAGCTCGACTTCTGCCTCCTGAAGCTCGCAGAGCTCCTGAGCCAGCTGGGCCTCCTCCTGGCCAAGCAGCGCCATCTCATGGCCATGCAATGCTGTCTCCACTGCCACAGCCAGACTCCTCTGCCAGTCAGTCTCTCGCTCCCAGCTGACCAGTTCACCACGCCACTGCTCCAACTCCTGCTGCTCCTACTCCATGGACAGCTGCTCCCATTGGTCTTGCTTCCACTGCTCATCCAGCTTGCCGCGCTCTCAAGCCAGCCGGGCCTCCCAGCTGTGCCATGCCTCCTCATGACTGAGGAGAGCAGCCTCATTCTGCTACCTCCGCTGGTCGTGCTGGCAGCTGGGCTTGCGTGATGGCTCATTGCAGTTGGTGAGCGGAGAGCACTCGATGATCGGTGAGTTGTAAGGTGCCTACGTCTTTTGTTCACTGGCGTTGTCTCCAGCAAAGGTCCAGCAGGCTGGCAGGAGAGTCTTGAGGTCACGCTGCACATGTCCAGGCCACTCAAGGAGAACAGGGTGGCACTTTCATTGCTGCGCCACTCCTAGCTGGTCCACTGCCGGACTTGGGGGAAGCATCCTGGCAACAACGTAGCCGGTGCCCCTTCTTGCTGCAGCCCCAAACAGACAACTGTCGCTGTCCCAGTTCTCTTCTCCCTGGCACCGCCTCCTCTTCCACTTCACCATTTCACTGCCACTCGCAAGTCTGCCAGGCTGGAGCGGATTTGCCCCTTGCCTCAGTCTGGGGGACATGGAACAGGACACGCTCCATGAGCCTCTCGAACATGGAAGTGCCGTAAGTCGTGGCTGAAGGTGAAAGTAGTTTTAGGGCAAGCTTCCAGGGCCAGTTCCACCTGCCAGTAGCCAGCCTGGAGGTTCAGGGTGCAGAACCACGTTGACCCAACGTTGTAGTCCAGTGCGTGGCAGTGGATAGGAGTCTTTCCTCATCACTGCATTCAGCCCCCGACAGTCAACGCAGAAGCACCACGATCCATACACTTTTTAGCAACTAGGACTGCTGGAACCAGCCACGGCTGTCAGACAGGTCTATGAGTCCTGCCACTGCTATCTCTTTGATTCTCTGCTCCTCCGCCTGTCAAAATGGGTGGGGCATCCCCTGTGTCAATGTGGTGCTGCCCCAGGGAAGTGGGTCGGCAATCTTCATCCCTGGTGGTGAAGATTTCATGGAACGAGTCCAGTAGTGCCTTGAGCTTGTCCCGCTGTACTGCCGTCAGGTCCTGGCTGCCACACCTCCTGGACAGCTCGCACCATCTTGGGAGAGTCCCACGCCGCAATGTTACTGTGTTCTGCGTGTATCGCATGTCCTGTGTTGCACAGCATGGTGTTGGAGACCCCCTTTAACCTAAAAAATATCACTACGCTAATGCAGCAGCCCTCCCAAACCAAACGCTGGCGTCCTAGTTAAGCATGACGCATCGAGGCAGGGCTTGGGACTGTGCTGCTGGGGCTGCTTCTTTCCCACAACAAGTGGTCTTTTTCATCCTCCACTGCTGGCTGCCGCTGTCATGCTGGAGGGCCACCACATCTGCACCAAAGTGAAAGGCTGCTCCTGGCACATTGATAGTGGCCCCCAGTCGAATAAGTAAATGCAGACCGATGATGCAGTGGTCAGTGATATCAGCAAGCCAGACTTCTTGCACCACCGTGTGACCTGCCAGTCAGACGTGAAGCTACCTCTTCCCCCTCGTGGCCGTGTTCACGCCAGTCACCAATGCCAGTTGCATGTCGGTTGTCTCCCAGCCATCTGGCACAGCTCCACCGGTACCCGGTAACACGCCCGGGCAGATCAGGATGATGGTGGGCCCTATGTCTACCAGGGCTCGGCAGGGCGTCTCATCTACCAGGCAGTCAACGTACAGGCCAGTGGCCTCGCCAAGTCAGCCCACTCTGGATGCAGCTGTTGGCGTTGAACTGGTGTACATTATGGGTGGCGCCCCCATTAAAGTGCCACTGGCCTGGCATTTCCAGGCTGCTGTTCGGGACATGGGCGAGGCACCAGAGCGGGGCGAAATGCCCAGCCTCTCTGCAGCAGTACCAGGGAGCAGCGGCTGTTGTGCAAGATCTCCCTCATGGCTCTGTGCGGGTCGTGCGCACATTCTGTCCCTCTTTGCTGTCAGAGCCCCCAGGCGCACAGGTGCAGGTTCAGTATGGGGTGGATGGTGACCAGCGTGATGTTGTAGGCAGGGACAAGATTACCTTGGCCCACAGAGTCACTGCCAGGGCCTCGGCGAGCATGGCCGGCGCCCACAGCTGGATGTGTTGCAGCAGTCGCTCTGCTGTTAAATCCTCTATAAAGGCTCAGCGAGCCAGCTCTTCCAAGGCATCCCTGGGGAACTTTGGGTAGCTTCTCTATGCAAGGATGTGGAGGTCCACCACGAGCGCCCCCAGGGTTCACTGTCCCGCCTTCCCCGGTTCGCCAGTTCTTCCCACTCCGCCTCCATTGACTGCCATCGGCCGAACCACAGTTCCGGCGCCTCCAACAGGGCGATGAAATTTTACTGCTCATCATTGGTCAAGCTGAGGAGAGCCTGGAGCTCTTCCCCCTCCAGCACCAACGCAAGTCTCCTCATCATTCCAGGCGTTGTGCCAGGCTGCCGGGTGCACCTGGATGAGGTAGGCCTCCTGGGGCTTCTTCCTGGAGTACCATGGGAGCTTTGCAGCTGCCTTGGCTACCCCCCTCTCTTGGGTACTGGAACGCTTAACGCGGGGGGTTCTGGTCTCACTTCCCGGGACAGCACAGGTGAGTTGTAGAGGGAGACCAATTCCACCCACTACATGGACTTTTTTTCATTTGTCATCTGCTAAACGGAACTGAAGCATGCGTAAAGTAACCTTGAACCTTCTGCTCCAGTCACTGAAATGATACATGTACTCTGACTCTGGCAGTAAGCATACTGAAAACATTCCAGGTTAGGAAAGTTAACAGCTGTTTTCTGTCAGGAGAAAACTAATAAATTGCTGAATACATCTTGTGTGTGCAAAGAAAATGTAAACAAAATAGCTACATTTCCAGCTGTAAAATCACAGATGAACATACCATAATAATACCCCTCTTTTTGGCATTAGTATAGTAACTTTATCTGTGGCTTGGCAGCTGGAAAAGCAGACATTTTATTTTCTTTTTACAATTTATGTTAACATTTCAATAATGAATACAGCACGTTGTACAAAATTTATCCAAACATTATAAATGTGACAGGGGCATTGCAACTGTGTACTAATGACCACTAAATATATGGAACGATGGAAATTAGAATGCAGTCCATTAAAAGACAGCGTACCAAATCTAACACTTACCAGTGGTTTTAGTAAGCTGGTCAGAGTAGGGCAATTGTAATGCTGATCTGAAATGTATGCAAAATACAATAAACACTCTCTAGTGTGATTATCTTGCCACAAAGTAAAAGTATGTATTCCCTTTTCTGTAGGTTTGCATGTAAAGGCCAGTTCCAAAGCATTTTGCAATATCCATTCTCAATGGGCATATATAAAAGTCACCTGGAGCTGCATATATGTAATGACTCTGAGACACCAAGTCGCACTAGTTTTAGAATAACTGTACAACAATAATAAATACCCAGAGTTTCATTCACCCATCCTTAAAGGAAAATGGTGCAAATTATGTGGGTGGAAGGGTAGAAAAGGTTCATCAAACGTTCCAAAAGACACGTTTTTTTTGGTTTTGGAATGAAATTAGCTATAACCGTTTCCATTTTGTCCCATGCAACATTTGATTTCATGAGGCAACAGATGGCAACAGCCCTATTGTGAACATTATGCATTTAGCCGAATGATGTCATATGGAAGTTGGTTACTCATAAATACTGGGGGCTGCTTCCCAACAGTATATGCAAATAATAGAATTAAGAATAATAGGAAAACATCCTCGCCTGGGCTGCCTTGTATTTCCTGTGGTTTGTCAGTATTAGATAACTTATTACTGTTTGCTCCTTTTCTGGGATATATATATCACTAGCTTATGGGCACTGAGAGGCAGGACAACAGTGTCATGGATTTACGCTCGGGTGCGGAGCAGGGAAGCAGGACAGAAGCAGTAGTCAGGTAATCATGGGATTTATTGTGGACAACACCAGGAACATGCAAGGCAAGGCACAAGGCAGGACATCAGACTTCAATGACTGGACTGGGGAAAACATACTTAACGCAGACTTAAATACATCACACTAATGACAGCAACCATAAACAGCTGGTAAACACAGGGAATCCACACGAGGTTAACGAGGGGGCGTGGCACACGGAAGGAGCGGACGATCGGGGCAGGACAAGCAGATCCCTCCAATGTAGTTTAATGCACAGCCATACCACTTGGAGGACGTAGCAATTCCTGAATGATGTGTAATTATCTTTACATGTAATTCTTTAAACAACCTTCCTCTATCCACAAAACAATATCACCTTACTTTGTTTTATCAAAATTTCCAGTTTAGGGGCATTCAAAGAACAAGTCTGGGTAATATGGTTATGTTCCTAGTCATTTAGTCAAATGACAGGTGAACTGGAGATGGTATTTGTGTCCACACACTTCAGCTGAGGTTTGACCTCCTTCAAGCTGTGGGTGGTCACCAAAGTGAAAGGTGCTCTCCATCCTCTGCCTTCCCGTTTGGTCATGACGTGAAGATCATCAAGCAAAAGAATCTTGCCATCTCTCCTTTGCTTATATTCATAAACTTCATAAAGCAGTATTGGTCCTTTTAATGGAATTAAATTAAGTAAATTATTCTAACATGTAATTAAATTAAATTAAAGTCATTGCGTAATTAAATTGCAAGTACACCCAGCTGCAGAGTATTCCAGACCTTGGCGCAATAGTTTATATGGTATAAGGAGAAGGGAATGTGTGGAAAAACAAAAAGGATACCATGCAAATGGAAACAGAAATCAGAGACGAGGTAAGATGAATAACGCGTAAGGACCATGTTTGTAAATGTCTACCTCAGCCTCCATTCAGAATCACTTTGTTTTTCACATGGAGTATTTCAAGTATTTCAGTGTAGCAAACTGATATCCTTTGGCATTTGTCACTAATGAAGATGCCCATGTAACATGTGGTGGACTGTGGAGTTTACGGCGGAAAAAACACAGAAAATATCATGTCGTTCTCATTTCGGTGTAGCTTTGCAACATAAATTCTGCAGATGTAGTGAAAAGGAGAATACTACCCAGAGTGTGCTGAAAAGCTCACATGCTCCTCTTCTGAAGCCAAGGCTGCCCCAAAAGAAGACAGTGCCAGACGAGAAGTATATACTTAGTAATAAATGGAAACTACGGGACTGATGTAGAATGTGCTTCGGAGGAGTCACAGGTCACTTTGGTTGGGTTCCAAAAGTGCAGGTGCCTATTGATCCTCTTAAAGCTCAGCTGAAGGCTTGGCCATCTCGACCTGAGTTCTCAAACACAGAAGCTAAACTCACCACTTTGGTCCTTTTTCATTCCCTCCTCACCAACAGAGATCTCTCCATCCTTCCAACCTGACTCGGATGTGAAGACCATCAGGTGAAATATCACACGTGATATTTTCATTTCTCGTCAAAAGCTCAGCACTCTGGGAAGCACAACCAGCTTTTCACCAAGGAAGTAGCTGCAAAAGAACTTCAATCAATCCTTTGAACACTCTTGTCACATGTAAAAATCGGAGGTACATCCTTCTATACATATCTTGTACAAAAAAAAACAAATAAATTTTAAAATAAACACTGCATGCCATTCCCAAAATGTTGAGCTTGCTTTCAATATACACTTAACCCTAAAGTGAAAGGTGCAGGCTAGAGAGGAAATGTTGGTTTGCATTTTCAACATTATATTTCATATATAGTATGGGACCATGGGATCACTGGGATGGTAATTTTTATTTTACTTTATTTTAAACTGGTGTCTGGATTAATAAACTGCTTCTAATGTAAATTAGGATGGTATAGTGGGCAACATTCTTAAGTCTTCTGTATTCTTATATATATGATGATCCTTCTGATATCAGAATAAAATGAAAAGTTACATTTGTAAATAGAAAATGCTGTATGGTAGCATCCATGTCCACATTGAATTCTTCAAAGCATCATATATTTATATATATTTTATTTTCACTCAGATGTTTGATAACAGTTCAGACAGGTTGGTTATAGTATGTATCCTAAAGCTGACTTAGTTGTATTCCCACTGGAGTGATCTTCTAGGAAGAACCGCAACAGCAGTAAATCATATTCTCATGTTTGTAGACCCATGTAAATGACTAATTGCCTCCAGTTTGATAGTCCTGAATAGATCTTTCATAGCTTTGCATTAAACAGCAGAATTATGTGTTTTTCTATGTATATTTTACACTTATCATCATAATCAAATTTCACAAGAAAGGGATTACACCTCATTGATAGCATTTATATACTGTGCAGTGATTATACAAAATAATACTGAAGTATTTTTTTAAATTACCACCACTAATAAACAAAATGACCCTGAGGTTTATTTTAAGAACAAACACAAAATTCACAATAATATGGAATTTCTTCAAAATGTCAACTTTAAAGCACTAGTGTCAACACCTAGGTGCCCAAGCTCACAGCTCACAGGGCAAGAGAGTGGCAGAGACACACAGAGAACACACCACAAATGAATGAACAATGGAGAGTAGACCGAAGAGTAGACAGAACATTTTAAAAAGAGGTGGGAGAACCTATAATTCCGCTTAATAAAGGGCCACTCAAAGGCCATCAAATTCTTCAAAAGAGTACCAACATGGGGATACACATTCATGTCTTATTTTAGATGAGTTTCAATTTCTTCTTGGACACTGTAATCTCCCGGCTAGCCTTGGTTCCCCTCTCAGGGTTGATTGCAATGCCTAAAACAAAACAAATCCAAGACCAGGGCTCACAGGTTCTTAAGTACACTTGGGACACACCTCTGAATCATTAAATTCAGATATTTCATTCAGACCCATTGCCACAAGTGTATAAAATAAAGTGCTCGCCATGCAGTGAGGTTTACAAACATTTATGAAAGAAAGGATCTCGGTGAATTTGAGCATGGTACTGTCATAAGATGCCACCTTTGCAGTAAGTCACTTCATGAAATGTCTTCCCTACTTGATATTCCATGGTCAAGTCTAAGTGGCATTATCGTAAAGTGGAAATGTTTAGGAACAACAGAAACTCATAACTGACCACATAAATTAACAAAGCAGGATGGCCGACTGCTGAGGCGCATAGTACGTAGAAGTCGCCGATGCTCTGTTGATTCAGAAACTGCAGAGTTCCAAACTTCCTCTGGCATTAACCCCAGGACAAGTACTGCGCACTGGGAGCTTCATGGAATAGGCTTCCGTGGCCAAGTAGCTGCATGCAAGCCTCACATCAGCAAGTGCAAAGTGGATGGAGTGTTCATCCTTATCCTCATAACATAGTGGCTGCACAATTAAGTGATTTCGAGAAGAGGGTCAGTTAAAAGTTAAAAGAGAGTTTAAACTGCACTGCAGGAGGGTTGGGCAGCTGTATCCTCATTAAAGCATGCATTGTCAACACATGCGATGGTAAGTTACTGTTGTCTGCAGCGATGTATAAATAGCATACAGGCCAGAAGGTCCTTCCAGTACTTTCCAGAATATATCCTCATGGAGGAGATCCTTTCCTGTTTGTCATCTCACCATCAGTTTTGTCAAAAATGAAACCCATATCTTGGATTCAATTTTCATTTTGTCACTGATGCAAGGGCAATGCGAGCAGCCAGTCCCACGAGAGATGCAGTCTGGAACGTCGGAATTTAGCACAAAGAAAACTAGAGGGTACAACCCTGAACAGGAAATTGAAGCTGTCTGAAGCTGTCTGGACAGCTATGGAAGTGAACTGCGTCTAAAACCTGAGACTGGAGGACATAAAGAGCAAGGAGGTACGTAGGGGTGATGAGACAAACTCCAGATGAAGTAAACTCCAGAAACGGGGGGGTGGACTCAATAGACACACATGTACCCTCGAGCAGCTGTTTCACAAGAAGGCTGGGGGTCAACTGTCTTTCTGTTGGGAACTGAAAATTGGAGGGACATCGGTTTTGCATGAAATAAGCCTTAATTTGTCACAGCAGAAGGGCATGACCCACTCCTGATTCCTTGGCAACGTAATGTAGTTTTGAATATGAAAGACGTTTTTTGAAAATAAGAGCAAAAAATTGTTGCTGTTTTGATTTATTTTTGGTCACGTCTGACTCTAAAAGTCAGATCCTAAAAGAGATTGTGCCCTAAAAGGACCTAGATGTTGTATAACAAGGATTTTTAAATGCAGTCCTAAATTAGTACAGCTGTAGAGTGTGGTATTACACTTGCACAGCTGCACTGTTGATTGCTCTCTCATAGTTTTGGCATATCTTCTACTGTCTTCTTTCGAAGCATGTACCACTATGGCCTAGCAGAGAGAGTATTGCAGAGCACTATAGTTCTGCTGATATAACTGTATCCTATATGCTGTGTAGTTGCTGTACTGTACGAAGGGGTTCTTATTTAGTGAACTCCTTCAGATTTATCAGCAGAGAAGCATAGTGGGATATATTGGCGTGTTGCTGTTGTCAGATTGTTCCACTTTGAGTATGACAAAGTATGGAGGGAACTACCTAATACCAAACCCTTTAAGATGGAGACCGTTCACTGGTTTCCCCTTTGGAATACCTCTGCCTTGTATCCTGTGCTTCCTGGGATAGGCTCAGTATTGGAAAAATAGCACAGCGAAGGAAAGATGGATGGGTGGGAAGATTTCATTTACTACATACATTTAGGACGTGGACGTAAGGATTGAGCAAAGCCTCACAGAAATCAAAAAGAACTCTTTATAGCTGTGTTTCATTATGTGGGTGTGGACATGTGACCTCACCAGATTATGCTGCTCTGTACTGTCAATGACATTCCCCAGCAGATGACTCACTAGCTAGCATGACATAACTTAACTGGTGTTGTGTTTTTATAGCGTGTTTTTATGGTGGGAACAGATTGCTATGTGTTACAGGTGCAGGGCACGGTGCAGCTGTGAAGAAAGTGATGATCCACTAGTGGCTCTGAAACAATGAGGTTTATTAAGGGAACTAACACACGGGAGGAAAACCACAAACTAAAAGGACCATGAGGGGTCAAAAACTGACAAGGAAAAATAGCAAGAACTAACTACGCAAACGATAAAGTAACATAACAAGAGGACAGAGCAATGCAAGGAGTAGGACTAGGCAATGGAACAGCACAACACACACTAACCTTCACATAACAAAGTACATATACACCTATTACAATGACTCACTGGTGGAACACAGCAGGGCAGGCATTTAAATACACATAAAACTGTGGCAAACAGGTGTAAGACATAATCAATTAACCAATCAACATAGGGTGCAGGATAATGGGCAACAGAAAAGAACAATCAACAAGGACTGGCACAAGAAAATGGGCAACAGGTGGAATGATAATTAACAAACACAGGAACTGGGGAATGTGATACCAAACACTAGGAAATATTAATTACATACTTGGAATAAAGCACTAGGAATAGAACGCAAGGATAAACAGAACCAGAATGGAACAGAGTATGACACAAGCAGGGAAAATTGAGGACAAGAAAACTAATACAGAAAATAAACACTGGGAAACAAAAACCCAAGTAATACAAATGAGGCTGGCCCAAGGTCAGCCTTGAGCCCAAGGCCAGCAGGATTCTGAGCCGTACACACAGCCTATTGAGCTATGTGGCAGTCAAGGATTCAGGAGAAACACCAAGGGTTTCACAAGGAGTGACAAGATGGGATGGCCAACGACACCTGCTGGCCAAATGGGAGAGACACGAAGGACAGGACCAGGCAGCTGCTGACCCTGACAGATACGACGATGTTACTGATGGTCACAGTGGAGTGAAAGGACTGAAGACAAGGACACTGAAAATGAAGGTCCAGTTCTCTGGGAAAAGTAACCTCAGTTACATTCATGGGAGAGGTATTTAACCTGAATTACACTATAAACATCCAAAGAGTACAAACTTTAAATGTATATTTGGGTTGTTGCTGCTCTTGTTGTTGTTTTGCCTAAGAGCACCTCCTAAGTTATCTGGCACTTGGATGGGGATAACAACACCAGACATTGTTAAGTACTGTATGTGCCCACAGACATTTCAACAGACTATCCAGATACAGCACTGTAATGGAGTCAGTCTCTGTTCAGACAGAATGGCAGTGAAAGAAGTGTTTATTTTAAAGCTTTGTAGTGCAGATCTGCTAGCGGCATTGTGCAGTTTCGTAATGCCAGGCCTGAGAAAATGGTTTAGACATGTTTGTTTAACAGGTGTTACCCAGTGAGTAGGAGGAGGGCGTGTCTTAAAAAGTGAAGGACCCGCATGTGTTCTGACAGGTGGAAACTTGTCAAGCATTAGGGTCATCCAGACAGCAGGGGGAGCTCTTTGCCCTCCTGTGTAGTTACTTTTACAAATTAGCAACCTGTCAAAACTGTCATTGAGTGTATTTATGTAGTTTTGGTGGAGTAGTATAGCTTTTTTATTTATATTAAAGAAGTATGATGTTTTTATTTTAAATGTTCTCTTCTTATATGAATATTTCCTCTGAAATGTACTGGGTTACTTTGTCCTGAGTGTGTAATTCTGTAAAATGTTAATATTCTTAAAATATTCTGTTGTCTGGTTTCTATTTGTGTACTGTGGAATTTTTAATTTGCTTGCACTACGTTTATTTGGCCTTGCACCTTGTTTGTTTTGCACTATATGTATATTTGTCTGTACCTTGCTAATGTATGTACAAGAATTCCCCCCGGGATCTTGTTTATCTTAGTTTAATTCCCATAAAATGTTCCAGGGGCACCAGATAAATGGCCTTACCCTGCATTCGCACCACAAGCTTCGCTCTCATTTGTATAAAAACAGGACCTGCATGTAATAAATATTTGTGCTTATGCCTCATAGGCAAGAAGATGGGGTATGTGAGAAGAAGCATTCAATGTACCTGTACTTGTGCAAATGACAAATAAAGGGCCATTATACTATTAAGTCAAATTGGGGTGTGTGTGGAAATATATGTGTTTTGCACATGGCTGTCTGGATATGTCAGAAACATGAAAATGTCAGCTGTTTGAGGGAGATGCAAAGTGAGGTGTGGTTAGCTGGGGCTGTGCTGTGCCACAGGTAACACAGCTCAGAAATACAGGGCCTTAAATGCCGTACGTTTCTTCTTTATGCATCGCTGTCTTTCTGTTGTAAACTTCATGGTTGCTGCCTTCAAAAGACACAGTTACTGATTTACTGATAATTGAAGTGTAGTTCTGTTTTCTGAAGCAATGACTCCCCACACCAGCCTCTCTCTATTGGGTAAAGAGGTGACACTATTCAGCAGAAACGCTCCAGCAAGGGCAGGACGATGATGTGAACCCACTGACCATGTTCCTGGAAGACAAGCCATGGAATTAATGACCCATTTTCTGTATAACTCAAGCTCATAACCATGCCTGGCCCTAAAACCATTTCTGCATCCTGTGCTGATTCTGTTGCATCTCAAGTGTCCCCTTTCACCTGGAAATCAACCTGATCAGCGGTCAGTGTTTTTATGAAGGTTTTCCACAGTGTGGCCCTCAGGGCAGGTTGGAAATCATGATTATCTTACAGGATGTAATATAAGAGCCAGTGGTAACAGTATTCATAGGAGTGGATCAGGAATGATGTGTCTTTGTCAATGCATAAATCCTCATGAGAGTACTGTTATCAGAGCACTTACAAGTTAGTCTGCTTTAACCGCTTACAAGTGTCACGTATGGGGGGTGGGGCCGGCATTAGGCCCTGTCTTATTACATATTTAATTAATCACAATCTCTCACTTCGAAGAGTCACTATCCTGGAATGTGTTCTGCTTCCACTGCCTTCCTATCTGCACGTCCATGAATCTTTGTCCACCTGGCAGCTGGAACAAATCATGTCAGGCTGATTGAACGACCGACCTTTAGCGAAATATGGTGCTTCTGGATGTGTAACCTGCCAAGTGGCAGTGTTCACCGTTATTGGGTGTGTCTGCATACTTCTGTATTTATTCTATTATTGATTTATGTTCTGAATCAAACCATGTGCTTTGGATTTAGCGACACTGGTATGACCACTTTCGACGCAACCCCGCGAACGTTTCTTGCACTAAAAATATATTTCACTGTATTTCATATTCAGGTACTAAGGAGAACAATCTGTTTCATACTGATAAAGATGTTGTTGATTCTTGTTTTCCTTTTATATTTGTTGTACACATAGCATCCACTGTCTGTGATGCATAAGCTCGTATATATTCTGTTAAATACAGGAAGAGCAGCACCATGGAATTTGTACCTGGCATTCCTAAAAGTACCTACGGTGCCTAAGATGCTGCATCAAATACCAGTAGCATTAAAAAATGCCGGGGGTGGCCAGTCTTTCCAGCTTCACGTATGAGCGGGAGTCCAAATATTTGCATGGCGGTAATGTGATGCCAGTGAAGCGAAAAACTGAGTGGTATGTCGCTAACCAACGTAAAAGCCAGTGTATCCAAAGTCTGCCCCGTCGATGACACTGGATGGTAGGCTGGGATGGGGTCACTGATCTCCCGGGGCAGACAGAAGTCAGGTGACAAGCCCGTTTCACCTAATTTTGGTTATTTGGGGTATGAAGCATTCTCTAGCCAAGCCTTTGTCCATAAATTCAGCCACTGTCCCTCCACAGCCCAGACGTTGTTACCCTCCACAGAGACTAACATTGGCCCTGGTTTCCTGTCAGTTTCCCTTTGCTCTTGTTTCCATGGAGTAAAGCACGTTACCCTGCATCACGTCCCTGTTCTTTCCCCCAGTTGCCGGGTCACATGGATATTTTCACCATCCCAGCTGAGTCGATTTCACAAGAACTGATTTCAGTTAAGAATGGGTAGAATCTGCCAAGTGTGTGAATTCCTCTGCGAGGCTGAGTGCTTGTGTCACCGGGACCGTTTAAGTACATTTCATGCGGGCAGTGCTGTGTATACAGCTGGACAGTAGCCTGATCCAGAGTGCTGTGGAAGGAGCTCAGAGTGTCTTTCTGGAATTCTGTCCACATTCCAGAAGACTCTCGACGGCAGAGGAACTTTGCGCTGGAGAAGCAGAAAGGCTGGGGAAGGCTCTCGCTTTACACGCTGTCAGTCATGCGGGACTGGGAAGCTGACACCGAAGTGAAGGAGCAAGTAGAAGAGAAACTGAAAACTTCCCGAAACATGTACGCTTATGCACACAGGGCTTTTACACTTTTCAGGATGACCATCTCGTTTTACACCATTTAATCTACTTTCTGTGCAACTGGATGGATAGATAATGAAGCAAAGTAACACTTTCATTAAATCACATTTTGCAGGAATGCAAAGGTTTTAAATGCTGTAAATGTGTTCTGCTTCGTAACAGAATATCAGTTGAAAATGATTACAGTTGAAGTTCTTTTGTCATATCGGAAAGAGCAGCAGGCTTCAAAACTCACAATACAAAACCTAGCAGCTGTTAAACGGCACTAATCAGGCTGAATGACCCCAGACCAGCTGCTCAGCCTGTCAGTGAGCTGTGTGGTCGTTACTCCACGCAGAATTTTCTATAATTATGGACAACAAGGCCACTTGCGACCCTGATCAGGTTATAAAATGTGTGGATGGATGGACTCTGACTATGACCAAAGTTTACACCTTGCTTTTATCAAAGACAGCCCTGTTTCTCTGTTTTCAGCAATGTTAGTGTCCCATTGAGGTTTCTTTTTTCCTTACTTCGGAGGTTTTGGTTCCTCTCTTCTGTTATGTTCTGCCATTCTTTCTTCACCTCTTCCCTTTTTTTATGCACAATATTCTATAAACAGCATGGTAACTGATTGCCAGGAGTTTCATGGCAATACACAATCCACACTGTGAAGTGCCTTGGGGTAACTCTTGTAAAAAGCACTATATAAAATTGAAATTGATGGATGGATGAATGGATTGAGCATAACTCCTCTTGATTTCATTGAGATTATCAAGCTTTAAAACAGCTCCTCTCATATTATGTGTTTGAGTCATCTGTCTTTGAAGGGCACCAATTTGTTAATTTTTGCTCATTTGTTTCTCTGAATGTTCTATAAAGGATATTTCTGTATATAATATAAAGGATAATTTATGAACAGCTTGAGAAAAACACCCTGTAGTATTTATCAATATAAGTCCCATTTTAATCAAAAAGGGCAAGGAATCTGTTGCAAACAGTCTCAGCAATAGATGGGCC
>JAODKC010000001.1:36908722-36921457 GCA_026777985.1 Mormyrops attenuatus
AAGTCAGCTCGGCTAAGTTGTTAAAAGTCTTCATAATCGCTGCAAGCAATGCTTGTAATGGGCGTTTTCTAGGTATTGTTTCAGGATTTGACTCTTAAATGTGACATCAGCTAATGGTGATCTCTCTGCTTCTTGTCACGTACAGCCATACACTATGTGCTAAGCCAGAAGGCTTAACTGTGGCTCACTCTCACCTCTAGGGTCAAATACAGTCTGTCTCCTTTCTTATTTATTAACTGTGACTTAAAAGTACAGATTTAAATTTTGTGAAATGAGGACCTAAACACAGAGATGTATGTGAGCGTAGCCATAGCTGTGTTCCAAGCATGTCCCTATTATCTTCCATTTTCACATTTAATTTCAATTAACGTGGAAACAATTTAACTCTGCACTGGATTATTGTTCAAATAAAACTTTACGATTTTTCTCTAAATATTTCATATATACCATCTTTACTGAGTTTGAACCACCCTGTACTTGTAATGCATACCACATGCATGTTTTAATACTGAGCCCCCCCATTGCCATATATGAACTGCTTTAACATACCCGTTCTTTGATGCCCTGTAACAGTCATGAAGTAATAAGATCAGTATCGCGAAAAGTATTTACAAAATATTTCCCTCAATTGCACATTCAAGTGTAACTAATATATAATTATTAGAGTCATCTGTTATTCAATTTTCTTCTTTTAACAAAAGTTAAGCAACAAGCGAACTGTTGTGACTGTTGCAAACTGTTGTGACTGTTGCAAACTGTTGTGACTGTTGCGAACTGTTGTAATGCAAAACGCACAGTGGCACAGAATCCAAAATAATTTTGAGAACATTTTATCAAACAAACCATGGAATAACTTAAATTATTACAATCAATGAGAGTGTTTTTTTTTGTCTTCAGATCTTACCTAACCTGAAACACATTGCAACATTGTTTTTCCCTTCGGTTTAATAGTAAAGAATCCGTGTTTAAGGGTGTTAATGTTGATATTGGGGCATATACTGTATATGGAAATATAGGACAGTATGTGTTCTCCATCCATCTCTCTATCTATCTGTCTTCCAACTGTTTGCCTGATTGTGGGTCATAGGGGGACCTTGGAGCCGAAATATCTGTCAAATGCAGATGTCATCTAAACTGTACCATCTGCTGATGATCGCACGAGAGCCTTTTCTGCTGTGGCAGTATCTGTGATATCATTTCTGGCTAATTAGGGAGCAGCAAGGTGCCTCAGTGGGTAACACTGTAGCCTCACACCTCCAGGGTTTGGGGGATCCTGCCTCCGGTGTGTGTGTGGGATTTGCATGTTCTCTTAGTGTCGTGCAGGTTTCACCCAGGTCCACCAATATACCATAAACCTACCTAAAGAGTTACAGATAGGGTAATTGGCATCTCTGAATTGCTTGTAGTTTGTGTATGTGTGTGTGTGTGTGTGTGTGTGTGTGTGTGTGTGTGTGTGTGTGCCCTGCAGCTGCCTGGTATCCCGCCAGGGGTGTCAAACAGTGTCCTTACTGTCTGGGATAGACTGCAGGTCCCCCACAACCCTTCCCAGGATAAGCCTCTAATTATCTATGACCAAAGAGTATATAAGAAAATTCTCAAAGGATTGAACTGTAAACCTGAGTTTACTTTGAAGTGAAATAGCTTGATACTGTAAATTCAGGTATGGGCATGTGTTGCTATTAGCGTGAATGGAAGAGATTTACGCTCGTCTGGTGATGGAAGATCCCGCGTTTTGTAATTTTCGACACAGCTTGTGTAACCCTGGCTAAAATGATGGGTGGTGTCACAAAATAGGGTTACTCTTACACTTTTGTTTTGCCATCATAAGGTAGATTCAGGACCGAAAAGTTATAACTGAAATACACTATATTGCCAAAAGTATTGGAACACCCCTCTAAATCATTGAATTCAGGTGTTCTAGTCACTTCCATAGCCACAGGTGTAAAATCAAGCACCTAGGTATGCAGACTGCTTCTACAAACATTTGTGAAAGAATGGGTCGCTCTCAGGAGCTCAGTGAATTCAAGCGTGGTACCGTGATAGGATGCCACCTACATTTGATGCAAACCTTCTTGTTAGCCCTGCAGTCTGGTTTATTTTTGATTATTGGTAGCAAATATGTCTCACTTGTTTGTAGTCATTTCAGTGTTTCCTATTTCCATTTTCTGGTATATTGCTTAGCAAATACTAAACATAGATTTTGTTGAGCCTTTACTTTTAAACCATCAGTGTAGCTCATTTTATTAAGCAAGTCAGCTCGGCTAAGTTGTTAAAAGTCTTCATAATCGCTGCAAGCAATGCTTGTAATGGGCGTTTTCTAGGTATTCCACCTGTGCAATAAGTCCATTCGTGACAATATTAAATATTCCACGGTCAACTGTTATTATATTATAAGAAAATGGAAGCAAGTGGGAACAACAGCAACTCAGTCATGAAGTGGTAAGCCCTGTAAAATCACAGAACGGGGACAAAGCATGCTGAGGCGCACAGTGTGCAGAAGTCGGCAATTGTCTGCAGAGTCAGTAGCTACAGACCTCCAAACTTCGTGTGACCTTCAGATTAGCTCAAGAACAGTGCATAGAAAACTTCATGGAATGGGTTTCCATGGCCGAGCAGCTGCATCCAAGCCTTACAGGGGGGATTATGGTGTGGGTTGTTTTTCAAGAGTTGAACTGGCCTGCACAGAGCCTTGACCTCAACCCGATAGAACACCTTTGGGATGAATTAGAGTTGAGACTGTGAGCCGGGCCTTCTCATCCAACATCAACGCCTGACCTCACAAATGCTCTCCTGGAAGAATGGTCAAAAATTCCCTTAAACACACTCCTAAACCTTGTGGACAGCCTTCCAGAAGAACTGAAGCTGTTATAGCTGCAAAGGGTGGGCCAACTCCATATCAAAGCCTATGTATTTAGAATGGGACGTCATTAAAGTTCATGTGTGTGTAAAGGCAGGTGTCCCAATACTTTTGGCAATGTAATGTATCTTCAGATTCCCATTCAGAACAATAAATTAGCCCCTCCATGAGAAAAACAGTCCAGTATAATAATAATCCATTGACGTGTCTCTGCAACTGCCTATTCAATACAGGGTCAGAGTGACAGGGCATGAGGCAGGGGACTCCCTGGATGGGGTGCCAGTTACCATTAATAATTATACATTAAAAATTTCTCTGCAGTAAATAACTTCTCCATGAAGGTACAAAGTATTAATTTTTTAAATTATATATTTAGCGTAGTATACAGTATATGTATATTCATTTTCTATTCTTCATTTCGATATTTACTACTGTTTTCTAACCCTGTCCTCACATCTGCCTATCATCCATCATGCCTTCTTAATTACATATACTTGAGTTGTTAATTGAATGAGTTTTACATTTTTACATTTTATTGATTTTAATTAAATGTAAATGGAATGTATTAGCTGCAGACTCACATAAACTTTATAACGATATTAAACCAAAGCATCGTTAGTAGCCTGATGGGAGTGTATGTCCTAGTTTTGTCCCTTAAAATGAATGATATTTTATTGTGATCAATCATTACTCATGTATAAGCCTATAGATCAATACCGAAAGGACTGACTGACCTAAATAGATGTAATTTGTGAATACACTCTTTTATAGTAACACCAAAACATGGTGATGATAGGGTCCAAATTCTGATGGCTTTGCTTTCCTTTTATTATAGAATCACCATGGGTTCAACATAAATGTTTCTGCACTAGGCTTTCAGTGTTTCATTTGTTTTGATTGCATTGCAATAACCAATGGTGTCTTTCTTTCCTGCACAAAATTTCACAAATAAACAAACAAATAAATAATCATAACATATGAAATGTATTGAAGCAAATGTATTAAAGTTCAAGTAAATTCCAGCTATAGTGCAGCTGCACGGAGGACCGTGTGCTGGGGGAGATGCCTGAGGGCTGCTGTTTAATGCCAGACGGCACATTGACACAGTGGGGCTTGTTCAGGCGGACCAGGTTCCCAATCTGCCTGGTGTGTTTGCCTCATATCTTCTCAAGATTCCTTTGCATTAAGTCGTTCTGGTGATTTGATCACAGGTAGCCGTAGGTCAGTGATTTCAGCAATAACCCCTGTCCCACTTGTGCCTCTCAAATGAGCTTGTCTTTCGGTGTCAGTGAGGTGTTTTCTGCTCCCGTGATGATGGATTGCATCTTTGGAACCGAATAGCTTGTTGCGAATCACTGCTTTGCCAAGCTGCAAGGACAACTGTCGATTAATGTGCAGTGATATGTAATTTTGACCCTCCCCCATCCGACAGCATTCCCGAGCAGAAGTTCCCATGTAATCTCCGTGGTCTCTAATATCTCAGTATTGCAGTTTTTTCTTTATACATTCCAAGTTGGGTGGGATGAGTCAACTAAGGACAAACACGTGGAATGTAGTGTCTCTGGAAAGGAGGAAAACAGTCCGGTGAAAGTATTTCTCTTTTGTCTTTTCAATAGCTGTCTGAAAGCCTGCAGTTTAGGGGAATTTTGTCCTGAGACCTCAATCAGCCAAAGCTCTTGAGTACCTGTTCCGGAGGTCACAGACCCCGGGGAATACAACTTTTGGCCTTCGTGGTTTTCCTGTTTTTCCAAAAATTAAGACACACACCGTGTTCTTCATTTGCATATACATATACAACTTCCAACATAAAGCTTAAAAACAGGTAAATGTGAAAAGTCAAAACTGTAACCTGAGCATAAACTTCTGGACAAAACCAGAGTACGTCCAGCTGAATAACAAAGTATTTGTAATTCTGCCAAATAGCCCATAATTTTGTTTACTCCTTGACTTGCTGAATTTGGAAAAAAGAAGCTGAATGTCCCTCAGCATTCCTGACTGAAAGTCTGCTGCCCTTTGGTTATGTTAAGTCAGAGTCTCTCCAGACGTGTACTCTCTCTCTTAATATTGCCCTTTTGGCAGAAGAAGTTGAGACTTCGTGGTTTACAACTGCAGGGCATGTATGTAAATATTTACTTTCAATAACATATGTACACAGCTCAGAAGCCCCACAGTGGCATGTAAGTGTGACTGAATGTGGGACCCCATTGCATATCACTGCAGTGATTTCAGTTTGATTAATTTTATATTTCTGCTTTTGTTGCTGTAATCGTCGTACAAAGCCTTGTTTTATACTCATCAGTGTTGAGTTTACTTACTGCTTACTATAGAAATTCAAACTAGGGCTAAATTACAATACATCCCAGAATGATTCATTCAGCTGTCTTCCACCCGTTAATCCAGCAGAGGGTCACAGACTCAAGGGGCCTGGAGTCTATCCCATGCAGCACAGTGTACAAGGTTGGGGAACACCCTGGATAGGATGTCAGACCAACGCAGGGCAAGCAGCCACACACATCTCTGGGAGGAAATCAGAGTGATAAACATTCTTACAAAGTGAAGCACGATTCAGACAAACCCTGAAAAAGGAACACATTCAGACTGCATTCATGACCTGCCCCCAGTCACCAGAATAACCAATCATAAATGAGAAGCTGATTTTCCAGTGCCTGAGGTGGTTGCCATAGTGGTACAGTACAGCACAAAGAGTAATTTACGCAGCATTCTGTTGTCTCGTATGCTAAAATAACAACAAGGTGTCTGCTGGGCGTATTAAATATCATCATATTGTGGCCTCACGCGGAGCACAGGCTCCTTGAATGTTTTCATTTCATATTGTTTTAAATTTCAATTTTAAGGTTTAAAAGATGCAAAGCTGATACAACACGTGCAGCCACTTAAAAAAAAAACAAGCTGATTAGGCGAGATGGGCCACACTGACTTTCTAGGAAGCGAGTAATACAGGGGCCACCATTTTCCACTTAGAGTTAAGGTTTGAGAGGTTGTGGTTTGAGATTTTTATTACAATTACACGTGAAATCAACTCCCTAAACAGGGCCGTCTTTGTCAGTCACTGAGGCCCTATCTCTCACTCTTTGTCCAAAACCGACCGTTCACAACATTCAAAGCCAATGCAGGGAATTATATTTAGAACTACAGTGAGCAGCAGGTCTGTTCAACGTTGTTACATTACATCCAGCATCTTTAGAAACGCGTAACATCAGAAAACTCCAGGCTCACCGTGACCTGGTACAGGATAAGCAGGGGTGCATGATGGATGGCATTATCTTTAATTTCCCTTTTGCCAGCCAGCAATGTGTGTGTTAAAGCCAAAGGCCAACGTAAAGAGAACATTTACAGAAAAGCATTGAGGTATGGAGAGGTACAGATCAGGAGGTATGAAACATTTCAAACGCGTTAAATACATTATCATCAAATCAGAAAGGGACAGCGGCATGTACACTATGTAGAATGATGAATGGGTATGACGATGACGATTTCTACACCAAGGAAGGAAAATAGCAGGCCTCATTCATGCGGTTCAATAGTGATTCACAACTCAGATAAAGTCCAGATGAAAACCCAGAAACAAATGACTACCTACTGATGACTGGGGTGTGATGTTTGTTACCACAGCCACAGTGGTTAAGGGAGAGGCTTTACAGCAACACATCATGACCAGCTCATTCATGTATTTTTAAAAGATGCTTTTCAAGAGAGAAGTTCAGGGAAACGATTTAGGTGAGCTACTCTAGTCAAGGATAAACACGTCAGAACAGGTTGGTCAGGCTGACCCGGCTGGTGCAGTGTTTGATCTGTGGTGATCTCAAAGACTGTTATTTAAAAGTCTGACTTAAAGCCATATGTGGGACAGGAGAGTCAAATTAAATAAAACACAGATAAATGAATAAATGAAAAGCATTCTGTAAGTCTTTAAGTTGCCATTTCATGCCTGAATTGCAAGTCCGGGGCATATTCCGCAAAGCACGGGTGACGCGTTGGATCGGATGGTGGTCCATTATAGTGGAAATGAAACATGGAGCAGACATGGCCCACATAAACTGGGGCTCAAACTTACAGCCATGGAGATGTGAGACCACGGTATAAACAAACAAACAAGCAAATACATAAATAACATGAAACATGTTTAATCCCTGACCCTTCTGGCCCTCCACAATGACAAAAGTTAATTATTACTCCAATTATTATCATATCCGGTACATGGCATGAACCATTTCCAAATTATGATTTAACAAGTTTGTGGTTGGAATGCCCTTCACCAATGCAATCAAAAATGAAGTGATCAGTATAATGAAGCTGATGAGGATGGCACTCTTTTTTTCAAGAGGGGATGAAGGAGTCACTTCACGAGTCTAACACCAGGACCACTATCATAGCCTTGGCAAACACAATGCACATCCCTAGGCCTGCTTTGCTGTGAATCACGTGACAGTTCATGTTAAAGGACCTGGTATGTGACCTCACATTCCAAGTGCTTTATGATCAGTTTTGCCATAAATCTTTGATCCAGTTTCTTTGGATCTACAGCTACTTGAAGTATACTGTCATTTGAAGCCTTTGCATTTGCTGCCTGTACTATTGCCATTAGTCAGGGCATATTCATCAGTCAGAGGGAACCTCAGAAGTGTCTTTGTTCTTAAATGATACCCAAACTAGACAGAAATCTGAAACTCCTGCTTGGAGCACACGAGAATTTTCAGGAATTCTAGTGTTAACCTACTGAGGATCAGTAATATGAAGCAAGCCCTTTATGAAGACAGATGTGCGTGCCTCTGACCTAATTTATCTGCGATAGATTTGCTGGAGATGATAAGAAGATGAAAGATGCCTAATTCATTTAATTGATTATTAATCGAATTTATTTGTCGTTTATTTGTTCATGTGTTTTACCATTGCAGATCTGTTGACTGCCAGATACTTCTTGATATGTCAATGGACATGGGTGGGAAAATGGAGTCCAAAAACTATTACGTTTGCTTTGAGCTCGACAGTGAAATGTGTATGATCACTAACTGTGCTGCACTACCAGGCTTTATGCATCAATTGTCATGTGAAGAATGTCACGTTCTTCGGGTTCAGCATTAGTTGCGTCTGTTAGTCATTATTAGTTGTTCTGACAGATGAGACCCTGTTTGTACTCCTGCCCAGATTCACAGGGTCTCATAAATTCAACTAGACATAATAAATTGTTGTATGACAGTAAAGCAAATAATATATTTTGGAGGCAGACAGCAGACAGGCATAGCCTGCCAGCGTGTCCCTAGACTGTCATCTGCTCTTGTCCCCTGATCATTTACCCAGAATCTCTATTATTGGAACTACTTAATTCAGCGCAGTAGGAAATTATCCTTTTATTCTGAAGGAGAAATGCAATCCTTATGAGGAGATTTTTATTATACTGAAGAGACATCAAGACCTGTAAGATGCATCTAACATCCTGCAGATCTGATGTGTAATGAGCTGGTTATGTGGAAGCCCTATTATCATCTTAACAGCTTGATCTTGACAGGGTATGAGAAACACGGAGCGTTAGGACACACATGTGTTTATTCAGACAGATTCCGTTTGGTAAGGCAGATGTTTATGCTTGTCACAGGTTATCATAAAGCACTTTCATTATCATCTTCTACATAAAAAGCAGCAATCTTGACTTGAAAGGAAATCATTCCAATATTGTTTACATTTATATTATGTGTGTATGTTTTCATACCTTGTTTTTTTTTGCACTTTCCCTGTCTATCTCTGCACTTTATGTATATATGCAGCACCGTGGTCTAGGGATCATAATTTCATGCCACTGTGTGCTGAGTTACTGTATATGGTTGGTGGGACAGTAAAGCCCTACTTGACTTGACTTGATTCTAAGCAGACAGTAATATGATTGTAGTGGTGCCTTGTTGTGTCATGTAATCCAGGTTCCCTGGGAACACTGATCACTGGTGGCTGCTTTACGTGAGTAACAACAAGCACGCATGTTATTTAGAGCTCTCTTCCTCCCCACAGGGTGACTTCACCTGGAACAGCATGTCCGGACGCACCGTCTGCCTCAAGCCCATGGCGATCCAGAGCTTGTCTGAACTGGAACGCATTCGCCTACAGGAGGTGGCCTTCAGTCGGCTGCATCAGGACTACGACCTGGGCTGTCAGATCACCATCCCCAAAGGTGGGCGGGCTTGTTGCTTTTTACCTGTTTCGGGATACTTTAGAAACAGCGGCAGTAGATGTTTAGCTAACAGCGTTAATGCTATTCCTACTAGCAGATGGTAGAACTCAGGCAAGGAGCTGCTCGCTAGGTAATCAAACGGCACTTGTGTCAAGCTTTCCTAATTAATGATGAGCAGCTGGAGATGGGATATGAGGCAGCAGGTCATCCTGAGCAGTCCAGCGGTATCGGAGCGCTCACTGTGCTTCTGTTCTCTGTGACCCGTTTGGGCAGATCTGTTTGCTGTCTGACAGGTACACCATGTTGTTTCTTCACAGAATGTAGCGATGTTACATAAAAAAGAGCACGTTTAACGCTAGCGTGTTGTGCTGGGGGTGTAAAGGGAGTCCGCATTTTTTTGAAAAAGCAGCGCCATTCCATCTTATTTTCTGAGACATTTTGGAAGGACATACCGTCCAGACAGGCATCCTGTCCAGCTGGGCCTGGATTCACCTTCGCTAAACGCATCCAAGGTTTCAAATGATGCATCTAGATATGAATTACACAGAAGCCACCTTACACATAAAATAATAAATTAGGGATTAGATCATAAATCTGTTACTGTCTGACTGTACGTACAGAAATGTGCTTAATCTGGAGTTTTAGTTGCACGATTTTGATCCAAGAAATATATATTTTGTGACAAAGTACTATTTGATAAGTGATTGATATTTAGAAGGAGAAACTAAGGAATATTACATACTTTCCATATGGTTCGAATACACAGTTAAAATGTGTTTCCAAATATATTAACAATTCTTGAAAGCCATCATCATAGTAAAATGTCTTACGATAAAAGCCGATATTCATAATTTGAATTCAGAAGTGCAGAAATGCTCATTTCTCAGGTGAATGTGGGACATGGAAACCGCTTTTTTTGCTCAAAAATGGAAAAGCACATTTGAGAACTTACTCTTTGGACGTGTGGGAACTTGTTCCTTTATTCTTAAATTAGTCTTAGGTTAAATTTTTCTTGGTGGTGAACGTATCCAAACCAGATGTCTAATAATATTTAACTGTATCTTATAAATAACTTTATTCTCAAAAAACAAGCAAGTGGGGTTCTCAGCCACATTTTACTACCAGCCTACACCATGTACTGCAGTTTAGAGGATTAGATCATTTAGACAGGCTACTTTTCTTTGGTGTATGGAGTACGCACCTCTTGGCACTCCTCAGGAATGTGTGGTTTGCTTTTGCACACATAAATCTGTCTGCATTTATGAATCACAGTGTGACCCCCGCAGAACGTTCATTTATGGTGCTTCTTTTCAGATGGACAGAAACGCAAGAAGTCGCTGCGTCGGAAACTCGACTCGTTATCGAAGGAGAAGGCCAAAGACAGAGGTACCTTCAGGCCCTGATGGCCATGTGTAGTCAGCATTGGGCTGCGACGCACAAGCCAGTCCTTCATTACGTCTTATGGGATCTGATGATACTTTGTGGCATCGGTGAATCCTGGCTGCAACTCCCAACTTGTTATATCCAGTTTGAGAAATGTAACATATATGTTAACTACACTGTAGTTCGGTTATTGAAACATAAAGTCCAGTTTTTAAACCGGAATGAGGATATAGGGGTAAAGAGCATGCAGTGACACAGCGCAATGCTGTACCAACCACACAACAAACAACCTCACACACCTCAGGGATGAGACCCAAGTGCAGCAGCACCACACTAGATCAAAGGGAATGCAATAGTGTGAATTTTTTTTCCAGTAGCTCGAGTGCCAGTCCTGCCACTAAGCCCCTAATTTTCCCTGAAAGTTAGAGGACCTGCTTGTAGGGCCGGAAGGAGGTTAACATCATACCCTAGACAATGGAATTGCTCAAGGGCCTGACAGAGTAGAATCATTCATGGGATGCAAACCAGCAACCTTCCGACTGCTAGCAGTGATCCCTAGCCTCAGAGCCACCGCTCCACCCAAAACTGGGATGCAAGCTTTCAAATTCATATTCTGAACCTAGAAATCTGGAATTGTACATATTGCTCGATATAAACAATGCTTATATATTTTAATGTATGTATGTAATATTACAATATATAATATGTATATGAGTTTATATGTATGGGTCACACAGCTTGCTGTATTATTTTTATATATACCACTTTATAGAACACAAGTATATATTCTTTGTGCAGAACTAATCAGCATTTTTAGCATCGTATCAGTAATGTCCATTGTGTTTGGTCTGACTTAGGAGAAGTGTGCGTCTGCCATGGCATCGTGGGATAAATCAGGATGATTGTTGTCAATAGTTGACCTTATTTGCCTTTTTGCAGCGTATTTATTAAGCGTGCTCCTTGGCCTACCCACGTTTACAGACTAATTTTCCCGACCGCACTCATAAAAGCAGAAATGACACACAACTTATGTTGCTTGTCCCCCATCTGCCCATGACGTACCATGGAAAATCTGGTGGCCGCAGGGCTATGACACGGAGTCAGGCCATTTAATGTGGCGAAAATACAAGAGTGTTTAATGCTAACGCCTGTACGGGCAGACGTGTGGGTGACGCATGTCAAAGAACAGCTCAGTAAGCACTTCCAGCAAGCAAGAGTTCGGCTCGCGTATCTGTAATCTGCATCTGTATTCTGCTTAATGCAAAACAACAAATAGTAGATCTGTTGCTCAGTATCGTACTCGCCCCAAGTTATAACTTGACAGGGAGATGCAAAAAGGCCGATGCTATCTGCTAAAGACCTTTGTCTGTCTTAATGGAACTGGTTTGATGGGGCCAATTTTCTATGACATATCGGTAATGGAATGCTGTCCCAGAGATTCGGGGTACAGTATAAGAATGGAGACCCCCTGCTTGAGGAAATTTCTAGCTTGGAAAGTAGCATTTATTAGGTGCAGAAGGTTTCCCATCAGAATAGCGATGAGGGACTTGGCAGTTAGCGATGGGTTTCTTCTTATTGTAAATTTGTGGGACTGACCTGGAGGTACTGGGACTGTGACCCAGTATAAATCCCAAAACAAATCATGGAGGAACTGGAAGTACACAGGACAGCAGCAATTTACAGGTTTTGGGACCAGAGTTAAACTGGAAACAAAGCCCTACACACCAGTATATAGGTGCTGCAGGGGACTAGGGACAGTGTGAATGAACCAGATCACACATCCTGACTTAGTCAGTGGAAATCGTGGAAATTACCGCATTTTATTGACGCTAATGGTGTTTACTTGTGTAAAGATGAACTTAGTAGTATTAGGCCGATAAATCAACGATAAATCAATTAATTGCGCGATAATTAAAATGAGGTCGATAATTTTTCCGCCCGCGATAATTTTCATTTGCATGCTTGTTTGTCTTCCTCGTGTCTCTCTCTACCAAATGGGAATATCGGCTCTTTATAGCAAACCGGCTCATTAGGCTCAGCCCACCAAGAAGAGCCGGCTCTTTCGGCTCCTAAACGGCTCTTTTTAAAAAACCCGCCCCTCTCTTCGTTTAACCTGATGCTGATTAGCGTGACCTGATTTCAGCTTGTTAAAAATAAGACGCCGTCTCATGGGCGGGCTTCTTCGGAAGACAACGTGTTCCGGCCACTGTCGTCCTTTTTTTTTTTTCCCCCGCCATACCCCTCCTGGGGTATGCCGCCTGGAGACCCCAAATTTTCAAGATATCCTACACACCCTGCTACGTGACGTCTCCAC
>JAODKC010000001.1:36938701-36965657 GCA_026777985.1 Mormyrops attenuatus
GATTTGTTCTGGCACTGACACACAATGAGTACAATGAATAAACTAAAATTTGCAGCAACACTGACTTATTTAACAAAGAAATGGGCAGAGTGCTTGTACCATTAGAACAGCATTGAAAAAGGCAGTTTGCGAATGGCAGTGAGAGGGTCATGACGTTAGCTGCAGGGTGTCCATGTGCAGTTACCACATCACCCTGGGAGGGACAGTCTGCCATCACCAGATCTGCTCCACAAGTGACGCCTCACTTTTTCCTCTGAATACTGCGTACTGATTCCCTCAATGGGCCCAGAACGTTTCTGATACTCCGGTTATCTCATTACAATCGAAGCCACAATAAGAGGACATGAGAGTTTGCTGGACATCAGAAAACTCTTCTGTTTGTGTCATAGGCGTATTGTGTCAGACGTGAGAGTGTCGTTGATCTAAACATCGATTAAAAAGTTTACATAGAATCAAGTACAACTAGGATCGTACAGTAGGTAGAGTGCGTAATAATCACGCGCGGATCTAGTAAAAACCTTTAGCAGACTTTTGGATGTAGTCCTACCACAGTCCATTGTTACTAAAGAATAAGTCTTTTTCTTGAATGTTTAGATATTTTCCACTGAATTATCAATTGGCTTATCCTCAGGCTGAGCTCATTGGCAGTGTTTTAACTACAGTCATGAATTTCCTTTTCTTCAGTCTTGGCAGCGGCCTCAGCTGCAAGCCATCGTGGCTTATCCACGCTGTCCTCAGACGCCGAAGCTGTTCACAACATGTGTGCACACCCTCTCTCTGGAGCCCTCACAACCACAGCGTGCCAGCCACTTGGCCGGTAAGGCTTCCTGGGGCGTCCTACCTTCCATTTGCTAGAATTACAAAAATCAAAGTTATCATTATTGCCCAGAATGCAGAGAAACAGGTAACAGCAGCTGAGCCTTTGCTGGAAAACACATTTGCTATGGACCCTTGAGCATTTGATATGAGCAGATGTTGTCCAAATTTCACACAGCTGGTGTTTTGTAAACTTGATTTGCATTAGAAAGACCAGTAGACTTAGTGTTTCAGTCATAATTATTTAAATTTTCCATCCAAATCCTTTTTGCATAACAATACATCTAAAGTAGAATTAGTTTATGTTTATCATCATCACCATCATCATCAGTATTATTATTTATATACATATGATTTATTACTATAGAATGAAGGTTCTCCACCTCACTCTGTGATCATAGATGTTCTTCTTCCATTCTCATTGGTGAGAAACCCACCCATGTGACCCCCTTGCAATTGGCTGGGTATGGATGGGCTCTGGCCCCTCAGGTTTGAAGGCAGTCATGAAATTTTGCAGAAGACACAAACCGGGCTACTCTTTTAACGACTTGTTTTATCCAGATGTTTTTTTTATATATAATTTTTTTTTACAGGAAGCAAACTGAATGGTTCTGAAGCAACACAATTTTCTGTCCCACTTTCAAGGAAAACAAATGGTTTTCCTCAACCTGTCACAGGATGAACACACACACCAACAGAGAGAGAGAGAGAGAGAGAGAGAGAGAGAGAGATATTACAAATATGTATCTTTGTGAAAACTGAATAAGGTCAAAATAGCTGATTTTTATCACTTTGTGCAGACTTTTGGTCTTGTCTGCTTCACGGCACACACACACACACAAGGTAATTCACCTCACTGCATGTTTTTTGGATGGTGGCCAGAACCCAGAAAGTCCAAGGGAAATCCATGAAACACGGGGAGATATTAACACATGTGCACACACAGCCTGGAGGTGTGGTGCTACCGCACTAACCCCTGTATCACTGCACTACATCGCCTGTGAAGGTATTTTTGCTACTGAAATTCAGTATGGTATTTTTTTAAATATTCACATATATGAAGCTGTTCCTTCCTTAGAGAGCAACATAATACATTACATAATACAAAATTAGCATATGTACCCATTGGGGACCTATATGTGCTCTGTGTTTTAAATTTACAAACAGGTATGATGCAATATAATGGGGTGATCTGTGCTTCAGCAGTGTGGGATGCTGCATCTGTGATTGGAAGGTCACTAGTTCAAATCCCAGGGTCAGCATAGTTTCACCCTTGAGCAAGGCTCTTAATCCCCAATTGTTCCAGGAACTGACTGACCGTGCCTTCTCAAAAATCTCTGCTTCTTTGAATAAAAGCGTCTGCTGAATAAATTAAGTGTAATACAATGCCTTACATTTTGCCCGATTTACCCATTTACATGATCTTTCTTTAGCCTTTAGACATCAGCTGTGCCTTCCTACATGACTGCAGGGCAGGAAGAGTACGCTCGCCGTTGGTGTCTTGTAGATGCAGTCGACTGTCTTGGCACTGCGGGCACATACATGTTTGTACAACTGTAGCACTGTACTGTAGGATTCGAGAACACGTCTCTGGAATTAATTCCCAATATTTGAAACAGAATCGGGAATGGAGCTGTCTCAGAATGCATTCCCACCCCTATCCACAGGGATCTCGGCACACCAAAGTTCCTCGGCCTTTTCCTCCGTCACGCTCCTTTGCAGTCACTCTTATTCCTAGCGTGAAACATACGATTCTTTGTAGTACAGATCAGGGGCTGCTGGTACGTGCTTCATCTTCTTCTTGTTTTGTTAGTTTTTTTCTTGGCCTGTCATCTGGCTAGAATAAACTCTCAGTGGTGAGGAGGATGAGACTTTGTCAAAGGAAACTAATGATTCAGAGCGGATGAATTTGACAAGTCTGTGCAGGGACCCAGAATGGCTACAAAATTCCCAGCGTAAGTCCCGCTGTGGCCTGTGAACGGCTAGAGCCACATTCCAGGGGATTCCTCAGCGAGCCGGCTGCAATGATGCCGTTCACTGCGGAATTCTGTTCATAAAAACGTTAAGGAACTTTAAGAAGACGATGGAGTTAACAGTACTATCTCTCTTCCTCTCTGTAAATTAAATTTCTTAAGTAACATACCAAACTGCTCTTACTGTGTGTTGAACCAGATGTCTCCAGGTTATGTTAAAACAAAATAAGGCACCAAATCAATTTGAGGAGAGCATTTTTTTCAGGTGTTAGTCAAGCATAATAAAATAAACTTTACAATGTAAGGAAAACAACAGAAGTTATTTATACGTACTATCAGCATATTTTAACTCAATATATAAACTTTTTGGTGGTATGTCAGTTATTGTATCATAAAGTAGTCCATGCAAAACATTAACAAGCTCAAGAGCAATGCATAATGTGAATCACAGTTGTTGCTATCGAAGACAGTCTTATCTAAGTATAGCAGGTGGAGGTGATTGTGGTGGATGTGCTGCGTGCTCAGTCTGTCAATTAATTATCCACTTGAAGGCACCTTATATAAGGCTTTGGTGCCCAGCGGGGGGCATTCCCTGACTTCTCGTCGTTGATACTGCTCACTTCCGGGTCGCCCCATTCCCTTCGACTCATTGCCAGCAGCATGAGTAAGGTATTAGTAGCAGCTGTGTTGCTCCCTATCGGCTACGTTTTTGCTATTGATTGTTCGTTTGCATTTGGTAGCGGTGCGACGCAGTAACTCTGGTTGAAGGCACCATGTACACTGCTTCGAAGCAGGACAGTTCTTCTGCGGTGTGACACCGGAGTGGTGTGTCTTTTCCCCTCTTGCATGTGATTGAGGGCGCTGCCTGAGTGGTATGTATGCCTGACCAAGTTATCAGTTCTGCCCTCTTTCCTGGCTGTAGCACATAAACTGTATCTGCTTTTGTAATAGATGGTGTCTGGACGATTTAACGGCTGCAAGAACGCGACAGGGACTTTGTAGGACCACTGCTGCTCTGTTGGACCTCTATTTTGGTTTTATGTTCCTTTTTTTATTAATTGTGTTTAAGTGGTTTTGTATTTAATGTATAAACTTAAGTTCTGGTATTTATAATATTCTCTCTTTTGGCCAACTTTTTGGGAGTGTCCTTGTGTGTGTGTGTGTGTGTGTGTGTGTGGGGCGGGTCATTTTAGTGCGGGTTTAGAACTGGCTGATGTGGGGTTAGTATATCGGGGGGCTCGTTTTTTGTGTGTGAGTTCCTTTTGGATTGGCGTGCGGTGTGTGTGTGTGTGTGTGTGTGTGGTGGTTTTATTTTTTTATTTTACGGAGCTCCAACGCTGACCACCTATTCCCCACTGTATCTGGCTCCAAGCTCCCATTTGGTGTCATTGGGATGAAGTTTTTGTGTTAGAGTTTGTGTAATAAAAGCATTTTAAGTGGTATCGTGTCTCCTGCCTGGGCGTATATCGAACCTGGGTGCCTTATCGTATTAGAGGAGGATTAGTTGTTTCCTTGGGTGAAATTCCCAGGGTGGCATAGTCTGGCACGTTACCTCTCCTTTTTGGGGCAGTGAAAAGGATGATTAGTATTTAACGAGTAGGAAAAAGAGCCGTCTTTTATCATATCGCCGCACAAGGATGCTCACTTCCTGCAAGCCAGCAGGACTGTGCTATTGAGCTGAGTGAAGGGAGTCAGGGCTCCTTAAAACCCAAAGGGGACTTGCAGACAATGGTGTATATGATGATCCAGGTAATGAGTGTTCACTTATGTCGAGTAATTTGTGGGGTACACTTGTACTGAGGCATTTCTCTGATGGCAATAAAAGGGAATGAGCTGCCCCTAGAGATCGCTATGAAATATTCTTTTTAAAATATATTATAAAACATATCTTGTCAAATCAATATTGGCCATTTTTTGTGAAGTCATTAAGTCTAAGAAACAAAAGCTGTAATTAGAAGTCATTGAATGGTTAGGAATAAAACATGGTTGATGCACACTTTGCAAGCCTGAAACTTGTGTCCTTTGTGGTAACATTAATTCTGTCAGGGTGACGTAATCTCCTGAAAGCCAACAAGTTTCTAAGCACTGCAGTGTCTACGGACTGTCTCCTGTACCTTACTGTAATCCATGGATTTTTTTCGAATTTGAAGTCTATAGCCATAATTCTATCAGGAAGACCGCAGAAAGATGGTTGCTTCTGATTTGCATATAGTACCTGTAGTGGTTCTTTCCCCATATGGTTCCAGCAGGTCTTCAGCTGGGAGAACAAGGCCTCCTTGGCCAGGTATGCCCAGCCGTAAAGGTATGGCCTGCCAGGTACTGACATGACCGAACGAGAGCCAGTTAAATGGATAATAAACCACGTATTAATTCTGCACTTTATGAAGTACCAAGACATCAACCTCCAGTGAATCGCTGGCTTTAGATTTTCAAGTTTACTTCAGCATTCACTTTGTGCGAAATAAAAAGGCTTCTCTTATTTCCCCTCCTTTTGACTTCATCCATCAATATCTACTTTTAAATTGAGACTGTTATGGAACACCGTTTCAGAGGTTATCTATTAGCTTAAACTAGACTGAAAACTCAACACTCAGTATGCCAAATTGATTCTAAGAGAACTACATTCACATGATTACATGTATGAATTACATCTCACTGCAACAAAAATCGTGTTTTTTAAGCATCTATACATTTATCAATACAAAGGAAATTGTGTAGTGTTTTCCCTATTTACAGCTCATTCATCTGTATTTTCTGTAACTTCTCTTGGAAAACCTATTCTTCTTAGACATGGCGGTATCCTTCTTGTCTGCATTTTTAGGTAGAGCATTCCTCACCTTGGCCCTCGTGTGCAAACCTGCAGCTCAGAGGAACTAAATGGCATGAGCGAGGTAGGTGTTTCCACACTCGACGAGGAGGAGTAATCTCCTGGCAGCTGCAGAAATATCCTCTTCACAAGAGTGAGACGGATAAACTTCGCTAAAGTGAGGCTGGTTTACTCCTTGGTCCTGAGAGGCAGTCGAAGACAAAGGGCGACCATGGGGAAGCAGGTAGGAGGCAAACAATTAGTTTTGAATCTTGTGGCAATAGAGAACTGAGACAAAAAATGTATTCGTCTGACTTTTTTTGTTTTTGTCTGTGTGAGTATCGATCATGGTATCACTATCGTTGTGAGTATGAATAAATATTGTGAGTATTGCCTCATTATTCAAATGGCTTGTAAGATGAACTTGAAATGAACATTAGCTTTACAAGGATTCAATAATCCTTACCGTTGTATACCTTTTGTATCTAGGACACCCAGTAGCAGTATAAAATCATTGGAATCACAAGCCCTGTTTTATCAGGGGATTATTTCATGTTTTCATTTTCTCAGTTATATCAACAGAACAGAATCTGACCCTAAACACAAATTGTATGATCCTAAAAGCTGAAGAAAATGTTATAGGGTCAGTCGTAAACAGCTGCTCTGGTACTTTTCATGCCAGGATAATGACACTATGAACTGCACTGATTTCTTTTGCTAATGTAACTGAATTATGAGTATAAAGCAGTTTTACTGCATTTTCTAGAAAAATGAGAGCTTGCATGCACTGGTCTGGTTCTTGTTGCTTTCTGGTTTTTCTGGTTTGTGTTACACAGCAAATCAGCGGTTTGATAAGTAGCTCTACTTAGCTTCCCAATGCAATCCCACGGTCGCCCATAAAACCATTCTGTTCTGCGTGTTCTATATATCTGTCCACTGTCATGATGTACCAGGTTTATCACAAGCAAATTTGCATACGATATGTCATATTCTTCAAGTTACCATTGTGCAGGGAGACATTCATTATCAAATATTTTGTTTGGCTGGTGGGTGTCAAAAAGCCATGAAGAGAAGATAGAGCAGCCTGCAGTGTTCCACTAGATGTGTTTGCAGATGTGCTATGTCCTCCCTGATGGCTTCCTGGCAGCATTTTCCGGAACTGAAACATGACGCGACTTGGCTCTCACTGTGAGTGACATGAGCAACACAATGAACAAATAGGTCCAATCAAAGATCAGGTTGGTCACCCCAGTCCACAGAAGAAGGAAAGCCTTTTTCCAGGGAAACTCCTGTAGGAACATGCCCTGCTCATCCGCTGAGAGGATCGTGTCAGGGAACTGGAGACAAGGGTTTCATCTGGAGGAAACAGGCCCTCCTGACACTGACACATCACATCAGTAGTATATAATGGTGAAAACACTTTGTATCCTGTTTTCCCAAAGGTTGTCAAGGCAAACAACTGCTTTGCACATTTAAAGAGGTTACCAAATATCTACCAAGTCCATCTGGCTAAAAAATTATTTGCAAAGCGTCAGTCTTGGAGAATTATATATATTAGGAATCTCATGGTTTCTGTGCTATTCAAATAAGTATTTTGCAGGACAAATAAACAGCAAATTTCCAAAACTCAGGAGTTCTCAGGACATCTTTGAGAAAATTTCAGTGGAATTTGAAATTTAAAAAAATACTTCATTGGATTAGACAAGGACTGAGTGAGCATTGGTTCCTAAAACTGAAATAAAGATTCCACCAAAGATTCCCAGTTCTACCTCCTTATGTCCAAAACGCACATTGCTGGAGCGCGGCTCCACCTCCTTATGTACAAACCGCACATTGCAAAATCACGTTTTTGCATCAGTTTTAATGTTAATTTTCATTAGTTCCTCTGATTTCTTGAGTAGGTAAGATTCCTACGTAATGCCTTGGTTTTAGTGCTGTGTTTTTGAATTTTACATATTTCCGAGGTAAGATGTGTGTACGAAACAATCAGTGAATAACTTGCATTTTCACATAGACATTGCAAATGAATAAATGTAGTGACATTTTGATGCATTTTTAGGTTTAATTTACATAGTGTGCTACAAAAAGTCAAGTACTATTTAACCATGCAATGTGTACAATAACAGAAACAGATTTTAGTTTTTAGTTTCACATTTTCGTTTATCTTGTATTGCTTTAAAGTGGTAACATGACATGCAGAGAAAGGACATGAACCTACTGTACCTATATATATATATATATATATATATGAACATATACTGAAACATACATTGAGGAAGTTTGACTTTAGGTTATTAATGGTCTCATCTCAGTTTTGGTAATGTGCTCTTCAAATGACCGGAGGCCTATTGGGCTCGCATGGTCTTTTGGTGCATAGTGCTCAATAACTGAAACACAAATTCTACATGAAGACATTAACATTTAGGACTCTTTTGTGTCTTGCAGTCACATGTCACACACAGCAGTTCGATTACAATTCAAAGGCCGTAGAATGTTATTTTGATGAGCTGCTCGTCGTTTGGTTTTTTTGTATTTATTTATGAAGGGATTTCTAAATCAACAGGGCTCTCAATTTCCCTTTTGTTTCTTTTTTTAATCATCTGTTCACTGGAAAGGTCAGCATGTTTTTTTTTTAGTGTCACATGCATAATAAAAGAATCTTAAGTATCCATACAGCCACAAATACTGTATGAATAATGAATGTTGCTTGACACTCTGAGAATATTGAGAATACTTTCTGTTGCCAGGAAATGAAGTTCAAAACTCATGCATACTGGTTATTCAGATATTGTGAGTCTTGTAAGGACTTCCTGTAACTGAGGTACATAACATCACTTTGTAATGTTCAACGAATACTATTCAGGGATGAGGACTATTAGAATTTTTTTATGTGAATTTTATATTCAGTTGTAGAAATAGCTACTTGTAATTAATGCCAAGATGCATCTGCTCTGTTTCACTAATACTTATAGTAGTTATTTTTCTAAGTGTGCAAACAAAAATTAAACACTATAAACTATACAGCTATATATGCATTCATGATACAAGTAGCTACTGTATAAAAGCATGTGGTAAGGACCCCTCATGCCATACTTGTCCCATCCTGCCTGTCATGTCCACCTGACTGTCCTGTCTCCTGCCTGGTGTGACCCTAACAAATTACAACTGTTACTTATTTGTCTAATCTCTTATTCCTGACCCTCGAGTTGATCACTCCCAGCTCCCTCTCGTTAGCTCCCTCAATAGTCTCGTATATACGTGCTTCCCAGTCTCCTGTGT
Source organism: Mormyrops attenuatus (assembly GCA_026777985.1). Taxonomy (NCBI): domain Eukaryota; kingdom Metazoa; phylum Chordata; class Actinopteri; order Osteoglossiformes; family Mormyridae; genus Mormyrops; species Mormyrops attenuatus. Next base: position 36,947,576 of record JAODKC010000001.1, read on the forward strand.
TTCCCAGCACAATCACTGATGTCATACCTTCTTGTTGCCTGTGACCTTCGTTCCAGCCCTCTGCCCCATTATGATCCCTTGCGATCCTGTTTGTTTCCAACCTTTGTTCAGTTAGTTAATTAAAACCCTTTTCTGTTTCACCAATACGCATGCCCTTGAGTTCTTCGGCCTTCAAGGCGATTCAGAATGACTGGACTCCACGAATTGCCCAGCGACTATCCCCGGGAGCCTCTTGTGCCGCACATCTCGACATGCACGCTTTCCACTGCACCCAGATACCTACCTTAGCACAACATGATGGTTTGAGAACAACCCACTGATGGACTCGCTTGATGACCAGATGATCTCGAGGAGCCTTCCACCATGCGGATTGCCCCGCCAGTGCTGACCCTGTACTGGTTACGGGATTGCAGAAGGAACCCAAAAAGAGGCGAGGCTGTTGCCATGCCTCTAGAGCCTTGCACAGTGGCGGCTGCTACTCTATCCGATCTTCCAAAGTCTGGTCTAGGAGGGGCAGTACCTGCTCTTCCGGTGCCTCAAACTTTTCTTCTGCCATGCTTCTAGAGCAAGTGTGGGCAATCTTATCCAGAAAGGGCCATTGCATATGTGAGTTTTCACTGCAACTCTCTAATTAGATTACTAATTAATGGACTAATTGGCTGAAGAGTCCTCAGACCTGGGTTTGAACAACTGATCTAAAAGTTATCCCAAAAACCTGCATACACAGCGGCCCTTTGCAGATAAGATTGCCCACCACTGCCCTAGAGCCTGTCTTCTCCGTAGTCCTGCTAAGAACCACTCCTCCCAAGTCCCAGGCTCCCAGCCCAGGAGGAGGCCACATCGCCTACACCTGACACTACAGCAGCTGTGCCACCCAATCCTGACCCGGGTGCCCCAGTTTCACCCTGTTCACGTCCAGGTGTCCTGTCTTTCCCCTGCTCACCTCCTGATGTCCCGTCGGCTCCAGCCCCATCTCCTGATATTTAACTGGCAGCCCCCTCATCTCTTAATGTCCTGTTGGCACCCACCTCCTCTCCTGATGTCCTGCCAGGGACTGCTTCATTCCATGATGTTCCACTGGTGCTCACCTCATCTCCTGATTCATCGCCAGCCACTCTGGTCCCAGTTCCTGGGCTGGCCACCGGTATTAGCTGAGGTCCAAGGGGCTAGCCAAGTCTTTGTCTCCCAGAGGGGGAGATGGGGGCACACCATCAGTGGTGGCCATCCGGACCTCCGTTTGCCTTACATTGCTCGCCCCGGCGACCTTCCTGCTGAGGCTCAGATGGGAGAACCCACAGCACCTTCGGCCCGCTGTCCCCTTGGTGCCTCCAGGCCTGTTGGCTCCTCAGTGTCACCTGGTCCCTCTGAAGCCCTGCAGTCCTGCGGCCTGGATGGGTCCTGCCTCACCAAGGAACATGCCCAGGAGGACCCACCACCCACATTCACCGTCCAGTTTCCCAGGGTCTGTCAGACTTCCCGGACATTCCTCATTTCCATTCATTGTGTCTCAGTCCCAGTCCAGTTGTCCTGTCCTACCTTTAATTTACCTTGGCTTGTATCCCCTGTGGCCCTCTCCTGTGTTTCTGCCCTTTCCCCTGTGGTTCTTCCACCTGTATGCCCTATTCTGGTGTGTGTCTTGCTGGATGTCCTCTTTGCTGTCCCTAGTTTTGCCTGGATCTGTTCCATGCTGCTATTTGTGCCCTGTGTCCTGTGTCCTGTCCCGTGTCCTGAGTAAGTATCTGTCTGGTGTTCGCTAGTGTGGTGCATTCCATCCTATCCTCTCTGGGGGCTCCGTCCCTCTGGTCATTTGGAATGTCGATCCCATTTGGCCTGTCAGTCCTGCCATACCCTGTCGTGCCCTGGGTCCTGGTGGTCGGCCCTGCCGTGGCCGTGTTGTCCCGCCCCCTTGCCCCCCTCCATCCCCCCTGGGCGGGGGGGGGGAGGGGGTACTGTTACATCCTGTCCGTCATATCCAGCTGACTTTCCTGTTTCCTCCTTGGCATGACCCTAAGAAGCCACGCCTGTTACTCGTTTATCTTACCTCTCTTTCCTAACTCTCTTGTTAATCACTCCCAGCTGCCTCTCATTAGCTCCCTCACTAGTCTAGTTTCCAGCCCTTGTTCAGTTAGTTCAGTTATAAATCCCCTTTCTGTTTCACCAACATGCCTGCCCTTGAGTCCTTCGTCCTTTAACTCGCTACAATACTGAGGATGAATATGGAAATAAAGTAAAAATAAAACCCTGGGTGCAGCTTTGCACCTGTGTTTTATTGTTGGTTGTGACAGACTGCTGCAATATCAGCATCAACACCACCGGTATATTCTAGAATGAGCCAGAGAGGCATAGAAACAAGACAACATCCTTCCTTGTTTACGTGGAAATGCAGTGAATAAGCATACGGTTCATTATCACTCGGTTTTTAATTCATTATTCTACATCCACTCATAATTATAGGTATTTGAAGACACATGAATTTCCACAATGGAAAACATGCATATTTTTTGCAAGATGTATGAGAAAATTCTGCTTTTCACCTGGAGTAGGATGAGGATCATGTCAAGCTTCATTTGTTTTGTCTTTCCCAGGTTATTCAGCCTATGTTATCCCAGCTCACGTGGCACAGGTATTCAAAGTATGAGTTCCGTGAGTTTTTGTGCTCAATACAGGCATTGTCCAAGATGGCCTTGATTTAAATATCAGAAATTTTTTGGAAAGCTTGATGTCAGTCCACTGTAACATATCCCTGGATGGGCACTTCTTTTTGTTGCAGAAACATTCAATGCATTAATTTTGTAGTGCATTGTTTAGTAAGTAGTGGGATAAACATGAGGCAAGTACACTCATGGGGGTATGAAGACATGAATGTTTTGTATTCAGAAAGCAATCATGCTTTGACAGAATGTCCCTGGCCAGGGGAAATCTTTAAAAAACTCGACTAATTCAGACTAAGTCATATTGTACCAAGTACAATTTCACACAGCATTCAGATATGCAAATACTTTCTCTGTTCTGATGTCATTTTTCACATAGTTGTCATTTAGTGATGGCAATCACGTATAAAAAAGTATACTGAATAGAACAGAAAGTGTTTCCAGCTAAAATATGCTTGACCCAAATCATTCTGCATTATGTTTATATATATAGTACATACATATGTATAGTGTCTGTCTGCTTTTCACACGGTCCATGATAAATTCTTCAACGTGGGGGTTTGGTCATACAGATATGATCCCGGCGTTATCCAGCATCCGATTAATCTTTGAGCGGTTTCCGCTGATTGTGCGGTATGGAGGTGCAAACCTGCAAACGTGAATGATGACTCAAAGGAGGGAAACTGACTTGTGTTTTGACAAGTCTTGGCTCATGGCGGTGGGCTGAGGGATGTGTTCAGCCTGCACCGGAGCTGCGGGGTGCCTTCTCCTCGAGGCCTGTCATCTGCTCAGTGGATTTTCCGGTGGCAAAAGGCAGGGGATTTCTCATACAGCGGATGGACAGGCTCTCTCCAGCCTCAATGTGCTTGATTAAGCTCCCCTGCCTACTTATAGTGTCCCAGTGTAGCAGGGAAATGGCATTCCTGTGATTATGTATTCTTAAATGTTTGTAAGCAGTCTGAATGTCTGTCCAAAGATGGTTAGGTTGAAAATGAGGATGAATGTCAAAACTAGTGGCTGAGAATCAGGATTAGAATCTTAGAGGTCCTCGGCTGGATCAAAGCATAATTTTGACATACTTGATGAAAGGACACAGGAGGAATATTGCGGTAGCACTTCTGCTTGTGGAATAAGCTATTGTTGTGTTTGAACATGTCTGGAGGCAAAGAGGTTACACCCATGTCAAGAAGTCAGAAATGGAGCTGCTGGTAATATATGTGTGACAGTGAAAGGATGCGACTACGCCACCTTGGCAGTTTCACCTAAGGAAATAAGTTCCAAAACAAGAGCTCAACTCAATCACTAAGGACACAGGTTCGTCACGGAAGAGGCAGAGAGGTGGTTACCAGCTATAAATAAAACAGATTTAATAATTAAAAAGCAAATACCCTGAAATCTCTGGCTGCTGTCCTGCATAAAACTGGCTGGGAATATATTACCAAAAGGTAAATAGTTAAGCACAAGAAGTACCCAAACCAGAAACAAGCATAGTGTTCCACACATTTACGAAAGCACTCGTGTTAAAAACTATTGCACGTGTAATCCTTTGGCACAGCACACCGCACACAGAACACAACAGCAATAGAAAACTTAAAAGAAAGAATACGTACCAACAGCATGTTGAGCGTGTGTCTGCACACGGCGGCAGCCGATTCGGCGTCGCGACGTTATGGTGTGGATTGGCGTCGCGAATCGCTGCCGAACCTGGCCAACCGGGCGCGGGGCAGCTCCAAGCTGTTCAGCCCAACCAGCCTGCTGGAACCTTGCGGACTCCGCCAGAAGAATAAACAGAAATGCAATACAAATAACAAAATCCAAAAGCAAAACACAGAAGCAAAACAGCAGCGTTGGCACTATGACGACGGCCCACTCGTGTGGGAAATATAAAAATGGGCATGTTACAATAAAAGAGAACATGGAGAAAAACAAGAGCAAAAACCTACCAGGCATCAGGTAAAGGGAGCACAGGAGGATGACACCAACATAAACTTCGTAAGCAGCTCGCTAAGAAAGTGGAATAAGCTTTACTGATAAGTTACAGCCGCCGAGAAGAGGAAGTAAAATACCTGCTAACGCGACTGAACACATAAGTCAAATCGTGACTTCCAAACACTGAAGTGACTACGGTAACAAATTCCCCCTTTCCTGGGTACGAGACTGGTGGAGTTGGCAACCAAGCGCAGCCCAAACTCCCTGGCATGTTTACCCGCGGACGTGTCGCCATTGCCATTCCCTTCTTTTATAAGGCATGTACCATTACCCACGGGCCAATTATCCAATCAGGAGCACCAGTAACCAGAAAGGAAAGGTAAGCATGTAATTGACATCACACATAGGTCATCCTGCTGTATTCGACCAACACAAGTGGTCACGGAATACATAGGAATAATGTTTTCCTTACAGTTTCAGTCAGCGGTGAACTCTGTAGACTTGCAGAATATCATATCCTGTGACTGAGAGTAATAACAGCTTGTGTCATGAGAGCAAAGCAACAGTCAATTTTCTTTTGATTTCCGTCAATGACTTCTACTGGTCATAGGCAGAATTCATCTGTCTGTTTTGTCGTCTGTTGCCTGGGTTATGGTTCTACAGGAGGCCCGGTTCTCCTGGGAATCGCCGTAACAGGTCATCGCTGATACAAAAAAGCCCATTTTTCATCTTTTCACTTTCTGCCTACCCAGTCAGTGTTAAAGTGTAGGAACTGCAAGCACCTTTGAATTCTGCTCGACGTTCATTTTCAGACGTGACAGCTCTAGTGCTGGGCAAGGCAGGCTGCCAGAAAAGCAAAGTGAATGCTGGGGAGAGCCGTCGCTTCGACAATACGCCTTCCTCTGAACAAAGGCACAGAAACCTCCATTCTTTAAACGGACGATCAAATATTAAAAAGCATCAGAATGACGGGCAAAAGCCATCTGCTCTTTGTAATTAGCTTTGCTGTGTGGTGGTGGATGAGATCTGGGTCAGCCAAGGCTATCTCTTCTGGCAAGTGCTCCGGGGTCCTCTACCAGCGCTCTCAGGCCCCCGCCGGGTGATGGGTGCCAGCTGCGAGTGACGTGAAGCTTCTCCAGCTAGCACTTGGTTTTCCCTCTCAGTGCCAACTGACCTGTAGCCTGGCAGAACAGCCAAGCTTGGCTGGGAAGACACTCATAGTTTCAGAGGAGTGCATATTTACCGTTAGGCCATGGAGGGGAATCATGGACTAAACAAGTAAACTAAGGGCAGGCACTGCGGTCTAATGTCAACAACCAGTCAACTGGTACTTGTCAGGAATGGTTTATTATTTATTTATCTATATATTCATTTATTTACCACATTTCTCTGTTATTCTATCCATCTCTCAGTCCTTCCGTTTATCTAGTACAGGGCTACAGTGAGCCTGGAGTCTTTCCCAGGAAGCAGAAGGTGGGAGACACCCTGGACTGGATGCCAGCCCATAATAGGACATCATTTTATAGAATTCGTGCAGTAAACCATCACATAAATGTTGGAATTGTAGTCTTCTGGTTTCTATACCTTGTTTTAATAGGACAGCTTGGTTAAGTTAATAGCATTCCATTATGACGCAACTGTATTCAGTGCTTGTCACTGAATGTCAGTGCTCAGAAATCTAATAAGAAACTATTTATCACAGGATATGATTTCTATTCAGACATAGTGATTTCTCGGTGCATGAGCACATGGAAACTTTGTTTCGACCAAAACTAATTTCAAATTTCCATGCATATTAATTACAAGCCAGTAGACAGGCCAGTGCTGAATGTTTACCTCTAATATCAACAATGTGAGTGCAAGCTATCAAAACACGAGGCACACAATTAATTTAGATGACCACTTTGCTGCTCCAGTTTGGAAAGACACAGTGACGTTTATTTGCAGATTTGCAGGTGATGAAGTTCATTCATGCCCAGTATAATACCGTCAACTGCTAATGGGGTTTTCAAATATGAAATAATCCTGAAAAACAAATATGGAAGGACCTCCATGCTGCTCAACAATATTCTGCTCAATATGTGTAGTTTTTAACAAAGGTTATTATGTACTACGAACTTGTATTGTTGTAGTTCGCATGACAATTAAGGTGACGTTTGAAGGCGATTAGGTCATATTGATTTAACATCTACTGTATATGCTGACTGGCAGATTTATTCTGTGGATCATTGCTTTGTCAGTGTGGAAGCTGGAAAGCGTGTAATGAAAGCTGACCCAAATTCACTGACCCTTTTCTCCATTCTCACAAATATAGCTTCTTAGCTGTTGTTTGTTAGATTTTTTTGTCCAGCATAACTTCTTGAAACTTCTGCTTATGCTGTAGGATATTTCAGTCCTGTGTTTCTGGGACCTCTAAGGTTGTTCTCTGGAATTACTTGCTCACATACATTATTTATTACATTTATATTTACATTTAAACGAAACCTTGAATTTTTAGTTCCAATTCTGAATCAAATTATGACATTTCATTGCATAGTTCATTCATTCATTGTATTTAATCTCTAATAGTTACATTTTGCACATAAGAACCTAAAGAGAATTACATTACTAAGGAATACATTAATCTCCAATAAAGTGACTTCAACGGCCCAGTTCCACTGAATATTTGTCTAAGGAACAGCAATTTATTGGGAAAGATTTTATAAATAACATTAGTTTTATTGTGGACTTTTATTATATTTTAGTAACCAGCCAAAAGGAAACGTGTCATAATGCGACAGAGCAGTGGAAACCCAGGGTTACACAACTCAAACTAAATCTTTCTACATGGATTTCAAATAGCCAGAAAACCTACTTGAGCAAGAAAAGTTATATAACAGGATCTTACATTCAGCCTTTCTATATCAACTGAACAGAGATGACTAATCTTTTCATCTCCAATAGTTACATTAGAGCTTGCAGAAACAATATGTGACAGATGGAGAATACAGAGCTTAAGAATTTCACTGACAACCTATGGGCATCTATTGGCGGTGGAGCTCGGCTCATTCGGTTTAGATGCTGTGCTTGTGATTGGGAGGGGGGTTGCAGGTTTAAATCCCAGGGTCAGCCGAGAGAATTCACCACTGAGCCCCTGAGCGAGACCCTTGTTGGCTCACCCTGCATTTTCAAAATGTATGTTGCTTTGGATAGAAGCATCTGCTCAGGAAATAAATGTAAATTCTTGTAAGGTGGACTTAAGGGATGCTCTGTGATAAATGGACTTCTGTTGTCTTGCTGTGGCCTCACACCCCCTATATCACGTGTCTGAATCCCACCCCCACTCTGTATGTGTGTCTGTTCAGTTCCTCAGGTTCCTCCCACATTCCTGATACATGTTGTTCAAGGCCATCTGAGGCTCTGAATCGTCTGTACTGTGTGAAAGATGGTGTGTAGCAATGTACTGCTTAGTCTGCGGCCCTGCCCACCCCCTGGCTGCCTGGGATTGGCTCCAGACCATCGTAACCCTCACTTTATAAGCATGGATGAACACAAAATAGAATGGACGAGAGTGAAGTAATAAAAGGGAGCATTAGGGAGCAATTAGAAAACAAACCCATATATTATTACATGTGATAATATAGTGTAGCAATTTATCACTGATTTAACTCATGCTTCGGTTAACCATGTGATTATTCAAGCAGACTGGAATTTGCATTCATTTAAGATGAAAAGTCTTTTTTGCTGTAATTTTTGTATACAGCCTTATAAATTTTATCTAATCGTGTAGACATTGTTAATGCTAGATGAGTGTTTTGTGGTTCATGGATGTATAAAAGATTTTGGAAAATGGCAGGCAAACACTCATGCCTGTGGAGCTTGTGGTCTCCTTGTTAGTATAGTGTTTAATGTTCCTACCTATTGGGTGGGGGCTGGGGTTTGAGTCCCTACTGGGGAGAGAAGTGTACCATTACATATATGTGATGACTTTGGGGGTGCTGTGTGACCCATTGGGTTGGGGTGATGTGTCTGTAATTAGAAGGTCATTGGTTCAAATCCCAGTTTCAGTAGACAAATTTTACCACTGGGCCCCTGAGCAAGGTCCTTGTCCCCCAATTACTCCAGGGACTGTCTGACCATGTTTTCTCAAAAAATGATCTATAAAATCAATGCAGTGTAAATGTGAATAGCTTCAGTGAGCTTCCTTGGTGACATGAAGGAAACCTGTGTGGCCAGAACCAACACTCGTGACATGTCACTGGAGGCCTGTGGGATGTGATTGAACAGACTGCCAAGGGCCTCACTCCCACTGCATTATGTCAAAGTTGCCATATTTACAGGCCACAGAATCCAAGCAAACCATGGAGGAGGCTGACTTACCCTACGTCCAGGGCCCCTGTGAATGAACATGGCCCGGTACGTCACTGGTCTTTGTTATTATAACAGTTCACAGTGACATCGTTTGCCATAGTGAAAAAAGCTAAACTCCATGTATCTGAATTTTATTGGTAATTCATGTATTATTTTTACAGTTATATAGCTCTGGAAAAAATTAAGAAAACACAGTAAAATTTTCTGTTTCACTCATTTCTCAATTTATGGGTATGTGTCCTTGTAAAATATATATATATATTTTTTTGCAAACTCCAGAATGGTTCTTCTCAGTCTCTCATTAATGAAGGGCTCCTTCTTTGCTTTATGAGTCTTCAGTCCTGCTTCTAGCAGCCTGTTATGAACTTGCCCTAACAGTGCACTTCACTTAACGTTTTCCATTCTCTATGAAGGTCACTTGATGTCATCCTCTGATTCATGATTCTGATTCTGCCCTCTACCTGGCTGGTTTATTGCCAGTGTCTACTTCATCTTGTTCTTGTGTACTGTTGTCTTGGAAACTCTGAGCCTGGAAGCATTGTAGCTCTCTGCCAGCAGAACCAGGATTAAATCAGGATTTAAAAAAATGTAGAGTGGCCTGTAAATTTTTCCAGAGCTAAATATAGTTATATATTTGTATAAATGGATGACTCTTAAATGACTCTTTGGTTATGTTTGATTATTTTATGCTGACTGTCTATGATCACACATGATCCGGTGCAATTGCAGTGCAGTGTTTCGCGAGGAGTGAAGGTGATGTTTTTGAGGCTCTTAATGCACCTGCTGCTGTACGGGTCCATCGAGCCTCTCCTTCTACGGTGCCCATGAAAGGTCTCATCCCCGGTCTTCACAAGGAAGGGCGCCGTGGCTCCCAATCCCGAGAATAGCCGCCTGGGAAGAGCCCTGACGTTCCGGGACAACAACCCAGTTCATCTTTGGGACAGATCATTTGAGCATAAGACGACTGTACAGCTACTAACCTTTGTGGGATGTCTGACAGGACCCCAAAGTCCACCAGGACAGAGACAGCAGTAAAGGCATGGGTGCGACTCCCACATAAAAGCGATATCCTTACATATAGTGCTCATTTTTTACAATACAAAGTACATATAAAAATAACACACAATGTGAATTTGCTGTGAGATTTCAGAGGAAAGCCTTTAAATGTCAAGGCTTATAAATAATGTGTGTACCTAACAGATTGTGTATTGGCCATCACCCCCCAGCTGCACATCACATGGAGGGGGGGGTGTTCTGTCAGCTTGATGGCAACCCAAAGCCAAAGAAAATACTACCAAATACAAGTATTTCTCCACTAGTGTACGTCAATTTAATTCATAGCATTTAGCTGCATCAGCTAAATAAAAATCTATTGGTCAGTATCTTAAACTGTAAAACATTGTTCGTAGCGTGCTTTCTGCAAAGCTGTTTGATGCGGGCCTGAAGCAGTTTGCAGAAACGTACCCACTATAGCTTTTTTTTCTTGCTCAGTGGGGAGGCCTCTACAAGGATTTGTAAGGCTATCAAAGTTATACAGATCCCTGGGGGGAGGGACAGAGGGAGGAAGGCGATACCAGCCTAATAAGCACTGCAGCCCAAAGGAGCTCGCAAAGAAAACTTTCTGCTTCCTCTTGTGAACTTGTTTGCTGGAGGTTACAGCCATGTCAGACTCGCAGTGTAATTCTGGGACTTGACACTAGGACAGAAAAGTGAAATATAACCTTTATTTGAAATGCTTCATAAAATCAGTGGTATCTCTGTTTCAGAAACTGCTACATGAAATTACTAGAAGCTTTTTGTCATTAAAGATAATAATAAAAATACTGCTTAGGACCTGGGTCCGCCACAGGCCAGAACCGTTTAAACAGTAATAGAGAAGAGCTTAGATCCCAGAGAATGAACAGGTTTGAATACAGCAAAGTAAATGTGTCATAGAGATCAGAACTGTGTGTTTGTAGTATACCAGCAGGCTGACCACCATGTTTCATTTGGTTACCTCAGAATCAGATGAATGAAAAAGTTATGTCTACATTACAAACAGCAGTATACACATCTGTAACTGTGCATACAATGAGAAACATTGTTGGTCAAGTTTTATGTATAATAAATTTTCTGTGTATGTACCAAATACGATAACCGGATATTCAACGATCGTTACCAGATAAAGTTGAAATGTGAATTGACATACAGTTTTAAGCAAGCATATACTTTTGGGTAGAAAACTTTACTTTTTAAGAATTAAATTTGGTAGAGCGGAATAACTGTTCTGTGCCTGTTTTGCATCTTTAACACGTGTCTATGCTCTGCACATGCACTGAAGTGTATTAAATGTTCATATGAGCAGACCTCAAATTCTTCAGACCACAACTATAGTGCATAATCTGTGTAAATGGGTTTCTCTGAGCCATTGTTTGACCCGGTTAAGGCGTTTCTTACCAGGCTAGCCAGAGCCATCAAAGACATTCTTCAACATTACTGAGGGCAGAACATAAAAACATGGAATTCTCTTAACTAGCTAATTCTAAAAACTCTTCTTTGTGTTATTTGTAACAAACCCTTAACAGTCAAAAGGCTGCAACATTGAAGGAAGGAACCTTCCCCAGAGCCTACAGACAATTTTTATTGTTTAACATTTATAAATATGGATGTTAGAAGGGAAAGAGTGAATCAGTCTTTTATTGATGCAGTACTGGACAATCGGTGTTTTGTAATCGTTCCTGACATTTGTGTTTTGTTTTAAAATTCTTTCGGTGAGAAAACATTGTCAGTAAAACAGATGTCAAATACAGACATACATCTTTTATAATGGATTCATGAGTGTGTCAGGCACTCAGTATTGCATTAAGCATTGTTAAAAATTAAAATAATGCTTTAATACTGTTCTCTGGTGGTCTTGTGCATGACTGTGTAATGAATGCTTTATTTGGACAGATGTGATCACTGGGAATCTTCACCGCCACACCGACAGTCCATTCATTATGAAGTTCAGCGGTGTCTCTGAAGAAGCATTTAATCACTTGGAATATTCCCTTCTAAAATTTTTAAATATTCCAAAGTGCCATTCTTGGTTTATTTGAAAATACTGTTAATTTTCTGTTTTATAGTTCTTTAGAAATTGTTGTCCTCAAGTAACATACCTATAGACATTATAATCGATGCATATTAATCACTATTATTAGAATAGAATATAAAAGAATATCTGGTACCACTTTACAATAAGGCTCCCTTTGCCACTTATAAATGGTAGTAACTCATTAATAAGAAGAAAACTGTGGTATAACTTGTTTATAATTGTCTAGTAATGATTTACAAAGTGTTACAACCTAATTAATAACCTACTTATAAACCATTCATAATCCCTTTATAAGGATAGCCTTATTATAAAGTGGCACCGAATTTCTTTATTGTCGCTGTCCATGTACAAAAAACTCCTAATAATGCTACATATAATAAAAAATAATAACAAATAAACAATATATACATTGCAGATATACACTATATTGCCAAAAGTATTGGGACACCCCTCCAAATCATTGAATTCAGGTATCCCAGTCACTTCCATAGCCACAAATGTTTAAAATCAAGCAGCTACGCATGCAGACTGCTTCTACAAACATTTGTGAAAGAATGGGTCGCTCTCAGGAGCTCAGTGAATTCAAGCGTGGTACCGTGATAGGATGCCACCTGTGCAATAAGTCCATTCGTGAAATTTCCTCGCTACTAAATATTCCACGGTCAACTGTTAGTGGGATTATAACAAAGTGGAAGCAATTGGGAACAACAGCAGCTCAGCCACGAAGCGGTAGGTCACGTAAAATCACAGAATGGGGACAAAGCATGCTGAGGCGCACAGTGTGCAGAAGTCGGCAACTGTCTGCAGAGTCAATAGCTACAGACCTTCAAACTTTGTGTGGTCTTCAGATTAGCTAGAGAACTTCCTGGAATGGGTTTCCATAGCCAAGCAGCTGCATCCAAGCCTTACATCACCAAGTGTAATACCAAGCGTCGGATGCAGTGGTGTAAAGCACGCCGCCACTGGACTCTAAAAGCAGTGTTCTCTGGAGAGATGACTCACGCTTCTATGTTTGGCAATCCGATGGACGAATCTGGGTTTGGCAGTTGCCAGGAGAACAGTACTTGCCTGACTGCATTGTGCCAAGTGTAAAGTTTGGTGGAGGGGGGATTATGGTGTTTTTGTATTGTTTTTCAAGGGTTGGGCTTGGCCCTTTTGTTCCAGTGCAAGGAACTCTTAATGCTGCAGCATTCAATCCCATTTTGGACAATTTCATGCTCCCAACTTTGAGGGAACAGTTTCAGGATGGCCCCTTCCTGTTCCATTATGACTGTGCACCAGTGTACAAAGCAAGGTCCATAAGGTCCATGAGTGAGTCTGGTGCGGAGGAACTTGACTGGCCTGCACAGAGGCCTGACCTCTACACAACAGAACACCTTTGGGATGAATTTGAGCGGAGACTGTGAGCCAGGTCTTCTCGTCCAACATCAGTATCTGACCTCACAAATGCTCTCCTGGAAGTATGGTCAAAAATTCCCATAAACACACTCATAAACCTTGTGGACAGCCTTCCCAGAAGAGTTGAAGCTGTTATAACTGCAAAGGGTGGGTCAACCCCATTTTAAAGCCTATGTATTAAGAATGGGATGTCATTAGATTTCATGAGTGTGTAAAGGCAGGTGTCCCAATACTTTTGGCAATATAGTGTATATATGAAACATAGTAGTTAACCAGTAGTGAAAATAATATATTCTTTTTAGCAGCATTAATTGAATGAGTTGTAATTATTATTGTAAATGAACTTGGAAGATGGCCTGAGTTTAGGCATCGAAAACCTTAAAAATTATTGAGATGTGAGCCAACAATGTTGTCACAAATCAGCACATGATAAGGGTAAAGTAATTCCCTCTGAACCCTGCCAGCAGGGGACTCAGCTGTCCATTGTTCTGAGGGACTTGATTGATTTTAGGAACTTCTTATATTTATAATGGCCATTGCACCTGGTCATTTTTGCCAGGGGTTGGCTGCAGAGAATGAGTCCTAGCTGGAAATATCGTGCATTGCCTGAGTTTAGGGCAAACAGGAGCAATCTGGTCCCTCAGAGCGACAACAATCAGTTTCAGGTCACTTCATGCTGCCAATCCACGCAGCTGATTGGCCCATTATTAATAGGATTTGTGTAGCTAATTATAAAACAGCCCAGAGGTCAGGGGAATACAGATCCCACTGAGCCTGGTGGTGCTGGGACATCAGTGTACGAAGTATCCTACCCTTGAAATCTCTGAGCAAAGCAGGGGGTCTTTCTGACTGCTAAAATAACATCGGGCCATCCAAGGCTGGCTTATCGAGGGGATTTAAAGCAGCTTCAGTTTAAAGCTGCTCCTCTCGCGGGATATGACATAATCGCTTTCCCCGCACCAGTCAGTTTCACTCCTCATCTTTCTTGCAAAGGTGGAACTGGCAGGATATCTACATAAGAACCATCTGCATTTGCCTGTTGGTGGAGGTGGTTATAATAAATATTGTTTTTCAGATTTGTTACATTTTTCCAATTCAAGATGCATGTAAGTTGCCTTGTCACTCTAGGTGATTTTATATGTATGGATTTATGTGTGTGTGTGTGTGTGCGCGCGCGCGTGCATGTGTCGGGTAAACATATCCTTATGGGGACCGCTCATTCATTTCTATGGGAAAAATGCTAATGCTAACTATGACAACCTTAACCCCCACCCAGCCCTAACCATAACCATAAGTAACCAAGCAAAATACAAGAGTTTTTGCATTTTTAGTTTATTCATTGCAGTCACAGATTTTTATTAAATTGAGTTTTCCCTTATGGGGACCAGGAAACTAATTTTATGAAACTTAAATAATACAGAAGTGCTAATAAACAGTATATAAGTACAGCTTTCATTTTTGTTGTTAAAGGGTGCAGCCATCTTAAATTCTGAGGCCGAGGCTGCAGAGGTTCCTCTGAGTCAGAATTCTTCTGAGGTTCCTCCGAGTCAGACTTCGAGGGACATTCCAGCTGAAAATTCCAAATAGGAACTCGGAAGTTTAAATGGAATACTGTGGTGTGCTGCTACTCAGCTACTTTTACCATTACTCCTCCCCCATCCAGTCGATAACTTTTACCGGCACAAGCCCTACGCCCTCCCCCCACGGTGTCCTGGTAACGCCACTGCTCCCCACCTGGCTGTCAGATTGGTTCTTATGCCAGCACTACAGAGGTACACTCTGGACAGGATGCCAGACAATTGCATGCAACATATATGCAAATTCAGAGATGCCAATTAGCCTGACTGCATGCCTTTGGCCTGCACGGCATGAGGTGAACATGCAAACACACTTGACATTGGAAGGTCGGATCGGAGCCCCCAGGCCTCAAGGAGGGAGGCAACAGTTGTATCTTTCTTACTCGTATATTGTTGAATAAGAAAACGTACAAAATTTGCAATTCAAATGTAATTGCCATCTTTGCTTCTTGTTCAAACAATACCAGATTGTTTGCTAATTAATGTGAATGCGTCCTTGAAAACCTTTTATGCGCAAAATTATTATTTTTCAGACACTGGCTTTTTCAGTGATCATTTCCTTTCTAACCTAAAAAATATGCTAAAAAGGGCTCCAGTTGTCACTACTGGGAATGTGAAACATCTTTTTTAGTTTTTTTTTTCTTTTGCTATGTACCTCTAACCAGGTGGAACCCACTTTCAGTGCTGGACGTTCCAGGAGGGAACACAGGGTACGACAACAGGAAGTACCAGCAGTTAACGAGCTCTGTGGGCTATTTAAGGATTCAGCCACTAGGGCTTTCTTGCTTACTCTTATTTGAGTCTCCTTCCAGGACTGAGACTTGATCTCCAAGTTTGGCTTTTTTGGGGGGCGCTTGGCTTGATTGATTGCGTTCGTTTCACTTGTTTGCCTCACTTTATGAATTTTGGTGAATTTTAGGGTTAGATGGCTTATTGGATTTAAGGTAGCCTGGGCTAATTGTAAGTGAATGAAGATAAAATCCATTTAAACTGGGGAACCTTAAATCCAACAAGTTATCTAGCTAACCAACAAATCCCGCTTTGTGATACATGTGTCTGGTTTCAGCAGGCGTCTTATCTAGCAAGTGACCCCATTAGTTTACATTCACTTCTGCGTAGTTAATTAATAGAGTACTGATAAAGTACATTTCCTTTGTGCCGTGCTTGGTCTAACATCTATACACAAATGGCTATTTTATTTCAGACAATTTAAATGACAAACAAACACAATGTCATGCAATGTGTATGTGCATTACATATTTTGAAATATTGAAGATGATGAAGACAAAAACGTACAATTCTGGTTTTTGAGTTTGAATTCGAGAAGTGGTCTAGGGTCCTCGGGGAGCAGTCGAACTCTGCACTCTGGGAGGGGGCATTGCTTATGTTTTGGAGTAATTACAATATTAAGCTCTCCGCTGCGGGGGCATCCTGTGCGTCTGAAGCAGCTGTGGGGAGGCACTGTGGGGGATTGGGGCATTGAAAGGGGAAGTGAATCACAGTGTATAAAAACAAATAAGTGGCATCCTGCAAATAGGAACATACTTGTGACTTAAATATGCATCTGCGCTCATTAGATATGCGCGGCAGAGTCTTCAGCGAGGAGTGGGGGGCCTGCTGTAAGAGGATTGGCCATTGAGGGTGGCCGAAGGATGGTAAACAAAGCAGCATTTTTCACATGTACGATTTATAGCTCGATGCTCCGATGACCTAAGGAGGCCTGAAATATTCTAGCTGTACACTTTTCTCATGTAAGCATAGTTTTTATTCCAATGCTGAAAGTGCTTCAAACGCTGTGAGATTAATATCACAATCCAGTCGCCCACTCATCTGTGGCTAGCATACACGCAAGAGCCATTTGTGCTGTGTTGGGGTGGGGCAGGCTTTGGGTGTTAACACTGAGCTGGGGAGAGAGGGGGACAGGTGAATTGAGGTATGCCCGGAACCCGGAGTTAGCTTTCCACATGGATCCTCAGGTTACCTGTGAGACAGGCCCTCCTGCTCCCTGTGGCAGGAAGTCCAGTAATAGCTTGGTCATTTTCACCTTGTGCTTTGGATGAGCTGCTCAGGGCAACCATATCAATACCAATGTATTTTATCACATGGCTTTGTGTCTGGAGTGGCCAAGAAACTCAGTTTGACTATTTGCAGGCACAGATATAAAATATGCTACAGCAGTCCCCGGAGATAATCCGACAAGCTGTCAATCATACGACGGGGTGGGCTGTTAGGGGTCTGGATTTCTGTAATTTGGGGGAGGGGGATTGAAAATTGTTCTTTTTAGCGATTGCTCTGTTAGGAATGAATGCTTGGCTAACTGACCAATAAATTGGGGCCATTGCTGTTAAAGTTGAGATTTTTTATTTATTTATTTTTAATAGGTTTACCAAGAATGCTACAGTACATTGAACATGGTATGGTTTTATTACTATTGAAAATGGGATTTGAAATGTTTATAAATTGCATGAACAAACGTGACTGAATTTGGTGAGCATTCAGGGTGCTTGTTGTATGGATTGGATTTATTGTGAATTGATGTTTATTTTCCCACACTTCTGTGGTCATCCCAAGTGCAAAGCCTGTTTTTAAAGTATAATTATCGTTACCTATTTTCAAACAAACAAACCATGCGGTTTTGTTAGGGTTAGAGAAAAAATGCATGGTATGCTCACAAAATGGCGTATTTTCAATGTGGGTTTTGGCCGTTTACTTCTTCGTTCGAGTTCTTCATGGCCTTTGGTCCGGGAGTCACAGAGGGGCAGTGGAGTTTATTCTGCTCATTGTGATGCTGTGATGGACCCCGTCCCGCACAAAGCCAGCTTACCTCAAACCCTCATCCACAATGGGCTCTCTGGGGACGTTCCAGTGCTCCTCCTGTGTCTTTGTCTTATGCTGGTTGGGGGAGTGTTGAGGGGGGGTGACAGGAGCCCTGCCCCTCCGTTAATGGAAGCAGTGTCCGTGAAATATCCCACTGGAAGTGACTGTTCCCCCCTCGGCTTCACGCTCGCGTGAGCACACAGCGGGGGCAGGGGTCCCATTCAAGCTCCTCCTCCTCCAGCACGGGAGGAGGAGCAATGGTCCCACAGTCTGGGACTCTGTCGGGG
>JAODKC010000001.1:36970556-36982969 GCA_026777985.1 Mormyrops attenuatus
GCCCTAATTGTCAGTCAAAGATGTCTCCTTGGCAGTCCGGGCCCACACCAGTAATGAGTGACAGTGCCCCCCCCCCACCCCCCCCCAAAATGGGGGAGGAGGGTTGCTATTTGCCCTCTGAAAAATTCTCCCAGGACCGAGAAGCAGCTTGCGATCCCGTGCCAGGAAAACGACACAGAAAAGGGAGCCCCAGCGAGGCCACACTGCCTGCTGGAGTCATTTGGACAGCACTCGCTCTTCTTTTCGCGGAGGGATTAGAAGCGATGTCTGTGTGAGGAGAGTTCGACAGGAAACTGCCAGGCGGATGTAGGCAAGGCTACGCGACATCAGGCTGCCTTAAAGGAGACTTCCACTCAGTGCCTGGCCGCAAAACTGTGCTCATCTGCCCACGGCTTGACGTGTCAGAGACTGGTAAGGCCCCCTTGTGCCCCCTTAGGTGTGTGTGTGTATCTGTGTGTGTGACTGCGTTACTGAATCGCAGACAGACACTTCTGTTTTTCTGCTTAATACATTCTGTGTTCAGACAGGGGAGCAGAAACGAAATTACTACCATCAAAATGTTGATGTTCTACTGGTTCTTTGTCATGTGAAAACCGAGGCATATGGCACGACTTAGAAGTTACTGGCACTGACGAGCATTTTGCTCATTTGACATGTTTTAAGTTGATTGAGCCATCATCTCTTGTTGTCTCTTTCTTTGCTCAGATATCCAGACACTCTGTATGACTAAACTAACCCAAAGAAACTTGATGGCACATTCTTGTGAAACTTCCTTAGCCTACCAGAACTTCCTACCAGTTCTCACCTGGCAGCATTTAACTGAATACATTTCAGTGAATGCATGTTTGAGTACTGGGATTTCCGAGGCTGGCGGTAACAGCACTGTGGGGGATCTGAAAACGTGAATATGAATTTTTGTGAATGGGACCGAATATATCTTGTGCCAGTTAGCAGGCTGAAATCAAGCATCTCTCCTTTATTTATGTAGTTGCTTAATAGAGGGGCTTTATGAATGAAAAGCCTTTTAACCAAAACAGTTAGGGGTCAATATGCTGCTCTCATGAGTCACAGGAGAAAGGAAGGACGGCTTACTCACTCGTTATTGTAGAGATCAGTATTGATTGATACTCCAACCGTCTTTCATTAGCTTCTCTCAATCTGCAGTTATCTGCAGCTGATTTTTAAATAACTAAATAGCAAAAAAGGAAACGTGATTTATGTTCCTCCCCCCTGGTTTTTAAACAAATACTACAGATTGTGGTGACATTGTTTGACATCATCCTATAGGACAGGGGTGTCAAACTCCAGTCCAGGAGGGCCGGAGCCCTGTGATTCAGTTCAAGAGAGGTGTGGTAATTAGCACAAGGAGTTGCAAGGAGTTGAATCAGGTGTGTAAAATGTGCAGGGCTCTGGCCCCCCAGGACTGCAGTTTGACACCCGCTGCTGTAGGAGATCAGCCATCACCCCTTATAATTTTAATTTGTGTATATGATAAATAGGTTGTTCTGAATATGTAAGGCAAAATTAAACATTTAAGTAGAGTGTATATACATTGCAGTACATATCTATAGATGCTTAATCTGGAGCAGTGATTCTCCTTTGGTATTATATGCAGTAATTATGTAGATTATGTTTGAAAATATTCATTATATATCTGTCTCTGTGTACATTGGATATAAAATGTTTTGGCAGGCAGTAAGAGCAGAAAGAATAGTGCTAAGGATAGCGTAAAAATAGTGTTTAATGAGACTGAGCTGATGAACTGCGGATGAGCAGAAGAGTGTGAATGAAATTTATACTCTCTCATTAAATCCTCCTCTTCTATTCATTTTATTTATACAATTTATTCCTCCTCTTCTGCTCAGACAGTACTGTTTAAGGAGTGTTAAAGGAGGGCTGAAATTTGGACGGCATTACTGTTTACATCCTTAACAGATGTCCCCTTGAGAAGCATATGATTATAATCTCCTTCAGATTTATAAACATACTCGTGGATATTAACAAAGGAACTGAATGGCATCCAATTCAAGGACAGGCTAGTAGGGTTTGGCGTAGCATTTAAAGTCACCTTGAGCTGCTCATGGAGTATAAATTTTGTTGCTAGTTGTTGATATTTAGAGCTACTTTTCCTCTCTGCGTCAACCCTCCTGTACGATGATCTATGGACAGCCCAAAAGTGTACGCTGATTTGGAGTCCTGTAGGCCCCAAAGACCTCCTGACGTAAGTTTAAGTATAGCTTGAGCAAGTTGTGGTCTGCATGAGGTTTCCAGCACAAAGCAAAGATGAGCCGATGCATCTTTATGCACAGGAAGAGTGTGAAAAGTGTGTTTTAATCGCCAAGGCTACCTCCTGATGCAGCATAAAATGCAGGAAGCCTGCTGACTTCAGTGGAGCCTGTGTTGAATTGGTAATGGGTCTCAGCTGGAAGGTATGGAGCCACTAACAAGCAATCAGGCCTAATCCACCAAACAGGCCTGTCGCAGAAGCCCCTTTATATGGTCCCCCACCCCCTACACTGGTCTGTGATCACTCCTTTCTGTGGTGCGTATGCAAATGGCTTCTGTCAGGCATGCTGCCTGGGATGGCAGCTCGGCTTTCAACTGCTCGGTCCGCTCCCACCTCAGGTGTTTTGTCTGGGATTACATGTCTCTCAGGACAAGGCACGCGCTTGTCGTCCTGATCGCCCCTCCTCCACAGCCCGTCAGATTTAAACCGTCGCTCCGATTTCAAATGTCTTTCCAACCCGTCCTGGCTGTGACTGGCCCTCGTCTGGGCTCTTTGTTCTGGCTTTAGCTCCTGAAAAAAACCCCTTCCCATTAGGTACTGTAAAAGGCCCTTTCCCTGCTTTTCTGCGATACATCCAATGGTGAACTCCATTTACTGACAGTATTACACTTCACTGAGTACAGAATCTGAGAGAAGCCTTAAAACCCATCAGTGGGCCCTGTAGTTAGGTGGAGAACCA
This sequence comes from Mormyrops attenuatus, assembly GCA_026777985.1. Classification (NCBI taxonomy): domain Eukaryota; kingdom Metazoa; phylum Chordata; class Actinopteri; order Osteoglossiformes; family Mormyridae; genus Mormyrops; species Mormyrops attenuatus. The sequence continues at coordinate 36,973,523 of JAODKC010000001.1, forward strand.
TTTATTCTGTTATTTATTAATCTGTCACAGTCATTCAATATGTTCATGTGCAGATAGCAGCAGATGTAAATGTAAACATCCATCCATCCATCTTCAGGATCATGCACTTTGCCTGGAGCCAATGCCAGGCTGCACAGAGCACAATGCAAGGGACCATGTGAACCTATGACATGTTATATGCAGATACATGTACATGTACATCTGCCATTTCTTCAGTTCTTTGGCAGAATACTTTAAAAGCATCATACTGTTTAACTGTTTCATGTGAGATTTATGTAGCATGGTCAATGGTACAACAGCAGATCCTCCTTTGATTTGAAAAAGGAACTCATGTGGATCAAAGAACCCACATGAATCTGATCATTACCACAGAGGTCTTTGCCAAGGTGTAGGCTTTACTATAACAATTTATAACCATAGCAGCCTCAGTACTGAGGGATAGACTTTTAATTAGGATAAAGATTACCTTGATCACAGCTAGCAGAAACACTAACAGAGTGATGACCCCCAAGACCAATTTTTTAGAGCTGAAACGGCAATGAACAATGGCCGTTGATCCCACAGACTCTGAGTGTGCCCCGTACAGCTGTCTTTGAACGTGGCCAGCCTATCAGAACCAGCCTAATGCGTCTCAATATGTCTCATATTTTTGATGGCTTTTTAACTGAATTCCTGTCCATCAATATTTTATAATTAAGAGTATTTTTATTCCCAAAAGTTGTGGGGTGACTGAGTGACTAGGTGACCAGTCACCTTGATTTAATGGAAATTATTTTTTTTTGTTCATCTTCAATTTAAATTAATAATCTTTTTTTTTTTTAATTCTTGGAACTAAACTACGCAACGAGTGTAGTGATGTTTGTCTGTTAGGGTGGAAAGACCCTCCAGAAATGTATGAAATAAACAAAAACAGGCAAACGGAGAGTTGTGGAAAGACCACTTTCACTGCCATAAAGTGCATTTCCCGTCTGGGAGGCGTCAAAAGGTCTCAGTGCCGTTTTAAGAGTGGTTATAAAAGCATCTTTAATGACTTAATGTGTTTGTGCCTGTTTTCAGTCTGGAATCAATCTGGACCATGCTGAGTATCCTCAGGTAATTTCTGTAAAATGAATGCTCCTGTGATTGTTTAATTATAGCAATTGGTGAGCCGAACCTTAATATTCCCATGACAAATTGTATCTCATGGTAATTATAACCAAGATTGCACCTGTTTGCTGTGGTAGTTGATTACTATGGGTTACAACTAGCTTGATTTTGACAAGGAGAGGCAGACATTACATACAGTATACATTTTATTTATATATCTCATTCACCATTACCTCGTATAATGCTCATTTAGACTCGCAGACAAAATGAAGACCTGCCATCATAATATGCTAATTTTTTTTTCTGCAAGGACTGCAAACATTAGAGAATGTGATAGGTATGCATTTTTGCTAATTAATCATTTTAATTAGAACTGGTTTGCTCATTTTTTTGGCTTAAAGTCATTTTAATTGGACCGACATCTTCAGCATAAAACATTTTGCAGGAACTGGCAGTCCATTAAATTCCTGGGTAAATAATACTGAGACAAGGAGATAACTGTGATTTACGTTTACTGGTCAGGGGCCTTCGCCTGAAAACATCGTATCCATTTCGTGTGTGTGACTCTGTCTACCGAGAACCATGGAACTGAATAGCAAAATTTCAACTTCCACGATTTTAAAAGGCCTTCATAAACTCAAGGAAACCAGAGCTGCTCCAAATAAAGGCATGAACCTACCCGGGCTCGACAAGCTCCCAAACCCCTCCTCCATCCAGCATCAATATTCTTTTTCTTTTTTCCATGAGTCACTGAATTGGGCTCCCCGACGTGACTGGAGTTAACCTTGGAACACAGCCAAGGTGAGTGGGGGGGAGGGCAGTCCTGCCAAAGTTCGATGGAGAGAGGGAAGCTAATTGCTGCACCTATTGAAGAGTTCTCCACCAAGCCCGCAATGAAAGCTGCGTGACTTCCATCCATGTTCTCCCCAACCGCCTGGTGCCCATCCTAGGAGGGACCAGGTGGGCCTCTACTAGAAGGAATGCCAATCCTTTACAGTGCCCACACTCGTGCACCGAAGGTGCTTTGGAGAAGCCTAACCGCATGTCCTTGGACTGTGGGAGGAAACCAAAATCCCCAGAGGCACAGCTTCTGAGGCTGGGCTGCAGGCTTACCGCAGGCCTGTGCTGGATTAGCTCTAATGGCAGAAGGATGCGAAGTACATGAAGAAAGTAAGCTAGATAGACCCAAAAACAGATCACATGATCGGGAGGAGAATGCAAAGGTGTGTGTGTATTTTTTATTTATTTTTTTGTTCTTAAAGTTTTTCTTAACATTGACTGTTGCCCAGCAACCACAAAGGCCTGGATGTGCACACAGTGATTAATTCAATTAACCAAGAAGGGTCAGATCGCTTTTTTAATTATACTCCGGCCTGTTTTACCATGCCACCTTGTGGGGACTTGGGGACTTAACTGAGGATGAAAGAGATGAAGAGCGATCTGGAGGAAGAAGGCTCTGTCCGGTATTCAGCTGTCAGCTGCCAGCCCGAATAGCGTTCCCCAGGCTGATAAGTGAAAACAGTTTACTGGGAGCCACGTGGATTTGCTTAAGAGGTTAAGGGCCACTGAAAATATGCACAGGATTTATAGAAAGTCATAAGCAACTGACGTTTAAGTGCATTTCGAGTGCTGCCTGCATTTATCGCCGCCCTTGATTTACGCTACGTGAAGCGAAGAGTGTGCTTGGTGAGATGCCACTCGCTAACATGAGGGGGTGTGTTTGGTGGGGGGGGGCACCAGCAGCCAGCCATCCGTCCACTGGCCTGGTCCGCAAAACAAGCCATCTTTAGCCCTAAAACCTCTCTGACTTGCTGTGTTGTTTCGGTCAATGGGTTAAATAAAGGAGCAGGAAGAGATTTTCTTGCAAATTCCTCGCATTCTTTGAAGCCAAAATCTCTCAACCACTGAAATACTTATCCGAGGAGGGGAAAAAAGAAGTTTCAACATTTAACTCCGGTCACAAGAAGAAAAAACAACAGCGATGTTTATAACCAAAGCAGGGTCCTTAACATTGCGGGAGGAATGGCAGTAAATATGTATATATAAAGCGCACGTCCGCAGTTATTCCTCTGCAGGAAAATGAGAGATATGCAGTAAAAACACATTGATGAACAGCTCAATTTGCTTAATTAATTCCATGTACACTCCCTTCCAATGATTTTCCAATGCTATTTCGCATGATTCCATGGACAACACGGGCAAACCATTGTCTGGACTGTATAATTGGTCAGGGGAAAGAAAATAGGTATTGACCAATTAAATCAGATCAATCGGGCTGGCTTCGCACCAGCATGTGAGCTTCAGAAGGCTTATTAAATAACATCCATCCAAATAACAATCTAATTTGACTTGTGCTCCTTTTCTCTGACTATTTGCAGCCCTGTTTAAAGCTGCAACATTCACTCTCTGCGAATGTAAATGTGGATTCTTATCGCCTGTCCTGCGTGTTAGTACAGAATTCCAGTCTTTTGGGAACTTCACAACGACAGATCATGTAACTAGTCACCGAAATACTTCCTCCCACCGGAACCTTTTCACACAGTTCCTGGACATCCGGAGTGGTCGCTGCGACCAGGAGGACATACGTGACAGAATTGGTGTATCCCTAGGTGACAGGGGCTAGTTAAGTAACACAGATAAATGTTCCTGATCGCTAAGTGACAAAGAAATCCGCTTCATTCCAAGTCCTGTGTAATGTCTGTTCATGCTTCTCTGTCCTGTTTACATCCCTACATAATGTCAAAGGGCCTCCATTTGAAGGCTACTTGAATCCATTAATGCCCAAAATGTGACCAAAACAGGCAGCTCTCCGGCGAGAAAAATCGCTGAAAAGTCTCAATTTGAAGTCCGGTGTGCAAAATGCAAAACTTTGCAAACTAAATAACAAATGGATGTGTACAGAACATAATCTACTTAGTAGCTACTTTGTGTCCAGCACCAGGCATCATTTGTGGGAAAAAAATCTCCTCTGGTCTAACCCTCAGGCTTTCAAAGATTCAATTTTAGATTTGAATTCTCATTGCATGTATGACTGAGCAGCGAAGAGCCTGGTCCAAATCTTCCGACAGGCGCACCCAGGCACCCGCGACAGGCCCCGCCCACCCCAGCCCACCATTGGTTAGGCCGGCGGTGAGCAGCCTACAGTGTCAGGATTCAGCTCCCATTTGAAAGGGGGAAAAGAGCGGACAGCAGCCTGCTTGCTGACTCTCGGTGGACTAGGAGGAAAGGTTAGGGTGCCGCCAGGGCAATGCGCTGTCAGCAATGAACAAATAAAGGGCTGTAGTTAGACGACTTCCTCGACGAGGCAGATGGCTACAGCAGACAGTTGTTAAAAGCCTGAGAAAACCTGTTGTCTTCCATGCCTGATTATCTTTTTCTCCTCTGTTTATGGATAATGGAATTTTAACCATGTGGCAGGTAAGGAAAACGACTGTTCCTATTAATTTGTTTTAGTTTATTGTTTGGCCGATATATCTTCCGTATAACTTTAAAGGCTGACTTTAATGTAGTCACCATCACTTCCAGTTGGGTCCAAGCACTTAGTTTGGGTTCTTTTAATTGTATTGGATTTGCAGTGTGAGTCATTGTGTGTGACTTGTCACTCAGCTTATCTGCGACAGCCAATGCCTGAAATTAAACACACCGCCAAAGGCAAAGCAGACGTTTGTAAAGGTGCAAGACAGAGCCTTGGGCTGCGGACATGCAGGGTAGAAAACAACTGTCCCAAAGAAATTAACATCATGGGACTGCCCTTGCTGCAGTAGCAGGAAATGGAATTTCAAATTCTGATCATGCTGTCCTTCAATGAACAATAAATCTTTCTTGGCCAGATTTCAGTTTAAATGAATGTTTTCTTTAATTATCTTCAGTTAAGGAGGATAACATAAGATGTTTGGTCCTAGTTACAAACCATATATTTATTTTCTGAATCTATCCCATTGACTACGCTTGATTAAAGGTACACTGGGCAGCTCATTGAGCCTGATCCACAAAACGGCCCATAAAAATAGTGTCTGTTCTATGTGCCATTATGCAGGCTGTGTGTGTATAATATGATTTGTTTGCTAATTACACACAAGCTGCTTCCTTGCAGGAAGTCAGATAGCCCTCCTGTTTTTTGATTACTTGTGTAGTAGGTACACTTGAGTGGTTGCCACAGCACAATGTACCATATGATTCTGTGAACAGGGAGATTCGGGCTAGTAGATATGTTTCTGTTCACTTTGAAGGATACAGACTTTATTTCTGTATGAGCAGGGTAGAGAAAGAGAGCTGTGTGTAAGGAAAATGCATGTTAGCGATAGGAACTGTTTACAGGATACTTGGCAGGTTGGTTTGGCTTTGGTTTACTGCAGATTTCTTTCTCTGTTGTCTTAAAGCCACATTTGTACTTTGAAATACCAGACACTCAGTCCTGCTTGTGTCCAGTTGAGTTAAAGGTTTTCCAGATTTTTTTAACGCACTCCACATTTCTGCCTCAAGGGGATGCTCTTCAATCTCTTTTGCATATTTTGTAAGCTCACTCTGCTTTACTATAGAAGGCTATTCATTTAAATCAGAATTACAGGATAGAAGCAAGAAAACAAGAGACTGTAATTGACCCAGAAAGAGCTGCATGCTTCACGTATGAGCAGATTCTAGGACAGCTGACAGGAAGCCGGGGCACTGTTGTGCTTTTTAGCTGCCATGTGACAGCGCCCTCAGCAGGCGAGTCCCTGTGCCGTCTCAGGGGCCCCTGTGAACCAGCCCGCAGCGTTTAACCTCTGCTGCTGGCATTCTGCACCTTCCCTCCCCCCTGTATATTCAGCCTTCCAGCTGATAAAGGAATTTCATGGGATTATTGATTTCATGGAGTCACTGTGACGCTTTCTTGACACAATGGGACTTATTCATAGAGCAGCCGAAAGCAAACAGCTTTGGTATTTGTCTTTTAATGAACCACCCGGTCTGTCACTCAAAATGTTACTTTAGTGTTCATCCTCTGCCTGCTACAGCCTTTGGTCGTTTGTCAGGTGATGAACCCAACATCGATCACTGGTAGAGGGACCAGTGGAATGCAAATTCCACCCACAGCTTGCACTATGCATTTTGGCACACGCTTCACCCTATTTGCACAGTGCTGTCAAAACACAGGTCCGCAAAAATTGGTTGGAGTCTCACATGAAATGCTAGATCAAAGGGTTTGGGGAGGGTATGGAATATTATGTCAGAATGCAAGGGAAGTGGCGTCCTGCCCTCAACCCCAGCAGGGCTGGAGGGAGGAAGCTGGGGGTGATGAACAGCCTGATGGCTGACCATAGCGACCCCTAGCTTCAGCTGCCTCTTATGACGGCTGGTGTTAAATCCAAGTTTACATTTTGTAGATTCAATCAGATTCAATCAGATTCAATCAAATTCATCTTTATTGTCGTAAAGTTCGCAAACTCCAAGTATTCAGACAACAAAATGCAGGCTGACATTTATTGTGAAATTGTGAAAAGTGCTAGAAATGGCTGTACAATATATACATGAGTGATAAATAAAAAATGAACATCTACATGTATGTGTGTAATCAGTCTGGATGCAGAATTACAGTTTGTTTACATTAAGTAAACATCCAGAATTACATTAAATAAACATCCAGAAATAGACAGCCAGAAACATTCGTCTGTGTCCGTATAATAAGTGGTGTTTCCAGTATTTTAAATAATATATTTATTTTTTTCACCAACTCATAATCATGCCACTCATTGGAAGTCAAACATTTGCATTTATATAATAGCGATGAGGAGTGCGTGATTCTTCATCGAGTCACATTACTGAACACTAAAAGCACGGTTCATCTTCCAGGTCATGGGTCTGGTACAGAGACACACAAGGAAAGTTCTCCTCATTAAGTCTCGGCTCACAAAAAGTGTGCCACCCCTCTCGTCGTTCATCTGCAGGAAGATCGGCTGTAACTCACCGCTCCCTGTAATTAGGTCATGCCCACTGAAAAAAACCCTCGCTTCCTCGTGAGCCGGTGGATGTGGACTCTGGTTTTTTCCCTTTTTTCTCAAACCTGGGCCAAAAAATCAGCTACTGATGGGATGGCGCCCTTTGATTTCCTCGTAAATATTAATAACCCCACCTAATGATGGGAAGTAGGTGGAATTTGCAGTGATTAACTGCAAATTAATAGTTATGCAGAGCATAATTAGCAATTAATCTCAGCAAAGTTTAATATTCATGCACTTCTTCTGGTGATTCAACACTGGAGGGATTTCAGTGTAGATTTCGGCATGTCCAGTATCTTGTTACCCCAGATGAAGTACCTTTGGATGACTTTCGGACTAGAGACCCTTCTGGCTCCCAGACAGAACATTCCTGAGCATTCATTTCCCGTCTCACCAAGAGGGGCAGTGCCGCGCAGCCTGAAATGTTACACTCTCAGTACAGCTTCTCAGTTGCCCCAACCTGTTGGATGATTTTACATGCATATGGCAACCTCGACGCCCCTATTTATTCTCCCAATCCCTTTGCTCTGTGTTTTTCTGTGGAAGATTATCTAAACATCCAGCTATTCCATGGACAACTAACCACTAAGTGTTCCAGTTCTGGGTTTTGTGCCTTGGTGGAGGTTCTCTGGTTCTGAGAGCCCCTCAAACTCACATCTTAATACACAGGTGTGCAGAACAGAACAAGATGGGCACCCGCTGGCCAAAAATATTGGCACCTCTGCACTTTTTTAAGATAATGTGCCAATTCTTTCACAAAAATTTTGACATCGCAAATGTTTCGGTGTGAACATATATATTTCTTTCATTTGCATTGGAACTGCACAAAAAACTGTTTATTTTAAGTTCCCACATTGCTGCATGTGCAGCCACACTAATCATATTCATTTTGTGTGAGTTTCATGTGATGCTGTTTTGCAGGATTAATTGTATCGTGTGGAGAAATCAAGTGTGGAAAATAGGTACAAACTAAATTTTGTTAAAAGAGATGAGCAGCTGGGATGAGGGGGCAGCTGGGAACATTATTGTATGAGACAGCTAATTATGAGAAATGCATAGAAAAGTCACTTAAGAAGTCACAGGACTATTCAGAATCTCTAAAATACTTGTTTTGTTGCTGAGGAAAACTGGCAATTTGAGGAGTAGGAGAAACCAAGGACTTTTCCCATTCCCACACACGCTCGCTGAATTATTCCATCACAAGCGTCTAACAAAAGAAAAGGCACTACAGAAAAGTCAGTCTGCCTCCCCCTGCACAAAAAAAATGGTGACAAGTTCCCTCCCACAGACGGCAATAACAGCAAATGCCCGCTTACAGATGTAGGTCAGGCTGGGAAGTGAGCTAAAAATCACTGTGGGATGACGCAGCGTAGGCCTTTGAGATTATGGTCCAGCTAATCGGCAGCTCCACGTGGGACCTGTGTGTCAGGGGGCTGACATGGATGTAGACTGTGAACGACCAGTTCATCATGAAAAAATTAAAACTGTTCATTTTTAGAGACTTGGAGCATGTCTGTACCTACTGATGTAGCACATTTTTAAAAAGGTTATGTTTTTAGCTTAAATTATTATATTACTACTGTAGATGCTCAATAAATGTTTATGCATGAGGAACTGAAGCGTTTGACCAATGTTCGCTAAATTTATTATGAGCAAAAGAGAGAATGTGCAATAGGGCTGGGTGATGGGTGAAAAGGGTAGCCACTTTGTAGAAACTTCCATCTCAGGGAGAGAAACCAGAGCCAAATTTGAGGAAAACAAAATGTCCAATCACCATACAGGGTTCGAGAAGAATTCCACTGTCAAAGGCTTGCTTCCTGTCCAGAGAGTTCCTTGCCTCCTATTCTGTGGATCCCTCAGGTAGGCTCCAGGATGGCTGTACTGGATAAGCAACTCTGGAATGGGGCTGGATGGATGGATGGATGGATGGATGGATGGATGGAAAAAGTAATTTCAAAGAAAACTAGAAGAGGGTTAGATTGTAGGAGAAAAGCTATTATAACTTTAATTGAACATTCGATTTTTACTCAGCTTTTGCTCAAGTAACCAACCTGATACTGACTTAAGCTCACCAAGTGCTAATGATCATAATGAAATAGCTTGGATGCTTAATCAGACTCAGAGAAGGTTGACATCATTTTTGGTGTCAATTTGTAGACGGGGCTACACAGCTGCATTGTGTAGAGGATACAGGGCGGCCTGTATGTGCTGTTCTTGGTATAAAAACCAGTGACCTACTTCTGAAGTTACAGATACAGATGTTTCTACATCAAACAGTGCCCCCCCACACCATTTCTGAAGGTTCTTATTGTCACGGGAAGCGTCCGGCGAGCAGGGAAGAAGCGAGCAATCCAAGGTTGCGGGGCAAAACGGGGTTTATTCCAGG
>JAODKC010000001.1:36983091-37025524 GCA_026777985.1 Mormyrops attenuatus
AGGTAAACGGGAGGATTCCACACGGGGTTAACGAGGAGGCGTGGTCCACAGGAGGGTGATCGGGGCTGGGCGTGACACTTATGATATATATATATATATATATATATATATATATAATTTGTATGTATAGGTATATATGTACATTTATGTATGTATGTACATGTATTGTACATGATTGAGGTATGTTATCTATTATTTTAGTGAGGATAACCATTGAGATATGTGGGCCAGTTAGTAAAAATGTAAAATGGAAGTATCATGGCGGCTCCGTAATGGATAGTTAGTGTCTGACTCATTTCTTCTTAAGGTCTTTGTCCACATCCAAGGATGAGAGGCAGGCTTGTCAAACATTTAGCAAACTGAACAAAAACGGGGTAGAAACCCTAATGATGATGAATTAAAATTTAATTCTGTCCTGCTTAATTTCCTTCGGATTTCCCACGTTTTTCTCCTGGGCATGTTTTTCTTAGACGTTATGATTTAGCATTTTCTAGCACATTGGGCAAACTGAGACGTTAAAGAAACAATCCATTTAAAACCAATATCCAATTTTAATTTTGGAGGGAAAGTCATTCTAGCAAGGTGCAAAGTCTTCCGGAAGGTGCCGAAAGCTGTTGGAGGGTGATTGATGTGATGTTCTGCAGTTAGCTTTTAATACACTGCTGATCAAAGGGCAGCAGTAGGAGCTTGTGAACCTCTGTGACCCTGAGTGTAAATAATGAGAGGAGAGTGAGGAGAACCTACACACAGCTTGCTCGCCCCATACCGGGTCCTGAGACATTTCTCTGATCTCACAGAGGGAATTTCCAGCAAGTTCTTTACATTCCCTCAGAGACTTCTACTTGGGTGTCCGACCAGCTATTTGCTGTGTGTATTCAGTAGATTTTAGGTCTGTACTGCTACTCACACAAACTCCCTCCCAAGGTCACAGTTCCCTCTGCTGCATCAAGGCAGTGTCATTAGTCAGATATCACACCTTCTGCCACATAGAAGGCAGGCATATCAGGAAACAAGCAGCGTCAGTTAAATATTTCTACTGCACTTTCCCAGCAACATAAAACTAATATCTCTGTGTGAGACTGTAAATTGTTCTGCCGGGATTATTTCCATCTCAGAATGAGATGTATTGATTTGCATTCACAAGTCATCGAGCATTGAGGATTTCTCAGAAACTTAGCAGAACATTTTATATATTGAGAACTACAAGGCCCCCTGAAGTAAATGTTCAAACTGGAAATATGGGTGAGGATAAGGGTGCAGGTATTTTAATAGAGGGAATCAGTCTTATAATAACAATCCCAAATCTCAAAGATGATGTTCTCTTCCTTACTTGCTTTTTGGCTCCCCCCCTTCAGGAGCAGTGGAGGTGTAGGAAGATGTTAAAAAGGAAAAGGTCCCTGGGATTTTTCCACAGCTGTTGGGTCCCACACATGTGGACAACAGAGAAGTTCAATCAAATAAACTGGATTATGCTAGAATGTTGAAGTTATTTTAAAGAAATTTAAAGCCCTCGTCACGACATTGAAGGGAAAACCACAGCATGAATAAATACTGGGTTTAAATACAGGGCCATGAAGGAGCAAATGACACCTTTATGGTGTGAAAACTGGGGGAGTCCCTGGGTACCATGAATGTGGCCGATCCAGCAAACTAATCTCGGCATTTCAATGAAGTTTGTTTCCAAGTGCGGGTCAACAAGCATAAAATATAATAGTGGCAAATAAATCAATTGAATAAATAGCAAATATTGGCAACAATAATCCAACGTCTAGCAGCTTATCCTGCTCAGAGTCACAGGAAGGTCAGAGGCTTATCTAGGACAGTACAGGGGACAAAGCAGGGCTACACCCTGGAAGGGATGCCAGTCCATTACAGAGCACAAATGCACACTATGGGGGATCTGTAGGCACTTATTAACCTAACTGTGTGTTACATTACCTATGGACCATGCAAACCCCACACAGACACAAGGTGAGGCTAAACCTGACAATCCTAGAGGTATGGCAAAGCAGCACTAGTCATGCTGCCCACATTCATACATTCTCACATGCAATGCAACACAAAACTTTTGTAGAAATATTTCAACTACTATAAATGAATTCATATAATATGGTGGAATCTCTCCCTGGCCAGGTTTAATGGATGCTATGCTTTCTTTATCATTTAGTCGGTAAACATTAGACTCTTGAAGACAGATTGCCATTATGGTAATCAGCTTCTTGAGATAAGGGTCAACAGAAGGTCCAAACTTTCCTCTGAGGCTGTCTGTTTTCCAAGTGATAGACTGGGCTCAGTGATCATTCGAGGTGCATGAGTGTGGTAAGGTCTTGTGCTGAGATGCAGGGTGCCGTGACATCGTCAGAAATGACCATAAACAGGCATTTTGTTGAGGCACGATTATGTGAAGTGCACCCGCCGTTAAGACAAAGTGCTTAACGATGCGTCAGTATCGAGAGGCCCGCCGATGCCGGTGGCGCCATTCCAAGTCAAGCTCATACGTGGAAAATGGCCTAGGATAACAGAAAGACTGCCAGTGAAGCAGAACTTCATCATGTATGGGTCTGCTGAGCCCAAAATTCTGAGGATGTGTTCAATCAGCTCACAAGCTCATTTGACAAAAAATGAATCCAAAAACAGCTAACCTTTCCTATTCACTAAAATTAATTACAATATATATATATATGTGATACTGTGACTTGGCAGCAGGGGTGCAGCTGGAGATTTTGGGCCCCATGAAAGTGTATCATTTTAGGCCCATGAAAGTGTATCATTTTAGGCCCATGAAAGTGTATCATTTTGGGCCCCCAAACCAAACCAATCCAATTATGTTTGAACATTTTTTGGAATCATCCTAACCTTCCCCCTGTTTATGGTGCCCCTGCTTGGCAGAATAGACTGGGCTTAATGGTAATATTTCTTGTTGTGGGATTAAATGGGGATTGAGTGGCTCAGGGGCAGCGTGACACAAATGTAAATATAACATCGGAGAAGCAGGTTTCATAAGAAAAAATAAATAAATAAATTATATATTCTGCACTATCAAATCAAACAGGAGAATATCAAACAGGAGAATATTATGAGTCTTGGGAATTTGATCCAAATGAGGTCTGAGTTACTATGAACAATAAGAAACAGAACATGGTAATGTATATGCAGGGCTGTGAAGAAGTCACAGGTGGAACTAATCAATAGGAATAAACCCAGCTACTTTGCCCCCCTCCCATATGGTTTTAAACAGATAAATTAATTGTTTGGTGCGAAAGGTGTGGGGGACCTTCAAAGACACTTTTGTTTGAGTTAGGGCGCTGGATATTTAAGGGTGTGTCTGGCCCTTTTCACATAATACAGGAGGACCTCGTGTCATTTTCATGGTGGTTTTACACAAAAAGTAATTGTGCATCAAATTAGCGAGTAGCCCGTTAGCCCTGTTATAGAGCCTATTAACCGTGCAAAATCTCTTCAGTTTAATTACTTTAAGCCTTTGGTGGAACAACAAATCATGTTAAACCAGAATGAAGGCTAGACAAAAGCTGGAAATTTTAATTCATTATGTGTTTAGCCATTTCTTGCTGTTACATATGGAACTAGGATTGTGTATCTGTCCACATCTCTCTCTCTCTCTCTCTCTATATATATATATATATAAAGTTTTTGAGGAAAAAATGGAAAGACACACTTTTACACATCTTCATTGGAAACAAAGGGTAAGCATCCATCTTTTTCACGGTAAAATAACAGTATAAGTCTGGTTATTGTCTGCTGGTAACCGCTGCCAACAATGTGACTATACGAGTACCAACATAGCAAGCATGTCTGCAGGTCATCAGAGCTGCTCACAGCCCCATGAATCTCTGTCTTTGGGGTTACAGTTATGGGCAACGCGCCCACTCCCCAGCAAAGCCGGTGCCTGTCTACAGTTTTCCAAAACGCCTTTAGGAATCTCCATTTAAAAACACAGATGTTGGAGCTTTTGTTCACTTCATAGGAATTTAAAAATGCCCTAACAGGCTTTGGTTACTTTTTTTTGTTTTTTTTTTAGATATAACTTCCAAAACGCAGAAACCAAACATAATCAGCACTAAAATTGAACAGATTACCCATAAATGATTTCATGTATTCATTTCTTATCATTGCAGTAGGCTATTTAGACACTATATAGACATTTAACTATGACCATTCACGGCAATGAAGCATTTAACGACTTGATCAAATACAGATACACAAGCCACAAGCCATACCTACGTCAGCCGGTCATTTAGGGAGACAACAGATTGCAAAGTAATCAGTCACAGTCTGGACATTCGGAGGGGGGGGGTGGGCAGAGATGCGCTCCTTTCACCTTGAATCGTACGCTGATCTGTGTGTGTGTGGTCGGGCTTGTCTCGGTGACGGAGCCCAGCAAAGTTCCCAGCAATGAATAACTGGGTGAAAAAAAAAATTCAAGGGATAGTCGCGGAGGAAAAGTCGTCCTTTCTTTTTTCTTTTCTTTTTCAGTCCGGGCGAATAAACATGGGAAGCATGGGGTCGAGCCCCACGCAATAAGCGTTGCGGAGGACCTCGGCGTCTGCTGCTTATGGGGGGCTTTTATCTTTCTCCGGCGCTGACGGAGGTGGACTAGGTGGAGCTGGCTTTCCTGCAATTGTCGCTCCGCTTTTCCTGTTGAGCTTGCTGCCACACCAGAGGTCTCCTAGTAAATGACAGCCCAGTTCTTGGAAAACCGGGCTGTGAAGATCGCAGCCTTCTGGATCCCTTGTCCGGACACATTTTTGTTTAAACACGCCTAAGCGCGATGCCTCCGCAACGCAGAGCGTCGGTGGGTAAAGTAAACTGGTTGGAAATATCGCATTAATTTACAGCATGCAGGAGAGCTGCAGGCTGCTGTAGTTTGCATCGGCTTTATAATCACCATTTACTTTTACCTGCTTTGTTTCTGTCATCAGATGTTGTAGACATACCCGCGTAACTCAAATTCTCTCCGTCGTTACTTATCACAAAGGTGACGCCTGTTTACTATATGTTCGTATTTTTTGTATCGACTTTCTTTCATCAGATTTCATTTGAAACGTTTTAGCCCTGTCATATAACTACATCTCACGTATTGGAATAATTAGTACAACGGGGCCGCCGGAGGATTTACCCAAGTCTTTCATAGTATGAAAAACGATAATATTTGATAAACCTTATTGCACAAAACAGTGGCAATACGTGCGGAGCGTCATATGGGTGAATGATGGTAGTTACATATATATTCATTCCCACGTTTTTTTTCCATTTATGTAGGTAAGCCTAATTTCTTCTTGCCCCTTCAGTTCGCACTTAACTGTGCGTTTACTTTCTAATGAAATAGGTTTTTTCAGTACTGTGGCCTTAGATAATGCACTTTTTTTTCAAACAAAATACATTGATGACTTTAACCAAAACCGTAAGGTTAGAGGATGACGGCATAATCCGAAGGTTCAGAAATAATAATAATTAAAAAAAACAAGTCCAGGCTGCCAGCCTTTTAGCCCAGAAGTAGGTCAAATGGGGGAACTGCCCTTTCCCTGCATATCTTCACGGTTAACTTGCCATAAGCAAAAAGTACAGAAAAATGAGCCCCTTTTCATGCAGAGAGAAGGTTTAAACCGTGACATTTTAACCGTCAAGTTTCTATTTATGTTATCGAAGTTACTGTTACATTTTCAGTGTCTACAACAAATAGGAAATAAAATAATAATTTATGTTTATGATTATTATTAATAATAATCATAATAATAATAGAATTGGGAACTGGATTCTTCTCAGTCTCTTGGTTTGGTTTTAATGTATATGGAACTAAATTTGCAAAATTTTCCTTCTCGGGCAACAAAAAATATAAGCCTTTTCATGAACATCCTATTTCTTTATACATTTGATTAGTAGTGATACGCTAGTTATCATGATGATGCAAAATGTTCGGTAAATCCTTGGAATTAAATAGTACCTACAATTAAATGACTCCTGCGGATTTTTGAGTCCGGATGTTAATGGCAATGTTTATTTTACACTACTAAATATAGAGAGCTGAATATATAAACAGCACTTAGTTGAACGGGAAGACTGTTTTATGTGGATTGGTAAGGATCTCGGATATTGTGCGTTAAAGGGGCGGGGGAGGGGCAAGTGTATTTTTTGATAACATTCAAAGATTTTTTTCAATGATTATCCTTTAACTTTATTAATTAATCCTCAAAGAGAAGTACCCAAACAGGACATTAGGCTTAAGGAGCTTAGAGCCATTGCATCCTGATAACAGGATTCCCCCGGCCCCGATAAAGTTAGATACAGGGGGGCATGACTGGCTGGGCAGAGTATGATGTCCACACTGAGGTTTGGTGGGTATACAAAAAAATCCATCCTTCAATTATTTATCCAGCACCGGGACATGGTGAGCCTGGAGCACAGGGCACACGGCTTGGGACGCCCTGAACAGGATGCCAGCAGAACACATTAGCCTTTAGCCTAACTGCAGGAAAACCCATGTGACACAGAGAGAGCGCACAAAACTGCACACACCCACACACACACATACACACACACACACACACATACACACACAGTGTGGAGGCAGCATTCAATCCGCCAACACTGCATTGCTACCCGCTGAGCCTTCATGCCACTGTTCCCATAAACCGTTTCCAAATTCAGCTGTGCTGCAAAACGTCATACCGCATGACAAGCTTTAAAGTGATGCTATACAGTTTATTTCAGTTCTCATGTTAAAAAAAAGCCTAGATTATAGTTTTCCTTTTTAAAATACAGGACTTAATTTCACTGTACCTAAGGAGAAAGTATTGTCATTGTCAATAGAAGTTCAGCAGTTGGTTAAGCATGATTAAGTTGTATTTGCTTGCTAACTTTAGAAAATGCACTGGAGTGATGTTCTTTAGAGAGGAAGGAAAACACCATTTCCACCACTTACGGCTTCTCACAATTCAGGACTTATTAAGCTGCAGTGGATATCTGCTTTTATGCCTCTCTGCAAATCTGAGGTTCAAACCCTATGTTCATCTTACCTGGCATAGTTCTTCCCAGCCATTATCGTAAACTGGTGTTTTTCCATCCTCTCCCAACAGAGGTGTAAAATAAAATAATAAAGTATTAATACTTTGTTACTATATGTGTGTAGGTTTTTTATCTGGATTTGAACTTTACTTGTGTATTTCACGTTCTTACAACTCCTCCCTTTTACTTTGCTACTTTTTTGAGCCAAATAATGATTTTTTTCCAATCCATTCTACTATAGTTACTTACCCACTTAAAAAAAAAAATGCTTGCACAGAACATGCCACGCACCTGAATGGAGCAGCTAATAGGCGGGGTTAAGGCTCCCAGGTCACGCCCATCAGAGTAACCGATCCCCTTCTGTCATCCTTCCAGATAGCTGGTCGGCTTCCCTGGATTTCGCCCGCTGCGCTCCTTTGTTTCGCCTGAAGATGGAAACGTTGGAGTCGGAGCTGACCTGCCCAATCTGCCTGGAGCTCTTCGAGGATCCTCTGCTGCTGCCCTGCGCTCACAGCCTGTGTTTTAGCTGCGCCCACCGCATCCTGGTCTCCCACTGCACGTCCAGCGAACCTGTGGAGTCCATCGACGCCTTCCAGTGCCCCACCTGCCGTTATGTCATCACCCTCAACCAGAGGGGCCTAGAGGGACTCAAGCGCAACGTCACCCTGCAGAACATCATCGACCGCTTCCAGAAGGCCTCCTTGAGCGGGCCCAACTCCCCCAGCGAGACGCGGCGTGAGCGCGCCTTGGACAGCGGCGCCATGACCTCGCCCGGCGAGACAGTACAGTGCCAGTTCTGTGAGCAGGAGCCACCGCAAGATGCCGTCAAGACCTGCGTCACCTGTGAGGTGTCCTACTGTGAGGAGTGCCTGAAGGCTACGCATCCCAACAAGAAGCCGTTCACCGGCCACCGACTGATTGAGCCCATGCCCGACTCACACCTGCGAGGCCTGCTGTGCCTTGAACACGAGGACGAGAAGGTCAACATGTACTGCGTGACAGACGAGCAGCTCATCTGTGCCCTGTGCAAGTTGGTGGGGAGGCATCGCGACCACCAGGTGGCAGCACTGAGCGACCGATACGAGAAGCTGAAGGTGAGGCCAGGGGGCAGAACGGTCATAAAAGTCCAGGGTAGGCCAGTAAATGCGTTCTGAGGCATTCATTCTGCCCATGTACAGAGTGTCTGTACAGTAAGACAGGTCATGGGAATGTCTTGCTGAAAATGAATCACTTTGGCATGATTCATCCTGCATGGTGCATTGTTGCTATGCATGACATCACTGTACACTTTAGGCTTTTATTATTATATATTTGCACAGTCTCCTTGCATATGTGGACGGTATCATTTCGCTTTAAAACACTTGCAGTTCATTATCTTGAAGTCTTCTCTGACCTTTTTTAAATGGTGCATTTCATGCACTGCTGCTTAACGAAGAGCTGGTGTCAGAAGGTCAGTTGTTTGTTTAATTATCGCAATTATCTTCCTGACATTTACACGGATATGTCATTGGGACGAGGCCAGATTGCGAGAAGCGTTAAATGTTTCCGCTGTGTCCCGGAGCCATTCACAGTACAATTTCTCATAGTTTCATGTGGTGAATCACAGCGAATCCAAGTGACTTGTGTCTTCGCATGGTGCTGGGCTGGCCACACTGTTTCAGGGTCTGAAATCACACAGTGCCCCCATATTAACGCTTTAGAAAACCTTGCAAGAAGTATTTTTATAGTATCGGAGGTAGTATTTTTACGAATAGCTCCTCTAATATTCCTGGACAAGTTAAGCTGCATTTAATGACTCACGAACCAATTATACAAACACACCCACATGTTACAGTTTACATGGTAATGGATTTCACTGTTTATGGTATGCAGTCTGGATGTGTAAGAGATACTAATTGCCAGAAATTAGTGAGTGATTTAATGTGCAGCAAAGATCCAAATTTCTTTAATGCACTAATTAAATTTTCCTGACAGTCGAATAATAATAAAATAACATGAATTGCAAAGGTGACCTCATACTGTAGAATTTTTGAAAAGGTATGTTGTTTGTCACACTATATTACATTTGATTTTTATTACTTTTGTTTTACTGAGTAAATTGTTCAGATTGAATATCTAGTTGAATAGATATTCTAGTTTAAAAACTGTTGAATATGGAAAATCAAATGGTGTGATTATTCTGGAGCAGCATCATTGCGTTAGCCCACGAGGCTACAACACCTTTATGTAAATGTAAAGCAACAACGAACAGCTAGCGGTTCGGTAAATACTTCAGCTTTAAGGATGTTTCACACCGAATGCAACACGAAAAAAACACAAATTTTTCTAAATATTCGGATGCAAATTTAATGGATCAAGAACTTTCTCGCCAAACATGATGCGAAATTTTCCCAAATGACTGAGACGTTTGCATACCGAAAGAAACTGGCAACTAGCGAAAAGCACTAGCAGCAGTGATAACTGGTTTATATTGTTTCTTTTTGGAAAACAAGTGAAAAAAGACAAATATACTAGATACATCCAATTCTAAAAAGGCTTATTCTTTACAGCAACCGTTGTTCAGTCAAAAATAACTTCGGATGTATGTACCTATTATCATGGCAGTGACATCATCTATTATTAGTTTAAAAACTGCAGGAATAGAGAAAACAGGGTAACGCTTTACATTAACTGCACCTTTATAATGGCTTTATAATTTTTTTGTAGAACATTCAGTGCACCTTCATAATGCATTTGTATTTATATTATTTTAAGGGGCAGAATATGAACTAATTGGCCAGGGCCATCCATAAGTGGGAAGAAAGGGGAAGTTGCCCAGACACAGAACAATTTATCTACCAGCAAATACTGCCCCCCAACCCCGACCCCCACAAAGAATTATTTTTTATCGTCAAGGTTGGACCTGCACTGAATACTGTTATCTGCAATACCAACCTTGGAAAAGGAAATCAGATTGTGTTGTTCCCCAAATGAAAAGATTTCTTCCTATTCAAAAAAATAAAACTGAAAACGTGTAAAAACTGACATCTTACTAGTTACTTATTTTTTAACGCATTTCAAAATTAGCTCTCTCCAAATAAAAAAATGACGGATCAAGACAACGCAAATTTGACAAATTTGGTATGAAAGCCTTCACAGAAATGCGTTTCTTCATTTCAGAATGATGTAGTTGGCTTTTTGTGTGGAAAAAATCAGAATCTGTGCGAAAAAGCCTTTATCATGGCCCCTGTAGACAGCAAACATCTGAGAAGACCAGTTACTTTTCAAATGCAAGCCAGTCCCTGTAGTGGATATTATTATGGGGAGTGAAAGTACAATCTGCTGAGCTAAAATGCAAGCCCAGAGGACATCTTTGGGTGTGAACATGCGGCTCAAAAAGCCAACGTCAACTTGAGAAACCAACATTAACTTAACAAAGTAGCAGTGACAGTAAACTTAGAGTGCTGGCTTGAGTCTCACTCAGCAGGGGAATAGACAGGCTTGCAGTAAAGATAACGAGGCATCCTTGTGGTCTGTTTTTCTTTAGTCTTTACTTGCGCCCCCACTGGGATGCAGAGATCGCCAATTTCCGAGCCTCCTCTCGCCATTTGGCTGTACTGTCACTGTGCAGAGATTCTCAGGGTGTCATCTAGCTGTAGATCAAGGACCAGCAGGCCATACTTTCTCAAGCAGGGGTCCATTCTGTTTAGTTTAATTGACTAGAAGAATAAATAATTTGGTGATTTATATGCATGTTTATAATATTAGGCCTTAATGGTTTTTGAGAACTCCTTCATCAGTCTTATTGCTGAGGCTTTGATAATGTTCATGTCATTTTTTATAACATTATATTTATATCTCAGAAATCCTCCAGCGAAACTGTTCCTGCATTGACTAATTCAGAACTTCTGAAACTACTGTACTGTATGTGGGTTCTAAAATGCCATTGTTAAGCTTCTCCATTCACACCAAGCAAAATTAAGAACATGGCTCCAGAGTATCTGTTGTCCTGAAGTCCTTACAGTATACTACATGTCTGGGCTTAATTGCCTGATCTGGGAGATTACCCTGTTGCCCTAGATTGACCCTAAAATTCTAGCATATTTACATTATAGACCCTTAAAGGCTTTACACACACATTTAGCATGTTATAAATGAAGCAGGGTATTGCAAAGGAAGACTTTGCATGTTATTATTAGAGCAGCTGTAGATAAACTGAAAATGTCAGGAATTTAGCTCCTCAGCTTTACTCGGGAATGTGCTTTGGGTTGATTGACGTCGTGCTTGAAGTTTTCCCAGTGTTCTCGACCGCTTTCATCCTGACCACCTCACCAGTGGGGTTTGGATCGAAGGGCAGGCTGGTGGACTCACGTTAGCTTTAAGGATTTAGTGGGAGCTGTTTTACTTCAGAGATGAGTCAACTTCTTGATAAATAATGAAAACAGGAATCAGACGGGTTATTTCTGAAGCTCCTGAAGCTTTGTGGCAGAATTAAAAATACATTTGATGCAGAATCCATACCTCTACACACAGTCCATTTAACACTCACTGGTGTAAAAGGGCGTAGGCAGAGACCGTTAGCATAATTTGTTTGGTTTATTCTTTATGTCCCACGGCGATAATGGCACCTCACAATCCCCCCCTGGTTAAAGTGCATTTCAATGTATAAAGTATCTCTCCAGAATCAAATGGTTAATGACTGCAGTTTAAAAAAACATTTTTCGTTGTTGTTTTACTAATATGAACAATAACAAAAAATCTGAATGACAAAGTTGATTGCGTACGCACTTATATAATTAATGCACATATCCGTCATGATAAGTTTGTCAATGTATGACGGAATAATAAAAATACAGTTCCAGGCAACATAGTTTTGTGACTTGCCCATCAAAGTCCTTCATGTACTTTAAAGAAAGCCTTTCGTTGAACTAAATATGTGGTTTGTAAACATATCTTGTGGCAGTATTTCTGTTGTGCAGATGATCGTTATGGGCGGAAAATGATATTCTCTGGCTTGTGTCGGGGTAACACCATGCAGGATTATTTGTGTGGAAGTCAACTAGACACAGTTAAGTGCCCAAAGATGTCTAATATCAGAATATGAGGGAATATGGAGTACTGAATGTGAAAATTACCTCATCAGCTCTGTTCATTTGGGGCAGATTCACTGCCTTCCTTTCCTTCCAGGGAGGGGTATCATTTGGCCATCTGGAATGCCAGACAACCCATTACGCAGATCTGATGGGGTGCCGACTTAGCAAGCTGATTCGCTTTGTCTCAGAAGAAGGGCCGCCTAGATGATGGTACCAGATAGATAGAAGGTTGTGTCTCCTTCATTGAGACAGAGTGGATCGGTCCTGAGAGCGTACCGGCACCCTACCGGGGTACCAGTGGGCAAGGTTGTTAAAACAGGGGAAGGTAGCACTTTTCCCCCAGCGAGGCTGCTAGCGTGTGCTCGCTTTCCAGAGACCTGCTTCCTTCCTGATAAAACTCGCCAGGTCATGAAAATATCCGACTGGAGGAGGCATCCAGCCCACTTTTTGGAGCGGAAACCAGCTGTAGACTTTCCTCTGTTGGCCCACCTGACCTCAGGGGATACTGGCCAGGACCGATCACCATGTGTGACACGGCACCCTTAGCGATGATCATGTGTGGCTCAGCAGGCTCAGTTCCAGCCTCAGTAGAATAGTCACATGTCTGTGGGTTCTTGGGCCAGGCTCTTAACCCCCAGCTCCGGGGGTGCTGCACACTGCACTGTGAGCCCACCCCATGCTCCCTCTCCCAACTCCCCCCATGTGTGTGGGGTTTCCTCCAGGTACTCTATGCTCCTATCCTAGGTCCAACACATGCAATGGTGACTTTTTGCCAGGCTTTTGAGGTAAACAAGCTGCTAGAGGGGCTTGGCATTCCCTCGGAGAAATCAGAGGAGCCACATGAAGGATGTCCGCATCACGTGTCGACGTCACAAAAATACAAACTGATATTCTGTTTACACCAGACAGCAGGGAAACATCACTACACTTCCCCCTCCAAGAGAGCCCCGGATATTTAATAAAGGTATTGATTGAATGTTAGAAACGGAGAAGCCATCCAATTCTGAGCCGGTTCACTGAGCAGCCCTCTGTGGCTGGTCAGGCGTACAGGTGGCTGGATCCTCTTCACAGTTTCATTCCCCATCCATCCATTCGTCCATCCATCTATCCATCCATCCATCCATCCATATTCCACACACATATTCACACAGGAAGAACATACAAACATCACCCATACAGAGCTGGGGACAGGATAGATAAAATATTAAAGAAGGGAGGTGATCGTCCTTTTCTGTGTTAAAGCCCCTCCACAAGTTTTAATTTTAGATTCTGGGAGCTCATCAAATTAAGCGTTTCTACAGCTTAATGAAGGTCTTTTTAATTATATTGCCGTTAACAGGTTTTTGTCTCATTATGATTTTTTTTCCTCCTAATATTTTATAATAGAAAATCAGCAAAGGGAGAGGAAAGCAAATGGATTGGATTTGAAACTTTTTCCCTGTGCGGTGACTTTTAAACTGATTTAATGTCCCAAGCAGGAGTACGCTGTCCCCTCATGCCGATGGCCATAAGCAGGCAATTGCTTATCAGGGGCAGCTAGTATCTGAGGCCAGAAGAGTTGTTTAAAGTTTGTCTTGATAATATTAAGAAAGAGTGTTCTAGAACTTACACGTGTGCCCAAAGATGCAGGTACCATGCACAGCTTTGTTTGGAAGGCTTCAAAAGCCTCCCCGATCCGCTTCTCACATGCTGGAGATCCCAAGTCCAGCCTGATCTCTGACACTTGTTATGTCTATCCTGCTAGGTTCACTTCAGGGGAGCTACTGTCCTCATTGTTGCTTTGGAGAACACGCCACTGTGGAATTCAGCTCATGAAACTCTGTCTGGGAAATCTGGCCTCCAGCCTGCTACTGAATTATCATATTTAATAAATAAGGCACATATTTGCTTTGCTAAACATAAGGGATGTAAAGTTTCAGCACGTTCAGATCGATATTGGACTGACAGTGCAGTGTTCTGGATCAACACGGTTGCTACCGTCTCATACGCATCTCCCTTAATAAACTTAAATCTGGGGAGGAAATGTCCACATTGAGTGCCCTGACGTGACTTGAAGTGCCAACTGGCAGCGACCCCCAAACCCCCCCTACCCCCTATTGCTGTAAGGAGGAGGAAGATGATGATTGTCAGCAGAGAAAATTAATTTGGGGGAAAGACAGAAAGATGCTCTTGTGAAGCTGCGAATAAAAAGGCCCCCTTTTTTTCCCTACTTCTTTGTTTTCGGGTGTCATGAGCTCAAAGCTTTCCCCCCCTGCAGGCAGGCCCAGAATGATTCTAGGGCTTCCTGTCCCTCTGCCTTTCCTTCAGTTTCTGATGCTCTCAAATCCTGGACACCCAAGGAATATTCTTTACACAGAATTGTGCCATTAGCAATACTGAAATTGTTTAATTGACCCCTAAGAAATATCCCATGTCATAGTAATCTACTTTCTGTGGGTGTTTATAAATAATACCGTGGGTGACATGAGAAATGGTGTTTTTGGCAGTTCCTAAATGAACTAGATTGCCATGAGCAAAACAAGAAAGGGAAGCTTACAACTTGTAACTTCTAAGGGATATGAGGCGGAAAAAAAATACCTCCAGAGAATAAGGGGAAATTCAGATGCTTTTTAAATATGTCTTTTATATGACAACTGTTTAATTATAGTACAACAAATTAATAGATGGCTCTCAATGGTGTTTTATAGTGAATAGCACACTGTCTAGGTTCAAGTCCTACAGCCGTATAACTCTTTGCGCACATAATGCTAGGATGAATGGGCAGGATGTTTTATAAAATTATTGCCATGGTACGTTTACTTATCATGAAACAAACAGCATTAAGCTGTCATACCCCAGTTATCTCATAAGGTAATCTAAAAGACAAACTATTCTTAGTCAGCATGGAAATATTTTAAAGGAATTTACAATCCAAGCAATGCTGCGGCATAGCGGGTGTGAAACGTAAAGACTGGCTGTCGCTTAGTGCTTTAGTGGGAGATTGAGCTTGGAAAGAGAAGAGTTTTACAGCCCGCCAGAATGATAAAGTCCAGGACCCACAGGTCAGACATGTGATCTGCCAGATGGAAGTGGGGAAAAACAGACACGCATGCCCTAAAATCATGACAGAGATTATATTTCTGTGATTATCTGAGTGACAGAGATGTGAAATGACAGGTCATTCTCAAACTATTTCTTTCTTTTCAGCAAGCCTTGGATTCGAATCTCGGCAACCTGATTAAAAGAAACAATGAATTGGAGACCCTCTTGGGGAAGCTCATTCAGACCTGCCAGCACGTGGAGGTGAGAGGGGTCATGCCTTACCTGCTTACCTTTCCCGTCATGTCCTTCTAATCCTTAATGGCCCCTTTAATGTTCTCAAAATGTGTTTCGTTCCTGTAATATTATTAAAGCAACCTTTCAAGACTAACAAATTACTATGAGACATTTGTCACCTTGAGAGGATGTGACAAGTGCTTCAGCTTACAGGAGGGTAATAGTAGTGACAAAAATATTTGGAGAAGGTGTTGGAAAGGACAGAGAATATTATTTCTGTTCAGAATGAGGTTTTATTATCAGCTTAAAATATAAGTACCCCAAAGGGAAACATGATCGCGAGCCGTGATATATCTGGAGTCCAGCACTTAGGCAGCTGCGTGGGGTTTGAGTCGAGCTTCCCTGCTTAAGGTCGGCTCAGAAAGAATCTCTCCACCTGAGTCTCACATGCAGCTCAGCACCAGGCAGCTTTGATTCCAAGGCCAGATCTTTAAAGGTAGCTCCAGAAAACTGAACACTATTCTCCCGCCTTAGAGGAATTTGGGAATATTTCAAATAAGGACCTTGGCTCTGCGATTCAGCTGCAGGAGGAGAAATTTTGTATCTGTGTCTAGTTGTGGATCAAACTGAATCAGATGCCTCAACAATCCGTGTATTGTTCGTTCTTTGATTTTTCCATTTCAAAACCAAATCGGAAAAACAAACAAAAAAAAAACAGTGTTGTTTATGTAGTTTTTCTGTTTTTAAATCAAAATAGGAAAAAGAAAAAACAGAACAGGCACTGTGTTTCGTTTTTCTGTTTTACAACCAAAAAGGAAAATGGAGAAATCAGAAAAACAATGGAGCAGCGGTTTGTTTTCTCGATAACCAGAAATGTAAGGAAGGAGAACACAGCGAAAAAGAACAAAAGGAAGAGGACCGTGATATGGTGCAACTGTTAGCAACATAGTGCTACAGCAGTTATCAATTTATTTATGAACTTTCTGAGAGTAGACAAACGGGCTCAGAAATTGTTATGCTGGGCCATGACGGGGGAAGGATGATCCACGTTGAAGCTCCAATAAATCATGGTTTATTTAACAAAAACAAAACACAAACAGGGAATCAGAAGGTCTCAAGAACAGAATGAGGGCAGGCGCTTAAATTTACACAGATATCAGGGCTAACAAGGGGAAAGTGTGTAACAAAAACAGCCAATCAGCAAAGGCATAGGACAACAGACAAATAATAAACAAACAACACACATTAAGCATTAACAACACTAGGGAAGACTAGAAACAAGTCTAGGCAGAACAAAACTAAACAAGGCACAAGCTGGGTAAACCTAAAACAAGGACATAAGGCAAAGACAAAAACAGGCGCAAAGGAAAACAGCAAACCAATAAATATCAAACAACAAGTGAGGCTGGCCAGAACTCATGACCGGTGGGCTTCAGTCTCTGAGCCACTTGCTCGACTCATTGAGCAATGCAGCGGCTTGGGGAGCAGGGAAACACACTACAGGCTGAAGGGCTACAAGACTGAGAAGGGGTAAGCAGGGTGACCAGTGACACCTGCTGGCCAAAAAGGGACAAGGCACATAAGACAGGGTCGGATGGGCACCGACCCTGACTGAAATCAGTATCGCTCTGCAGAGTTATATGTATTACAATATAATACATATGGTATATTATAATGCTGCATTATATGTATTATAATATATTATTATTTAACTAATATACTAATATATATTAGTCAAAAGTTTGGAAATACCAAGCCACCTAAAAAGGGGCCGATAGTGTTGCATCATATGAGCTGGCCACTATATCTAAATACAGTAGAAATGGTTTTGGGGGAGTTTGATGAGTGAGTGTAAGCAAAGCAGTCATGAGAGCTCAGCATATATATGGGACCTCCTTAAGGACAGCTGGAGAAGCATCTCAGGGGGCCACATCATAAAAATGGCATAGGGGAGAATATAGGGTCAGCCTGTCCCTGGAGCAACTGGGGTTAAGGCCTTGATGTTGATGTTTTACAATTATCCTAAAATGCAGAGAATAGTACAAATAAACATTTCTATGGTAGGTGTTTCCAAATGTCCTTTTTTCCCCTCCTTCTGATTTTAAAATGGAAAAACCACAAAACACTGTTTTTTGTTTTTCTGATTCAGTCCTGAAACGGAAAAATCAAAGAATGAACGATACATGGATTCTCACCATTTCCCTTTTTCTTTTTTTATCATGCGATTAGTTTTTTCTGATTTACAATATAATGATTCTAGCAGGAGTTAAAGCATAAACTTTGTTTAATGGCAAATTCTTCCAAACTAAGTATTTTATTTTTGGTCGTTATATCCTTGTCCCTCCACAAGTTTCCCCGGAGGGTTAATAGTTTGACGTCAGTTGGTACCTAATTGCCGGTTGCTTTTATTTGGTGTGCCGTGGTGCTGCTTCACTTACGTCTCTGTATTTCTGAGGTTCTGGCTTTTTATGGCATGCACCCAAAAATTCCCCTGTGTTCAACAACATATTTCTTTTCCTCTTACATATTTTCTTTTTCTTTTATAGGGATGACCTTAAGTGTGATAAGAAAAGAAACATTTTTTACAATTATCCTGCAAGTCATTAAGACACAGTTTGTCCACAAATTGCAATCAATGTGGCCTTCTTCGATGCTTTAAAATGGTTAGCAAGGAATTCTTTAGCAAGGAACTTCACAAGGTTCTCACTACAACTGCATCCTGTTTTCTTTATTTTTTATCTATAACTATCTAAATTCCAGTTTTCTTTTACAAAAGTGCATGAGTATACTTCACGGAAACTTTCTTCCTGCTGTTGCAATAACTCCACGACCCCAAATGAGGTCCTGTCATATAATAAATGTGCAGTTCGTAGCTCAGAAAATCTCCATGCCTCATTTAGGATTAAGTGAGGATTGTGTCCCACAGTTTACTCCTTTCCTGTCACATTCAGCAAAAACCTGACCTATTCATAGGAAGACATGTTTGCAGGTCGACCAGAACACCACAGATAACCTTGCAGAATTTTTATGTATCTTTTGAACTGCCTGTGTGTGAAATCTACAACATCTGTTTGAAATTTATGAGGCTTCTACTAGAGCCTATTTAGATCTAGGCCTTATGTATCCCAGTAAACAATAGCTTAAGTAAAATAACTATTTCAGTTATGGCTGGCATTCAGCCCCTTAAAAGAATGGTCTTGGTGGAACCAGAAGTCTCTGAGTCATTGTTATATCCCAACAACAAAGCTGATAGTTAGTTGTCAGCTTGTGATTAGGAGGGATCTGAGGAAACTGATTTATGCTTCTTCATCACGGTCTGTGATCAGTGCTTTAGCCTTCCTCAGTGTCATCTTCCTATAGAACATGGCTTTCAGCTGTCACTAAACATATCCATATTGATAACATATCCATCCATTTTCTATAACTGCACATCTAGTACAGCGTCATGGTGAGTCTGGAATATGTCCCTGGAAGCACAGAGTAGGGGACACACTGGATGCGATGCCAGTCCATTGCAGGACACACACTCCAACACACAGTCACACACTAAGGGAGCACCAGTTTATCAAGCAACCTGTGTTTTTTTGATGTGTATATTTTAGAGATCAGTCATTAATGCCAAATTTTGCCATCTATGTCAGTGAAAATCATCACAATTATAATTAGTGTATAACAGGAACTCTTAATCTCACTTATTTTTCAAAGGTGAATGCATCACGACAAGAAAACAAGCTAATGGAGGAGTGTGATCACCTGATTGAAATCATCCAACAAAGAAGGCAGGTCATTGGAACAAAAATCAAGGAGGGCAAGGTACTCTCATAATGCACTGCCCTTGCGATTATGATCTGCTTTGCCAAGTCGCCAAGTCGTGTCTGGATAGGATTAGGTGTCTTGTAGAAATCTGTCATTTGATTTGCTCTGTATAATATGCACCACATTACTTACAGGCTGAAATCCTTTGGGCCATATTTCTGTTGTACTCACAATATCCAGATGTGTTACCATAAAACTTTACGATCTTTAAATAGTTTTTTGTTACGGCTGATGGTGTCCTGAAAGCCACAAAAAAGAGCCGTAGGTCTGAGATCTGTATCTTGAGATGTCTTGCAGTGATTTATGAAGACGTCCGTTCCCCTGAAGATTCAGATTTGTAAAATTCTACCTAATGGGGTTTTGCTAATGACCTCACAATTCACACATGTATATCCAGAATATTTCAACAGTATTTCATGGACAGCATTGACATAAATGAGCACGAAATCAGTACATTGACTTGCCAACAATTGTCAGATCAGTATTTTTTCTGGCAATCATTTATTATGTAGGCCTTTATTTGTGTCCAAATTGACTGGTTACCACTGAGCAAAAATTAATGCTGCCCTAAACTTTTATGTTTTTGCCACCGTTCGGGGGTTTGTGCCTGCTGGAGATTGTGAGTGTTTCCCCGTTTTTATCCCAAGGCAGGAAGACTCAGCCTACTGGAGAGCAGGACCTTAATGTAATTTTATTAGCACAGATTTCATTAGGTCTGAGAGGCTCAGTGTAAACAAGGAGGCTATTGGGTTTTCGGCTGGGACTCATTTATTAACGGTCAGGGCTCAGTTCTGTATTCATGAAACATAAGGGGGTACCACTAAGACAATGATTATTCTAATTACACAACCACAATTTGTTTTGCCTTGTTTAAAATGCCACTGGCTGTGGTGTTGGCTGGGGAAGAGGCTTGTGTATGAATGGGGTTTGGATCCTCAACAAGACAATGGATCCGTACGTCTGAGCAAAGTGTCACACATGAGCAGAAGATAAGTTCTACATAAATAGGATTTGAAATTAATTATTGTAAGCTGTGTAGTCCTGCAAAGAAAATTCCATCAACAACGGGAATGCATGTTGGGGCAGCGTGTGGCTCAGCAGGTTAGGATGAAGCGATCGGAAGGTCACTAGCTCAAATCCCAGGGTTAGCAGAATTATTTCACCGTCGACCCGTAGAGCAAGATCCTTAATCCCCAATTGCTCTTGGGACTCACTAACCCTGCTTTCTCAAAAAAAGAAAAAAAATGTATGTCACTTTGGATAGGATCATCTGTTATATAAATTAAATGTAAGATAGCAGGAGTGGGGCAATTAACAAGTTAAGTTGGAGAGTAAGCAAAAAAACAGGATGTTGTACTTTTTCCAGATATTGTAAGGTCAGTAACTTGGGGATTCTCAGTAATCATAAGTGACAGTAACCTTGAATCAGAGCAAAATAACAAAATGGCTGCCATAATGTTCAGGAAGACCTCACTGAAGATCTAATAACACTTATTTGGAGTGGATAATTAGCGAGACTGGTCAGTTTCGTAGAAAAGAATCCGAAATATATGCGGTTCAGCAATTTCCAGGTGTTTAAGCTTTTAATTTAAGAGCAAGCACAGCTGGAATAAATTGGAAATAAATGTTTCCATTGACTGTTGGCAGGGATGCTTCTGGAAAGTCCGGGCCTTTATCATCATGGCACACATGCACAAATAAACGTGTCCGCAGGTGGTGAGGCTGCGCAGGCTGGCTCAACAAATCGGCAACTGCAAACAGT
The DNA here is from genome assembly GCA_026777985.1 of Mormyrops attenuatus. NCBI lineage: Eukaryota > Metazoa > Chordata > Actinopteri > Osteoglossiformes > Mormyridae > Mormyrops > Mormyrops attenuatus. Next base: position 37,004,020 of record JAODKC010000001.1, read on the forward strand.
GCATCGAACGATCATCATCCCTCATCACTCAGGCTGACCAGACGCTGAAGGAGACGGACCATGCTCGCTTCCTGCAGACTGCCAAGAGTGTCTCCGAGAGGTAAGCTGCACATTCCTGCTCGTGGGATGACGTGGTGGCCAGGGGACATGGCTGATCATTGCAGCAAGCATTTCTGGGTGGGGAAGCGACTTGTGTAGAAAGGGGGCTCGGATCCTCAGCTAGACGCTGGATCCGTACGTCTGAGGACAGTGTTATGTGTGAGTGGACCATAAGTACTATATACACTAGTGGCCAAAATTGTGAAAACACTTCCAAATTTTAGAGACTACAGAACTTTGTTCCAATTACTCCAGTTAATTATTTAATCGTCCATTGTATGATATTTGTTAACATTCTTTCATTGTTTATAAACATTAAAGTCAATATTCCTGTAGTGATTTGAAAAGTGTAATGCCAAAAATGCTAGGTGTTTCCACAATTATGGCCACTAGTGTAAATATGATTTGAAAGGAATTTGGCATACTACATTTGTTCATTATTATAAGCTGTGTAAATGTGCAAAGAACATCATGTTCACAACAGGAAATTACATCTCAAGCCAGATGCATCACATGTCTCAATGAGCCCTGAATGCATTTGGCACAGATGTTTTAACAACAATGCTCTCAGTTTCAGAACCTTTAGAGAGATTAGATCTCTGGGTTCTGGATGTCTTAAGATCCTAACAACGGTCCTCTCTCAAGCTTTCAATAAATTATATTATTTAAATAAGGTTGAAAGCCTGCAGTTTAAAATTTATATACAGCTGTGGAAAAAATTAAGAGACCAGTCTATATTTTTAAACAAATCGGCATTTTTAAATCCTGGTTTAATGATGGGTCTGCTGGCAGAAGACTACGCTGAGCAGCAGGTTACTTCCAGGTTCAAAATCTCTAAGACAGCAGTACACAAGAATAAGGTGAAGCAGGAGACACTGGGAACGACCAGGAACCAGCCAGGTAGAGGGTGGAAGCGACTTTCTAATGCCAGAGATGACCATTAACTCATCCGAAAGTTTCTCATGAATCGCGGGATGACATCAAGTGACCTTCAAATGGAATGGGAAACATTAAGTGCAGGTGTGAAGTTCATGGCTAGGACAGTGTGCATCAGGCTCCTAGAAGCAGGACTGAAGTCCAATAAAGCAAGTTACACATATACATATACATACACAGGGATTGACAGAACTGGTGCACAAGTACGCATTCACCTTTAAAAGCGATACGTGTGGCAATCGATTGTTGTAACAGTGCAAATACGTACATACTTTATGTGCATTTGCGCCGATATGACAAGAAATTATCGTGCATTTTAACCTTTATATGCTAATTCATACTTCATTTGCAGTATAGAGGTTAAAATGCACTATAATTTCTTGTCATATCCTGTTTAGATAATTAAGTAAGCTGGTGGTGAAATTTAACAAATACATGGAATGTCAAGAGTGCCCCTGAAGAGAGGTTTGGGAACCGAAGTGGTGTTCATCTAGCAGACCAACAAGATAGCAATAACTTTTTAGAAAACAGAAGACATCCGTCTTAGTTTTTATCGGGTTACTCTTAGTTTGCATCAGTTCTAATGTAAACATGTTTGTTTTTGTTCTTAGGAAATTTACACTTACTATCCGGATAATCACTTTTCAAGCTTTCAACATATATATACACAATACATATACATACATATATATTTATATACATGTAGAGAGAGAGATACACACACACATATATATATATGTACTTATATCTTTTTTCCTTTGAATTGGTTGCTAAAGAACAATATTTGTTATATTTGTTAAAAACAATGCCTCTTTTTTTTAGGGTGTCTATGGCAACGGCTTCTTCTCAGGTGCTGATCCCGGAAATCAACCTGAATGATACCTTTGACACTTTCGCATTAGATTTTTCAAGGGAAAAGAAAATGCTGGAAAGCCTGGATTACCTTACAGGTAGGACAGTAATAGCAATATTAAAGGGTGCTAGAGAAGATTTGTTATTTGTATATATTTTCTGACAGGTTCTCCCAGGAGGACAGACATTCTGAGCACTGTGGAGGTAATCAGCAAGTTTGATGTCCATCTCATGTGATCCGATGAAATATTTACTCTTGGCCACATCTGTGTGTCAGCTCTGTTTGAAATTAAACTGCTTTCATCTTGCTTGTGTATCCAGTTTGGGTTCTACTGCTTTTTTTGCTCGCGTCTGCCTCTGGGAAATGCTGGCATGTGGAGAGATTTTCAGTTAGAGGGCATCGATTAGAGGTGATCTGCATCCACGGGCGAGTCACTCAGCTGGTGTCAGCCTGTGCTGTCACAGAACATTATGCTTTTGGGATGTTTGATAATTTAATGACAAGACAATGTCATATCCCTGCTGTTTCAACATTAAAAAAGGAAAATGACTTGTTTACTGGATGAATCTGATGCTAGGCTATTCTGAGAGTGTCACTGTGGGAGAAGTCTGTACTGCTGTTTGTCCTGCCACAGTTTACCGAGTTCTCAGACGACACGCAGTGATGTTGAGATGTGTCCCGATTTCTCCACTGCAGCGCCGAATCCTCCGGGGATACGGGAGGAACTGTGCACGGCATCGTATGACACGATCACTGTCCACTGGACGAGCGACGACGAGTTCAGCGTCGTCTCCTACGAGCTGCAGTATGCCATCTTCACCGGCCAGGCCAACGTCGTTAGTAAGTGAGCAGGATTGGACGCGGGATTGGTCGCTGGCACATCTCGTTCACAATGACTTCCTAATGTGAGCTAAATCCTAGAAAGCTTGGATTCCCAGTCCCTTGAGTGCAATGCAATGTACTGGTCAAATGAACATACGTCAATATAAGAAACAGAAAACGTCACCCTTCCATTTTCCATCACAGGTGCAGAAAGAATACAAAATATAATAGCCAAACAAGGTGTAATGCTTCTTACAAAACAGATATTGGTTTTCCTTTAGTCTGATGGCCTACGCCCATTTGCTCCGGCAGTATCATTAGGGTATACAGATTCTACAAATCAGAACAAAGAGAACACATTATACACACAGTATTACCTTTTCTTATTGAAATATAACATGCATTTTCTATGAGAGAAGGGGTACCTTTGCACTCTGAATAAAGTAGCAGTCCCTTTAAACAATGCCTAGGGAGTGTTGGCTGCATCTCATCATGATTTCTGTGAAGACTGTGAATTTAAAAAGCAGAGATCCATTTTAGTAATCTTAAAAACAGGAGTTCAAAATATAAACATCTGCCGAAGGACAGAGCCCCCCCCTCCCCCCCGAGCGTGGATACCTCACCATCCAAGCAGTGGTGGTGTGTTTAATCAAGCAGGCCCCCTTTGATCCTCCAGCTGAGCGCTCTGCCTCCGCAATAGCATACGAAACAGCTGAACAGCTGCTGGAGCCCAGGTCTCTTTTCAGTGGCTGGAACTTAACGTGACGCTCAGTTACGTCCATCGAACGAAAGCGCATTGTGTTCTGCCGTACGCAGCTCTGTCTGCAGGTTGTGGAGCCATGAAAGCCCCTTAATGCGCTCATTCAGCAAACTCTGCGTTTCAGCCCCGTGATCCTGAGTTATTCCACCTCAGCTTCCTGTTGGCTCTTGATTCTTTGAAACATTACACATTAGCCAGTGCACTGCCCAGAGATCAGGTGAAAATGCAGAATAACAGTGTTTTATTTTTTAGCTCTGCATGGGGCCGTTTCTGGCACTTGAGAGATTTCCGGATGAGGAAATTGTCCCTGTATATTGCATATAGTGTCCTGATGCCAAATGAAGGAGATGGGAAAAGGGGGCTGCAGGACCCACAGATCCTGTGTAGAATTTAGGATGGGAGTGATAGGATAAAAAATGAGATTGCCTTTCATTTGGCTGCACTTGTAGTTTAACAGTAAATATAATTTATGGATTTATGTGTGCTTAACCTGTTGTGCTTGACTTAATGTGATTTAGTGTTTGTATTCCATCCAGTTGTCCACCCAGACTGCTTACCCTACCTAAGTCCGCATTAATATGAAGTTTATCCTGGTAGACAGGACCTAATCCAGGGCGGGGCGTGTCCACCAGAGGGCGTATGCACACGCACAGTCAGTCACACGTTATACCGAATTAATCAGCCCAGATGAGCCAGTCCGGGGCAATCACAGGGGCGTGAGGAAACCCCGAGGCTGAGAGGCGTCGGCTCTGGCACATTGCATGCAGTGGTGGGTGATGGGGGTGCCGGGGAAGCCCCCCAGCCTGGGGACAGGAGTGTGTTACTCTGGGAGTTTATGGGTGGCAGGGAGATGGGGATGGAAAGGGAAAAATTCAAAGTAAAGTCTCATGATTAGGGCAAGCTGGGCCACACACATCATAGAGGGGTATTTTGGAGAAGGGGGTCCCAGTCTTTTGATGTTCATGCGCTGATGTACATTGTACAAAAATTTAACAAACCGGTAAATCGGCTGGGTGATCGATTTCATACGTTTAACTGTTTGCATATTTTTTCAGATGCAAACAGAGGGGTCATAAAAAATGCAAAATATATAATTTATCTTTGGAAATTAACTAACCCCTCTGCAAAACCCACAGTGTTCTGGAGTACAGGCCAGTGACCGGTACCAGTCCGTGGACCGGGGGTTTGGAATCCCTATTGTGTAGAATACTCAAAATTTAACATTTCTCTATCATGATGTCTTCCAAAGCACAGGGTGACTGGGAAAATGAACATATGTAATGTGTGAATTACAAGATGATTAAGTGAGGATAAGATGGGGCCTCCTGTCCCTTACACAGAGCTCAGTTCAGCATTAGAATACGCTAAAATAAACCCAAGCCAAAACCCTGCGTGTTGCTGTATGCGTGCAGAGGATCTGTGTTGTCACTTGTGTTCTCCCTGAGCTCCCAAAAGGCTTCCCGCTCTGACACGCCCCCCCCGCATCTCTTGACAGGCCTCTGCAACTCGGCCGACAGCTGGATGATCGTGCCCAACATCAAGCAGAATCACTACACTGTGCACGGCCTGCAGAGCGGCACCCGCTACATCTTCATTGTCAAGGCCATCAACCAGGCGGGCAGCCGCAGCAGCGAGCCTGCGAGGCTTAAGACCAACAGTATGAATCCTGCCTGTGTGTGTGTGTGTGTGTGTGTGTGTGTGTGTGAAAGGCCAGGTTTATGCACAGGCTAACTTGGGCTATAACCCAGGGCCCTGTGTTGTTTGGGGCCCCAAATGTATTTACATTTTGGTCAGACAGTGTGTAGTGCCCCTGCGGGTTAAGGGCCTTGCCCAATGGCCACCAGATATGTGACTATTCTCCGAAGGCTTGACCTGGTGATCTTCTCATCTTCTGTACAGTCATAGGCTTAGCCTGCTGAGTCACATACAACCTCCTTACACTTGAGCAGCGGTGGCCTAAAGGTTAGAGAAGCGCACTTGTAGTCAGAAGGTTGCTGCTTGGAATCCATAACTAGCAGAGAACCACTGAGGTATTGTGTGCAAGGCACTGCCCCCCTGGGCGCTGAATTAGCTGCCCCCTGCTGTGTCATGATGTCACATACGCTTTGTTAAAAGCAGAGGACACATTTTGTTGTTGTGCTGTGGTGTATGAGCAATGACAGCTAATCACTCCACATTACACTTTATCTTTGTCATCATGTTAATCATGAAATTTTGCGTAGTTTCCATATTGTTTGTCTTTTTCTATAGATTATGCATAAGCAAGCAGCTAAACGCCCTTACCGAAATCGCTTTTGCCTTGTCAAGGTCAGCCTTTTAAGCTGGACCCCAAGTCGGCGCACCGTAAGCTGAAGATTTCCCATGACAACCTAACAGTGGAGCGCGACGAGACATCGTCCAAGAAGAGCCACGGGCAGGAGCGTTTCGGCACCCAGAGCAGCTATGGTGTGACCGGCAACGTCTACATCGACAGTGGCCGCCACTACTGGGAAGCTCTGATTGGAGGAAGCACGTGGTATGGGAGGGTCACCTGACCACCCTTGTTTTATGTGTTTTGGGTTCTGAGAAGCATAATTTCCTCATTTTTTTACATTTAGTAAGCTGAAATTTTATCCAGAAGCCAATGCATGTGAAATCCCTGTATATGGCACTGTTACATTTCACATAGCACTTCATAAACTGAATAAATACATACAACATATACAGTAAATGGAAAAAGCTGCAATAAGCTTTTCTGGAAATCTCCACTCTGTCTGAAGCAACAGGCCAGTAGAAAGGAAGTCAAACCCTATTAATGAAATTTACCTATAGGTGACTCCCATTCCCTGTCTGTGTTTATATATATATGGTACTGTGCAAAAGTCTTAGGCAGGCAAAAAAATGTTAAAGGGTATTTATCTGAGTAGTAAGTGTATATTTTCTCCAATAAAGCACAATTATGAAATTATAAAAATGAGTGATATCTTGTTGGATGGCTAGATGAGCATCACTTTGGCTCCCAAACCTCTTCTCAGGGGCACCTCAGCCTTTCCATGTATTTGTTAAATTTCAGATCACTTTTAACTTAATTAATTAACTCAATGAGGTATGCTTGTGGCGATTAGCCAGACTATGTATTGGTAGATTCAAAAAATATATGGCTGTTTGATGGTTGCTGCAAATAGTGGGGTGATTTTATGGGAAAGCTGACACATTTTAACAGACATAATATCATAATCTAAGAAGATTATTTAAGCATCATTTAATCTGAGTGCCTAAGACTTTTGCGTAGTGCTACTTACATAAAGTAGATATATCCTCACTGTCTGTAGACGCATAGATAGCCAATCTTTTCTTTCCTGTCCCCAAAAGGTATGCTGTGGGCATCGCCTACAAGTCAGCACCAAAGCATGAGTGGATCGGCAAGAACTCGTCCTCCTGGGTGCTCTGCCGCTGCAACAACTCCTGGGTAGTGCGGCACAACGGGAAGGAGGTGCCGGTGGAGCCATCCCCGCATTTGCGGCGCGTGGGTGTACTGCTAGACTACGATGGCGGCTCGCTGGCCTTCTATGATGCTGCAGGCTCACAGCACCTGCACACCTTTGACATTGCCTTCGCCCAGCCTGTCTGCCCCGTCTTCAATGTGTGGAACAAGTGCCTGACTGTGCTAAGTGGCCTGCCTATCCCTGACCACTTGGAAGGCGCCGAGCTGCAAGACTAATGGAAAGACAAAGAGAACAGACAAAAAGAGAGAAAGAAAGGCTGGAAGAGAGAGAGAGAGAGAGAGAGCTGTATTCTCAGACACACTGTCTAGGCTCACCATCAGCACTGCTCCATACAAAAGGAGACACAAAAACGGCTTAAAATATTTTTACTTACGCTCTCATAGTAATAAATTAATAGCGATAAATTATTTATGTATAAAACGGAGTAGGATTTTTTTTGCTTTGCACATGTTAACTACTTCATTTACACTTAGTTGACTTTGAGCAGTATGGAAAGTTTTTGAAACTTCCAAACAGCTTTTTGGGGCACAGTTGTGTATCGCTTTCATTTGGGATTTAACGACAAGCTGTAGTATTGTTTCATTTCTGCAGACCTGACAGCTGTCAACCGTATGCCGATGTAACAAACTTGTAAAATCTCTAACGAGCACCACTCTGCATTGATCCGTATGACTATCCCTAGAGGGAAAACTAGAACAGAATCAGTCATTTTTGTTTACGTTGTCCTTGATATTACAGCTTTGCTTTTTTTTTAATACAGCCATTGCTTTCTAATGCTTCGGGTTAAATCATCCGAGACGACCGTTTCTGAGCAGAGGTGCAGGTAATGCAGTTAAGTCTTGATTATTTTAAAATCCTGCTTATCTCGCCCACAAAGGGAATTTATGCACCATGTCTGGGTTTTGCACCGACAGCTGTGTTTATGGCGACAGGCAGCCTGGAGCAGAAATCACTTATTCTATTGCTCCATCAGACGTTCACCTGCCACAGGGGGGCAGCATCTTTAAGGGTCACTCACACAGCATCTGTTCCATCCTTTGGGTTTTAATTGCTCACTAACAAGGTCAGGCATGAGGACAAAAATAAAAAATAAACTGGCAATGTCGTCCAGCTCGACAGCACTGTTGAAGGGTAAACCTCCACCCCTGGGTTATAGGCGTGTTTTATCTTAAAGTAAATCTCAGCATTTTTAAATTGCTTTGACAGCAGCGTGGAAATGGACTCAAATGGACTGGATTGATTTTATTCTTTTCTTTAAATCTACAGACAGGCATGCGTTCCTGATGATTTTAAATCCCTGATTCAACATTGTTGCTGGTTTGCCCTCCGCATGAACATCTTGTTATCGCCATGTTTGTCGAACTTTTGGACACTCACTCATGGAGAAAGGATCACTGGACCTTGCAGAGGCTTGCATTACAGTGCAATGCTTTTTCCTTGTACATTTTTTGTGAAATATAAAAAAAATATATGTTCCACCACTTTGTGTTTTGGTCATTATTAGCAACACACTAAACAGACAGCTCATTTGGTACATCAATAATGTGAACACATTAAGTTAAAACTTAAGCCCATTGTATAAATACATAATTTGCACATTAAACAATATATTGAAGATATAAACAACAGTTTATGAAAATATTTAGCTAAACTATCAATAATGATTCCTTAAAAAATTATTAGCTAAAAATTTAAATGCAATTATAAAAATAACAGGGCCATAACTTAAATAAGTTTACGTTAGGGAAACTGATATGAGATGTGCATGAATGCAACTATTCACAGCCAGATTAGATTTCCATTTAATATAGTTTATACATATGTGAGTCATTTGTCCATATAACATTTAGAGCAATTCACTTAATGCAAATTACGGTCATTAAGCTGCGATATTTTAAAAGTAGCATTCAGTGCTGATCAATGACCTCCCGGAGATGCTGTGACACATGTTTTTGTTCCCCATTAAAGATGAAATTAAAATTGGAAGACAGAGTGTGAATGAACTTGCTGTGACCTCACCCTCCAACAGACTCTGACAGAGTGTCATCCCGGTGGGAGGGTGACACCAAGACCCCTGGGCTGTGTAGACCGCTCTGCTGTAGGCAACCTACAACCCAAAAAAGCCTAGAAGGGGGTGAAAACCATCCTGGTCTGAACTGTGAGGATGGAACTCCCAGAAGCTCCTAGATTAGCAGGACACATGAAGGACACTGAGGGCTGAATCCCTACATTATTGGAGACCTCCAGTGAGACCACTTCACTACTGGCATAAAGGAGTCCTTTGTGTTTTTGTGTAATTTGTGATAATAATATGTTGAAAGTGACTCCAAAGACATGAAAGAAGGCAGCTAGAGGGCTTTAAAAGGAGAGACAGGTCACTGTCTCTCCAGGTTCTTCATCTGTCCGAAGGCGCTCTCAAATTTAATTCAGGGTGGAACTGAAAACTGGAGTGCAAACACGTACAAGAAGGTGCCATTTCATCTGATGCGACTTGAAATGGCACCTCAGGCCAATCTGATATCCAGTTCACCTCGGCTGGCTGGAACGAATGCAGTACTTTAGGAGGTTAAGGCAAGAGCGGCATCTCCGAAGCATTTTAGCATCTAGACGGGAGGTAAATGGTCCAGGAAGACAGGGTACTATGGAAACTGATTTCTCACACTGAGAGGCAGAACAGCGCTGAGATAAATGCTGAAAAATGCAGCATGAAAAGGACCCGCACCCGACAGAGAGGAGATTATCTTTTTTTTTGGAGGGGGGTGGGGGCAGAAAAGGGCCGGTTAATTAATGACAAAATGCCGTTCTGGGGCCTTTGATTGATGGAAAATTAAAAGGATGACTTGCTGAGAGCCTTGTCGGGCACAGAATGGGCAGGGGAGCCGTGCCCCTCGTGGGAGCCATCGATATGCATGATGTCAGAGAGTGAAGGCCGCTGGTGGCAAGGGGAGAGGAGCCAGTGGGGGCAGGCCAGAGCAGGGGTGCATGGGTAGCAGGGCTAGTCTGTGCCAAATTTCACGTTTTCACATGCTCGTTTTAGCAGGACCTACCTAATAACTTCTAACTTAAAACACTGCCATTATGAATGGAGAAATGGTTTTAAAGCTTCAGTTTAGGGCAGTATACTTTTAGATGGGGTATGAATAAATTCCCTCCATTATGTCCATAATTTGTCTTGAAGAGCGCCAAAATGTCAAATATCATTACGAGTTATGTGAAATTGACATCAGGTCAAATTAATTTGAGGTCCTGATCTGTTTTTAAATAAGTTTCTAAAAACATTTCAGTAAGGTTCATTCTCATGAGAATAGCAGATATTCTAGTGAACACATAAAATGTTCCAAGTAAGGTGCACACAGACAGTAGAAGCACAGAAGCCAACAGTGATGAAAATAACTACAGTTATTTAAGGAATCAGTATCTGGAGGGCGTTTTATGGGGGAAGCAGTCTACTCACAATGTACATCCATCAAGGCAACACCACAAGCAGCTGGGTATGAATGTAAATGCACTTTCTGAAAATCAAAAAACCCCATACTTAACAATACACATTTTTGAACTGAGTGGAAGTCTCGCAATTGTTGCTATTCTTTAGAATAAAAGGATAGTTCGACTGAGATCAGATTGCAAGGTGAGAGAATTGCAGAAGATTTTCTCTGTTTAGCTAACATGACCTGCTGTTTTGGAAAAACAGAATGGATCTTCTTTGAACATCTGGCAATTATTTCATTGCTAGAGAACACCCAGCTTCATCGGCCCTGAAGAAGGGAGGCGTTCTTGATATTGTGCCATCTGACTAAGACGGAAACGATCATTTGTGTGTGCACATTGAACCAGCTGAAATATTCCACTTTATTTGCTGTAAGATTTCCTGCGTTCCTTTTCATGAAAAGTCCCATGCAGCGTTCAAGATAAGTTGCTCATTACTACTGTAGGAGAATGAACAAAATGCTTAACATGGAGCTAGAGTGATTTTGTAACATTGCTTAACAGCCCACAATCATGTACACAGGAATGGCATGCTCTGTCGATTTTCTTCTGAGACCATGCTTCTGTTTCCCCTCGACTCGATCGCCGGCGAGTGTGTCTCATGATACGGACAGCCTGCACAATCTACCCTTTTCAAATGTTCTGGAGTATGAAAGACAAACAGCCTTTTCTTTAGGACTAACTCAGTATCTGCGTACAATCCAACGCACAAAGTATATGTTCCCCAAAGAGAATTTTAAAGTCAATGCTGAGCGCTTATGCTACGACTGAAAATCCCTTTTTTGTGCTCCTTGCATGTCCATGTTTTCAATTTTGCAATAAATGTACTAGAAATTTGCCCTTTGTGGAAGGGTCACTACCCCACTGAGTAAACCACTTTAATATGCAGGACTGTGGTGTGTGAATGTTATTCCAAATGTCAGTTTACTTAGGAATGAGCATTTCTTGAAGTAATCACTCTTCATATTTTTAAAATATTATCATCAGACTATAGATGAGTTAATGATTGCATGTGTTACCTCAGATATTTACATTTCACATGAAGATATATTACTGAGAATGCTTAAAACAAATGTATACTAGCGGATCATTTAAGACTTCAGTTTTTCGAGTCATTTAAAGGATTTAAAAGATGTTTTATAATGTGTTTGGGAAAGCTAGTGGCGTGATGTGACTATGTGGAAGAAAAATCAAGATAAAAATCGGGTATAAACAACCGAACCAACTTCCTCAGCGTGCTCTTCACAAACTGCGCGAAAAACGCACTTTCCCATAACTGGAATGAATGTCTCCTGCCATCTAGTGGTGAATATAGGCCTATACAATAAAACAGCAATTCACGCTTTGACAGTTTTATCCGTGGGTCTCCTGGGCAAGGATTGAGAACCACTCATTTGTACAATTTAAGTCCAAATGAGACACCCAAAACCTTGCACCTAGAGACAGTTAGACTCGATCCTCCGCATTTTTCCAATGTCGATCTAATCCATGTTCTGATGACACCTACACTTGGAATTGCTCTGCAGTGCAATTCTATTCATGATATGAACATTTTAGTGGCCTTTATGAAAAGAAAATCAAATTTAAATTTCTTCGATGAAAAGCACGTTTGGAACCTCTGACGTTGAACAAATGCAGAGATTGGCGGGTTTGGTTCAATGAGTCAGCCCGATTAAGTTAAGGTTTGATTTCTCTGCAATCCAAACAATTCATATCTTCAGCAGACAGCTTGGATAAAACACACCTGATAATGCACCTGCTGCTTGTTAATCAAACTAAACTGTTTATCAAGTCATCCAGCTGTTTTCCTGTCAGGAATCCTTCCGGCTGGGACACGCAACCTTAGAAAAAAGGATTGGTGTTCATCATGTAAATAATATGGCTTAAAAGTTTGATTTTCCTAACAGTCAACTGTACTAAAAAACTGAAGCTTCTAACTGAATTAATGCTGACGTCAGAATGATCATGCAATGGCGTTACATGGCAGGTAAACTGTGGGGAGGACCACAGCTGTGCTATAAGCCAAAGATTAAGGAGAAGCAGGGTCAGATAAAGTTTAAATCAATAAGGGATTTATAGAGACCAAGAGTTACATTGCTGTAAAATTTTTAGGAATGTACCTTTTAAAGAAAGTGAACTCAAGTTTCTTTAAAGCATTTTTGAGTTAATGTAATAACCAACATGGATAAGCTCGGCTAAATTCCTTTGATATCTTGAATATTACTCCCACCATGAGAATTTAGCAAGCTGAATGTTAAGAATATTATACAAATTCCTTAATGTCAACTATGTATGAGTAGGGTTTATTCATTAAATTGTCTGTTCAATACTTCAGTCTATGAATACATTTTTTCAGTACAAAAACAGCAGTTAATGATTCCTTTATTGGTGGTCATGCTTAGATAGGCCTAAGTAGTACATTTCACAGCCTCAAGTCAAAACTTGCTATAAACACTTGGCAGTGCTGACAGCTGCAAGTCTGTTGGGGCAAAAGCCTCTCCCAGATTTGCACATCTGCGTTGTGCAATATTACCCCTTTCCTGTGAGAATGGTTCTAGATCTGTCGACATGGATGTGATCATCAGCGGACGGCAATTTTAAGCCTTGCCAGCAATTCTCAGTTGCCAATCTAGGACATTTGTTTTTCTCTTTTTTTGTTTTTAATTTTCAGTCTTTTTATGCCATGCTGCTTAAGTGCTTCAGGTCAGCACTGTGTTTTATTGCAAATTGTATGGATGTCTTTATCATTTATGCGGATGGTTATGCGGATGGCCAAAAAGCGCATTTCATTATCGATCAAAACGTGTTGTAAACTGGGTTCGAATTACCCCGAGGATCTCCTAGTTCCACTCGCAAGCGCAATCAGGGAAATAAAAGGAAATAAAGCTATTCGTAGCTTTAGTTTACACCGCCAAAACCTCTCCTAGACCTCCGATGAAGACATGGCTAACTTAATCAGAGAAAAGTTAAGAAACATCAGATGTTACAGTTTTGACAACAAGTGTGTTTTGCATGCATGCGCGCTTGTGTGTGTTTGTGTGTGTGCGAGAGAGATGTCTTTCGTGCAATTTTCCGCAACCCTTCAATAAAAAACCCAGGTACCGTCTAATTCCTACTGAGGATTCGGATGCACTGCTCACTTCACATACTACAGTTTTGCCTACTACTTAGCAAACAAATATGCAATTTTGGATGCCCCCATTGTGTTAATGGGGGATTTGTTATGCTGCAGTTTTGGGACTGTACAAGCTGCCGACATTAAACAACACAAAATTAGATTGTGCTTTACCGGGGGAAAGGGGGCTTGGCCGGTCGGTACGATGGGAGGCGGGGTAAATTTTGCCAGCTGGGGGTGGGACATGTCTCATTCGGTAGATTTTGCGTGATAAAGGAACTAGACGCAATGTTTCTGCCCCCTTCGATCTGAGCGGTCCAATCACAGTAAGGAATACCACATGCTTAAAGTAGCTTGTTGTACCACTTCAAACCAAACAGCCGGTAAAAAAAAAAAACAAATACGCACCAACAATGTTTCTGGTAAACGCAGAAACCCCAAGTCCATCCAAATGCCTAAGTAATGTTGTGAAAACAAGCCAAAACACCGATGCATAAATTGCGTACACGCCAAAGGCGGTACAAACTAAACTTCATAACTGCGCAATTTCCGGTTACAAACCGGCCGGAAACTCGTCACTCTCAGGCCGGAAGTGAGCATCGCAGGACGTGGATTCGCCCACCTGGAATGAAGGTTCCGCCCTCCTCGACTGGGGCAGTATTGACATTAATGATGGCGGCGGTGGTGGATCAGTCGCTTTCTGATTTGACTGATAAAGAAACCAGGGAAAAGCTGTCTCTTTGGGATCGTCGCACAGATCCCATGGCTCCGTTGACGGAGAGGCAGACGGACTCAATCATGGAGATCCGCGCAGCCGCCGAAACGCTTCCAATTCCCTCGGAGGTGAACGGCCGCTTCTTCAATATTAAACTGCAATGGACAGCTAGTCTACATGCGATCACGTAGCTGAGTTTTGAGTCGTTGCTCTGGGTGTCTTAGACTGTAATCCCAGCGATACTCATTTGCTGATTATATAATTTTATTTTGTTATATCCGTTTAGAGCAAGATATCATGTATTAAAAACTGCTTAGCATGTTTCTACAGCCCTCTGCCATAGCGAGGGTATTAGCAGCTTGCAGTATAGTTAGCTGCTTGTAAATTTTTAAAAGCCTGTTTACAATATTATGTCTATTGACCCATAGAATTAAAATACTAGAAGGCATGTGTCAACATTAGCCTTCGTCATTCAGATTTGGGTTTCTGTCTGGTTTATATCCGTAATAGCAGAACAGCTCCACGTTCACGTCTCAGATACGGCGTTAAAACTTCTTACCGACAAGTGCAAATTCCCAAATAATTAATTGAACGATCCCCTATAAACCATTCATGGTCGATAATATTTTTGGCCATCTGAACACTGCTTTTCAGAGCTTCTCACTAGGTTGTTATAACAGTGTAAATAATTTAGTTTTGTTTTTTTTTTACTGAAGCCTGTAGATATTTCATTAAGTCAGTTATTCCCTTACTACTCGCGCTTATTGCTTCCCCAGCTTGTTCTCTAAACTCTCAAAGTTTTGTGTCACACATTTCATGAAATAGCCTGCTTGCTTTTTATGTGAAGCAGTAATGTTAAAATAAAACTGTAATATCTGGTTCTGCTGCTTTGCTGGTTAAAAACTGATTTTGCAGTTTATCTTATGTCTGCCCATATACTGTTAGCTGAATATGATTGTGGATGACCGTGTACATGCCTCCATGTGTCCATTTCCATGTGATAACTGATTGGTCAGTCTTGTGCCTGTCATATGTAGCTGCCCATTGAGGACTTGTGTAGCCTAACGTCCCGCGCTCTGCACTCCCCATTCACGACCACAGTGCCGGCGTCTACTGAGGACATCCTACTGAAGGGCTTTCAGTCGCTCGACATGGAAAGCGATAGGATAGAGACGGCTCAGCAGGTCAGTGCTCTTCGTTTATGCATGGGAGGCCATCTTGGTGTGACACTATTCCCTGTTTCATTTAAAGGTATATTGAAGAAGGCTGAATCCTCCCTTTTGTCTGTCTTCCGGCAGTTCTTTTCCTGGTTTTCAAAGTTGCAGTCACAGATGGATCGGGATGAAGGAGAAAAGTACAGGTATGGGGATGGGGGGGTGACAAAAATTTAAATTTACCCTGTTATAGCCCAGTAATGGCAGCTCTTGTATTTTAATGCTAGTGCATATAAGCAGAATTCTAGGGTACCGCTAGTTTGACTTTGTGTCAAACAAGCAGTTGCTGAAGGAGTCCCGAATCAGGCACATTACCTGCATTGTGAGGGAGTGTCAGTTATTCCGTTGTGGTCATATGGCACGATTCCCCAAGGGTGATCCTGGCTGCGGCAGATAGATGGCCATTTCTAGATGGTGGGAGTAGACCGCCTGTCTGCCTTGGGGGTTGCCGGTCAGGATCCCCAGGTGTTTTGTTGTGTGGTGGGTGTGATAATGCACCGCATCAGTTTATGCTTCCCGACCTGATCTGACCTGCATATAAGCTGTCCAGCTGGGACACCCTAATATGATGCTTTTTCGGTGATGCTTTGCTCTATGATTGTCTGGGAAGCTGTGCATTTTGATTGGTTTCACTCTGGTAAAATATGAATTCCAGCATAGCCATCAGTTAAGTTTGTCTGTGGAGATGGCGATTAGAAGTCTTTGCATATGTAATGTTTAACACATACTCGTATATCGACAACTCAAGGCACTTGGATGTAACTGTAAGTGGGTACAAAATTACTTTATCAGGAAAAGAATCTTTATCATCTAAAGTAGACCTTTTCTTGGTGCTGTTCAGTAGGTGTGCTTCATGATCTCTGTTCAGCTGGTCATAGTCAGGCAGTGCCCTTGATGGTCCAGGAAGGGTGTTAGCTCATGACTTTCCCCTGGCAGAACAACGAGGAATGACTTGAGTGGGTACCAGGAGCAGTGCGACGCCATCTTGGCCGATGTGGACGCCGCACTGCAGCACCTGGACTCCCTTCAAAAGCAGTACCTGTTCGTGTCCACCAAGACGGGCACACTTCACGAAGCCTGCGAGCGGCTGCTGTTGGAGCAGGTGATTGCAGAGTTCCCTGCATGCCCATGTGCCTTCTGACCTTCTGGCTGTAGAGCAGGGTTCCCCAGTAAATTGTTTCCTGAAGGCCAAATTCTATCAACAACACAAAGCCAAGAGGAACTGACCCTGATATTGTGCTGTTATGCTAGTTTAAGATAAATTTGCCGTGCGGATGTTGTGAGCATGTGTGTGTGCGGACGATCCGTTCCATTTTTCCCTGATTCTTGCCTCAAGGTAATGCTTACCTTAGCTGAAACACATTGACACTCATGATGTGTTTCACACTGGCTAAATATTTGACCCTCACGGGACATATTTGGGAAATCCTGGTATAGAGGGTGCATCTGGGGGTGTTCCTCAAGATGAGGCTGCCGCCCCCCCCCCCCGCCAATTACCTGTTCTTGGTGGTGTTCCTCTTAGTCTGAGTTGGTGGACCTGGCAGAGAGCATACAGCAGAAGCTGTCCTACTTCAATGAGCTGGAGAACATCAACACGGTAGGAGGTCTTGTGTTGACTTAAGACCTGAGGCTGCGCATTATAATGATTAAAATAACAATTCCTACCACTTATACTCGTTACACTGCATAATAATAAGACTGATATCAATGATAATATTGGTATTATTAATCACATAATCTTTTGTTTTTTCAGAGACTGAACTCCTCTACTTTGTCTGTAAACAGCGAGGGTTTTATACCAATGCTCTCCAAATTGGACGACTGTATAGAATACGTTTCCTCGCATGTAAGTAGCCAATATGCCATGTCGCGATTTACAGCAGTGTTGATGTAGCTGCAGTCTAATTAAGGTGATTAAATGCATGAACATTTTGGTAAATTCATTACCACTGTGCCGATAACAGGAATAGTGTTCTCTGTCTGAAATGATTAAATCTTGGCCTTTTGGTTTCGTAAACACACTTTTACTTTCCTTCCCCACCTCAGCCAAACTTCAAAGACTATCCAGCTTACATTGTCAAGTTTAAGCAGTGTCTCTCCAAGGCCATGTTCCTCATGAAGAGCCACACCGTGAATACGCTGCAGAATCTCACCAGCCATCTGATGAAGCGGGTTTGTGCTACGCAGCTTCGGGCTGACGTCACGTGGGCTTGGCGTGTCAGGCCAGTGAACTAATTTCCCAGGGCACCTCTGTCTCTGTTCTTCTCCCAGGACCCTCTGGGTGCAGCCAGTGTGGATAACGCCTTCACTCTGTACTACGTGAAATTCCGGGCTGCCGCCCCCAAAGTGAAAGTACGTGAGATGATCCATCCGGCCAGCATCAGTATTAATACAAGTTTGGTTTTTTAAAATTATTTTCAATTTTCCTTTGAAATCTAGATTAGTTTTTGTAGTTTAGTAGTTTTTATGAAATGTGTATTTGTTTTGTTTTTATATGTTTTAATTTCAGTTTAAGTAATTTTATTTCTAGGGATAGACTAAACATTGTAGCATTATTTTGGGTGTCTGGTCTTTGTGTGTCCTACATGAATACACGGTGTACAGCATTTACTAATGTCCTCAAAATACACAAAGCATGTTCCAGGTATTATTAACGTCATTAAAGATTAACAAATCATTACTTTAGCTAAATATAAAAAAACGATAAAAGTATTTGACTTTCGTTTTATTTAATTTCAGTTATTTTTGGAAGCAACACTCACAGTTTGTGTTTGGTTTTGTTTAGTCATTTTATTTTTTTATGTGCTATTTTTATTTTGTTTTCGTTTGGTTTTTGTTTTAACGATGTTTGATTCTTTTCTTAAATGTACAAAGAAACCCTTCACCGTATGTGTCCTGCTTTCAAAATAAGCTGTTGTGTGTGTGTGTGTGTGTCTCACAGACGCTGATAGAGCAGATAGAGCAGAGGTCGGAGAAGATACCTGAGTGAGTACCTGTGATTTTTGAACCCTGATGCTAACTCCTCATTTAGGAGGAGTACTGGATTTTGAACAGGTTTTTAAATGATAGATTTGTTGCAAAAGTTATCCTACGGTAATTATGAATATACACTAGGATTTTTTTTGGGTTTCTATTTTAGATTCCATAATCACACACCATACGTGACTTATCCTCATCCAGTGCCCACCTCGCATGTTTCCTCGCCTTACCTGCTTAATCCGAGACCTCCCTCCTGCCCCCTGCAGGTATCAGCAGCTGCTGGGGGAGATTCACCAGTGCTACCTGGACCAGAGGCAGGTCCTCCTGGCCCCAAGCATCAGTTCCACCATCACAGACCTCACCAGCCAGAACAACAAGGACCACTGTGCATTGGTGAGGGGACCTTGCTCTCGCCCGTCAGAACTGTTGCCTTTTGGGTGTAATGTCATCAAAGGTTAAAGGTCACGATGAAGCCCAGTACTTTTCAAGCATGCAGACAGTCTCTACTCAAACAGGAAGTGGATCATGGAGGGCAGTGGGCTGAGATACAAACATGCGTGTTCATCAGCACCGCTGTATCACCCATGTTTTTGCTCCAGGTTCGCAGCGGTTGTGCCTTTATGCTCCATGTGTGTCAGGACGAACATCAGCTCTACAGCGAGTTCTTCTCCAAACCCACACCGAAGCTGGAGTGAGTACAGCTAGGATTCCTGAGATTCCCCTGTCTGCCCTGTAGCGATAACATTTTAATATTAAAGAATGATGGGTTTAACCATACTCACCTGAAACTGCTTTATGGGGTTCCTGGATCTCCCCCTAACCTGGTTTGTGACCTTTTTCTCAGTGAGCTCCTGGAAAGGCTCTGCCTGTCCCTATATGATGTGCTTCGGCCTCTCATCATCCACGTCATCCATCTGGAGACCCTCTCAGAGCTGTGTGGAATCCTCAAGAATGAGATGCTGGAGGATCATGTCCAAAATAATGGTAATAGTAATGGTTTTACCCAGAGGCTGGCTATACTCTGGCTCATAAGTGACCTGGTGCTGTGATCTCTAACGTGACAGTTCTTCTGTCTGCAGCTGAATTGTTTACCCTGTAACTGGTGTACAACACGCCGTGTTTGCTAAAGCTATTCAGAGTGTTTACTTTACTCCTGGGGGCATTTTCAGTTCACTGCATTTGGACCATGGTGTACTTCCTCTTGCCATTTAATGTTGATGTTCTCCCTGTGATCCGGATTATGTTTTATAAATAACACTAAATTATCTGGTGCTATAGTCATGCATGTAATTTTTTATGGATGATATTGGTTTTATGCTGAATTCTGACTCTCTCCCCCACCCCCCAAGGATTAAAATCCCCTGCCGGGGAATTTATGTTGCATCAGTTCAGGGTACAATATGCATGGGTTTTTTTAAAAATTGCCACTGTCTGTTAGTGTGGTCACTTTGCATGGCAGAGCGGCCAGACGAGATGAGGGGTTCATTTCGGCTGTCCATGTTGCTCCCATATTTTCATAATGGTGCCCCCATCATGATGCAGTTGTGCAGCTGGGGGCCTTTGAGGCGGTGGTGAAGCAGATGCTAGAGGATGTGCAGGAGCGCCTGGTCTACAGGACACACATCTACATCCAGACTGACATCACTGGCTACAACCCCGCGCCAGGGGATCTGGCCTACCCCGACAAGCTGGAGATGATGGCGGTATGCTTCCCGTCCCTTCCCGTCCCTTCCCTTCCCGTCCCGTCCCCTTAGCTCCCAACAGAGTTGTTTTGGGTCTTTTAGAAAATCGCCCAGAGCCTGAAGGAGGAGCAGATGAAGCTCACCGCCTCGGATCAGTCCTTTTCAGATGTGCAGCTGGAGGATCTGGAAGCCAGGAAAGCCGCCAGTCCCGGTGGGTGGTAAACCCTTGGTCCACGGACACGAGCCTGTGCCATATCCGTATGGAGCCTGACGCCGATCTCAAAAGTGAATCCTGTGAAGTAATGACAAATGTTATGTAGGTTCTTTTAGAAGTTCCCTACAACCAGCCATACACCCATAAAACCCAACACAGGGTCTTAGGGGTCCTGGTTGCCAGCTGGGGTAGAACAGGACACTGGGGGCGAACACTTAGGTTCCAGAGCTGGAGGTGGAAATCGAGTCTGAACCAGATCCATAACGCCTCTGCCCCTCTCCCTCCCAGGGAGCACAGGATCCTCGCGGCTGCAGGGCTCTGTCTCGCCGGCCGACCTGCATGGCATGTGGTACCCAACAGTGAGGCGCACCCTGGTCTGTCTCTCCAAGCTGTACCGCTGCATCGACGTGAGTCTCGCCCCTGCTCCCAGAAATCCTGAAACCAACCAGATGACACATGCATTTAAAGGCAGTCTGATTCTGTTATGGCTGTGTAGTGAACCAGTATGGAAGGATGATTCCTGTACAAGAGAGGAACAACTAGGCACTGCTTCCAGTCTCCATTGCCGGGTCTCCACTGCCAGGTCTCCGTAGTGATCTGCCCGTATCTGTCCCTCCAGAGAGCAGTCTTCCAGGGCTTATCACAGGAGGCGCTGTCCGCCTGCATACAATCCCTGCTGAAGGCCGCAGACATCATCATGAAGAACAAGGTCAGTCCAAGTACACCGTGATTCACTCGTAGACGTTTGCTGGTGCATTCAAATCTAGAATGGTCTTAGCTAGTGTAGCCATTGAATCATGATGAAGCATTTTATTCCCCTCATTGAAATTTGTGGGGTCCTTGCCGTCTCCTTATAGGGATGAATTTTTGAAGTAGGGCATTTTGGGATTCCTTAGTACAGTTGGACCCCATGAGGCCTAACTCTGGCCCTCCAGCTTGATTTCTTCAGGTTCCTGAGAGAATCTTTCTACTGGGCAGTTTTGCCTTTGGGTTCCCTGTATGCTAGACACATCACCTTTTAAACAGCGAGCAGCTTGACTCAATCAGTTAGGCATGATGTGTCATATGACGGGCGGGGGGGGGGGGGGGGGGGGGGGGGGGGGGGGGGGGGGGGGGGGGGGGGGGGGGGGGGGGGGGGGGGGGGG
>JAODKC010000001.1:37025624-37041671 GCA_026777985.1 Mormyrops attenuatus
CCCCCCCGCCCCCATGCAGACTCAGATCGAGGGGCATCTCTTCCTCATCAAACACCTGCTCATCCTCCGGGAGCAGATTGCTCCTTTCCACACTGACTTTGCCATCAAAGAAATTTCCCTGGACCTGAAGAAAACCAGGGGTGAGATTTGCTACTTTGCTACAACATTCCTGGTATTTGCCATAAACAATTAGCCCATTTACACATTTTATTCACATTAAAGTCTATAAATGAACACCAGATGGTGCTCTTGTCATTAAAATGCAATTTATTGAGTAATCTCTTTTAAAATTTTAGATGCTGCATTCAAAATCCTGAATCCCAAGAAGGTCCCCAGTTTCTTCAGACTCAACAGTAATAATGCTATCCTTGAATTCCTATTAGAGGTAACCTTCCCCTCACGATAACTTGATAACCGTAGGAAGACATACTAGTAATTACTGGAAAAGCCCACAAATATAGATTTTATTTTTCAGTCCCAGTGCTGATGTTGGTATACTCATTTTGTTGGCGACACCTTGCCTCTTCTCTTGTGGCTCTACATTGTGTTGGCTTTGAAGACATTAAGGCTGCCCCTCTGCTCATTCCTCAGGGAACACCAGAGATCAGGGAGCACTACATCGACTCCAAGAAGGAGGTAGACAGGCACCTCAAGTCCAGCTGTGAGCAGTTCATCCAGCAGCAGACCCAGATCTTTGTGGCTGGCCTGGAGGACTTTCTGGCCAAGGTATGCCTCCAAAGCTGAAGGGAGTTCAACTGCTGTTAAACTTGTCATGAGGGGTGATATTTGAAGCCCTTGAATAACTAGTTCTTCCTCTCGTGTTGGTATTACAGGTTGCCGCCCTCAAGACCATGGCAATTCAAGGGGGGCCCACGTATAACCTGTCTAAGCAGCCCTGGGCACAGCCAGGTGAGAGGCCTATCTGCCCAGTCTACCCTGTGTTGAACACTCCTTTCAGCCTCATAACTCATTTTCCATCCGAAAGGTTAATGTTAGCTCATAATTAACATTGCATTTGTCCTTATTGCTCTGGACTGGTGAGCGCACTAAAAAAGCAAATGGCACGTTAACAGCTGGCTGTTTATCCCCGCGTAGCTAAGATCAACGACGTCGTGATGGCCACCTACCGGGTGATGAAGGCCAAGCTGCCCGCAACGCTCCAGAGCATGTCCTTGTACCTGGCCAATAAGGACACGGAGTTCATCCTCTTCAAGCCAGTCAGGGTGGGTGTTAGCAGAGCGCCATCTGCTTGGGGAGCTGATGTGTGGATCTCCTCATGGGCGGCAGGTGTGCGGTAGGGGTAGGTGTAGGTCTGGGAGGAATTGGGCACCATCTCAGCTCTGGCTTTCATGCTGGTTTCCACATGGTGCCTTTGCACTTGTAGGCAGGGCCGCTGCTGAAACGGCTCAGCCCCTGTGCCATCGTGGGCTCCAAATGACCTAGGACTGACACCATCTCATCTTTTGCAGAATAACATCCAGCAGGTGTTCCAGAGACTTCATGGCCTGCTTCAGGAGGAATACAGTGGGGAGGACCTCCAGATCATAGCCTGTCCGTCGATGGAACAAGTAATTCCCAGTGTATTCTGGCCAGAGAGCCCCGTCTTACTTAGTCGCTCAGTAATGCTTATTTTCCGGGAAAGCTGCTTGCATGTTTGATATCTGAAGGGTGAGTAATTGATGAGTGCATCCTAGGTAACAAAATGTATGGGTTTTCCTCGTACAGGTTAACCTGCTGCTGTCGGTGAACAAATAAAAGCCCCTCCCCCCCCGACCCCACCCCCAAGATGGTGGGAGGGGCCTGAGGTGAGAGTGCCCTCCAGGCAGGAAAAGTCGGGCTTCCCTTCGGCGGTGATGGCCCAGTGTGGGCTTGGGCCTCGTGGACCGGTCCTCCGTGACAGACGACATTTGGCTTGTGGTGCTGCTAAGTGAAGCCTCGTGGTTCAGGGTACATTCACCTCGGGGAAAAAAAGTAAAGAAAAATCTAACCTGTTTTTTTTTTTTTTTTATAAATTGGTTTTAATTTAATGGTGGAAGTGTTTAATCTACAGCCACACCACTGATGAATTTAGCACCCTCGTTTGGCAGGGGTAACGCTTGAGAAAGAGCTGCAGTGATGTGGGACCTGGAGCCTCTACTTTTACGGCAGCATTAGTGAGACTCACTCTTAGGAGTGTCGTGACAGGCGGCGGAAGTTCCTGCTGGTTGTGTGACTCCACGTTCAAATCGTAGCAGTGACAGGCTGGCTTCCGTAGCACCAGGTATAATTTTTCTGTTTGGGGTTTGGAATATTTAACTGGATTTATCCTGTAAATGGGGAGAAATTAATATGGTGTTTTTATTACTATCTCAATTTTCGATTTCACTGTTATCCCATTACCTCCTTTTTGTTTTTCTTTTTTTATCTTCTGTCCATTTTCTTATTTATCTTTTTTGATCGTATTTGTTTCTGTGCCTTTTGTATGCCTCTGTTACACCCTGCAGTGTATGCATACACCCTATTGCCCTTAAATTCTCCACGCTGTGTCAATTTGATGAAAATAACGGCAAACGAAAGCCAAGCTAACACGCGGGAGTCTTTCTTAGTGTAGGCTTACTCTTAGACCTGCGTCGAAAATAATCCCGTAAATATTGTTATACTTCATATAAGGGCAACTGACTTCATTCACCATTGGGGGTTCATTCCTCCATGGCATTTTCAAATTTTATTTTGTTATTTTGAGATGGGAATATTTGGTATTTTTATCTTACACTGTTTCTGATCAATAGATTATGATCCAAATCTTATTTGAAATGGGTAATTAAGCGTCGCATAGTTTCTCTGAGGAAATGAAGAGATGGGAATACTAGAATTTCTAGAATTTTTATACTGTAAAACCTATGCAAGATATAGAAAATATACCGGACAATATGCTGATGTTTTGAGAGTAGTGACACGTTTCTGTTTTATCCCTCTGGCCCCAACTGGCCATACGTCAGTCTGAATCCACAGAATGACATTTGTAGTGTATAGAATTCATGCCCCCTCCCCCCATTTCACGTTGAGTGTCTTTTGTGTTATGTGAAAGGAGGGTTAGACTTGTCTGAATGCTTGTTAGACATCCTCTAAGGCAGTGTTTCCCAACCCGGTCCTCAGGGACCCCCAGGCAGTTCACGTTTTTGCTTCCTTCCAGCCCCGGTACAAAAATGTGGACTGCCTGGGGGTCCCTGATGCCTGGGTTGGGAAACACTGCTCTAAGGCACAAAGCACTTTGCCAAAGCTGTAAGAAGCCAGGCACTGACTCTTTCTGGAGCCTCCCTGTTCACTTTTGATGCACAGGGTGTGACAACACTCCTAGCATACATTCCTCTGTAGTCTCGCCTCCTTCCTGCCTGTTTTGTTTTAGGGTAACACCCTCATAATGTCACTCAGCCCTAATATTCACAATAATATTCTTTTACAGTATGAGCTGCATTGTGAATCTCAAGGATGTATAATGATGAGATTTGAAGTATGATGAATCACCAATATAAATAGCTTAATATTGATTTAAATTCACAAGCTTCTTTATGTATAACTGTGTGTATATAACTGTAAACTCTGAAAATTCATAGTAATTTAATAAACCCTGATTTTCTCCAATCTCTTAAAATGTTTCTGCTTCCAGCCCAAATTCTTCCACCTTCACATTTTACGATGTCTTTTTCTTACATTTCAGCACTAATTTTTACATTAACTCAAATTATACACACACACACACATAAAGTTACTCAACACTGTTGCAACTGTTGATAGATTTATAAAAGGGTCAGTACAGCACCCAATTATGTTTTTGTTTTAAAACCTGGAAAAGGATTATGCCTTTCTTTGCCTGGAGTAGATTTCTACATGTTGACACAATGGGTCCGCAGGTTTCTGTGAGTTTTATATATGGTGTTCCCCTACTTTCTGCCCTGTACTGTGGTGTCTGCCCGAAACCACCTACTGGGCACACAGTTGGGAGAAGGGTGGGTGGGACGGTGATAGGAATAGCATGAATATTGAGGGTTTTTGGAAAAATCCATCCATGAATACTGCAATGTCCTGAGCTGTTCTAGGATCTGGAGTCTTTCCATGTGAAAGCCATTGATAAATGTCTCCTACCTTGATTTTTTTTTTCCTGGCAACCCTGTAAGTTAGCAGGTTTGAATGTTTTACAAATTGCTTGTCTTGGTTGTAAATTGACATTTGCTTGGTTTGGATGATGTTTAACTTCACAGTACGTCTTTGCATCCGTTTGCTCATATTCTGCATTGAGTTGCTTAGGCCATGATCTTTAAAATGCTAGCAAAGTTCTATGTTTAGGATTTTTAGCTCATTTTTTAATTTGTGGTTTATAGAAAAAAGTACATTTAAAAATCCAGGACTGTAAAATAAGAGGTTTAGATGCTTCTGGTCTTCAAGCTGTTTCTTCAGTGTCTTCATCTGGGTTATGAGGCTGTACTGGAGCTTGATCTTTAGGAAGTTCAGCCTCCTTGGGAAGGTCTACACTGGGGTGCTGGACAGGAGGGTCCATCCATTGGTGGAACCTTGGATCCAGGAGGAAAAATGTGAATTTTTTCCTGGTTGCAGAACGCTGGACCAGCTCTCCATCCTCAGAAGGATACTGGAGGGGTCATGGGAGTTTTACAGTCTACATGTATTTTGTGAGTTTGGAAAAGGCGTACGATCATATTCCTCGGGGGTCCTCTGGGGTATACTTCAGGAATATGGGTTACGGGGTCTATTGCTGTGGGCGATCAGGTCCCTGTATAAACGGAGCAAGTGTTTGATTCACATTGCCAGCAGTAAGTCAGACTCATTCCTGGTGGGTGATAGACTCCACTAGGGTTGCCCCTTGTTGCCAATTCTATTCTCAGTGGAGGGGGTCCAGTTTGGGGGCCTCAGGTTTGCATCTTTGCTGTTTGTAGATGACATCGGCTAATGACCTGCAGCATGTACTGGGCCAGTTTGCAGCTGAGTGTGAAGCGGCAAAGGCCATGACTTTCGACCAGAAAAGGGTGGATTGGCCCCTCCTGGTAGGGAATAAGTTGCTGCCTCAAGTGGAGGAGTTTAAGTATCTCGGGGTCTTGTTCACAAGTGAGGGAAGAAGGAAGTGGGAGATTGACAGGCGGATTGGTGCAGCATCGGCAGTAATGCAGACACTATCGTTCTGTTGTGGTAAAGAGAGAGCTGAGCTGGAAGGCAAAGTTTTCGATCTACCAGTCAATCTGCGTTCCTGCCCTCAACTATGGTCATGAGCTTTGGGTTGTGACCGAAAGAATGCGATTGCAGATACAAGTGGTAGAGATGAATTTCCCCTGCAAGTGTCTGGGCTCAGTCTTGGAGATTGTCTGAGCTCCTCACCCTTTCTGGACTGGCTCAAAGTAGAGCTGCTGCTCCTATGCAGAAAGGAGCCTGTTGATGTGGTTCGGGCATCTAGGATGCCCCCTGCACACCTCCTAGGGAATGTGTTTTGGGCATGTCCAACCAGGAGGGGGCCCAGGACATGCTAGAAAGATCTCTTGGCTGGTCAGGGAGCGCCTTGGGATTTCCCCGGTGGAGCTGGAGGAGGTGGCTGGTGAGAGGGAGGTCTGGACATCCCTGCTTAGACTGCTGCCCCTGTGACCCGACCCCAGATAAGTAATGGATGGATGGATTAGGGGAGTGCTGATCGGTGATGAAGGTTCAGATATGGTGTAACAGACAGTATATTTCCAGACACTTGATCTGAAGGTGTCTGCCCAAGTTGTTCGATCTAGGCAACACAAGATCTTAGGGTTGCAGCTGGGAGAAAATCCATCAAGTACTCTGTACAGAAAAAAAAACATAGAGGGTCTTATCAAATAGGCTTTGCACTAGCTGGCATTATGTGGTTTAGTAACCAAAATATGTGATTATTCAAGTGTGTTTTGGCTGGTGTTTTAAATAGATATGATCCAAGCACTACGCTTGGGATGCTCCCAGAAATATTGTGAGCAAAACCCCACCAGTTTTTATCTCTATGCCTTTGGCAGACCTTACTTCTGGTCACGTTGAGGGTCTATGTAAGAGCCTGACCTTGAGTTGAGCACCGACATTGAAGCGTGCAACGCCCTTGTGGGATGTGAAGGTGAGGTATATGCGACTCTGGCAGTGGATGTGAGCCCCAATGTGGGTACCCAGGGCAAGAAGGATTGGCTGGAAGGGGGCTGGCCGGATGTGTGCGCCATGTTCAGGCCAGTTCGAGCGTCGCTTTAATTCCCCAGTTTTGCTGAAATAAGTCTCCCACCTGCGTCAAGTTCAGCCTGATAAGATATGATAACCTTTATTAATCCCCCAGTTGGGAAATTTGTATTGTTACAGCAGCCAAGGACAGTGCAGGAGGAGTAAATGTAGCCCAACTATACCATCATACAATAAAAACTGTACAATTAAAGAATATAGAAGTGGACATCTACAGATGCCATGAAGTAGCAGAAATTGTATAATTATAGCAGCAGAAATGGCAATATTGGAACACTGCACAGCCTCCAATATGAAAAAACAAATGTCGCACTTTATCAGTCCTTGATTTGTGCCTGTACACGTTTGTTTGTGGGAATCTGCATGCGGTTTGACTACATGATGTTGTTCATTAGAGTCTGACAGCAGCTAGAAGGAAAGACCTGCAGTATCTCCCCTTCACACACCTCCTCCCAGCTGCAACACCCAGATCTTGTGGTGCTGAGACTGAACATCTTGGGCAGATACCTTCAGATAAATAGTCTGGATACACACAGGTCCAGAGAATACCTTGGCTTATTACTGACAATTTTGACTCGGAGTCCATGCATCAGAATTCCGACTTTAGGGGGCGTTCCAGTTGAAATTCCCGACTGGGAACTCGGAATTTCTGAGTTACGAGTTCAGATGGAATGCAGCATATTTCATTCTGTTATGCCATCCAGACATTATACAATATAATTCGCCAAGGGGGTCCTCCTATGATAAAATCTGATGCTGCTCAGCTCATGGTATACCGCAATACGTCCCAAGCCTACTCTCCACAGCACATCTCAAGGACTGTAGGTTTGAATCAAGCCCCAGGACTGTGAAGACTGTATGTGTGTCTCCTGTAATGAACTGCCATCGGTGTAACTGAGTAAAATATGACTGATGAATGAGAGAGTTGTTGCTCCCACTAGGAGTAGGTTTAATTTGGGTCTTTGCGTCCTTCCTTCTGCACGGCCCGATCTGCTGTTGCCTTATCCTGCTTCCTCTGGAAGGGAAGATGACAGCTCATGTCGATCTTCAAAGTCTTCTTTTCCGCTATTAAGGCTCTCTCCTCCTCTAAAAGTGACTCCTACATCCTTCCAGCCAATTCATGGCAAAAAAGCTCTATACGAGAAAATGACACAATGGCTGATGGCAGCTTGTGTTTATGGTTGTGATTTATCTTCAGAGTAGAAATGGCCTAAACACAGTGCAGTAGTCAAAGAACAAAATACTACAAAGATCAAATAGCCACTTGTACTACCTCTTCACTGGAATATTTTCGGTAAAAATACCCAGCTGTAAAAATGGGTAGATCTGTACATACATTTGAACGTGTTAATTAAGCTGAAGAATCATTTATTTGATGAATTGATACCAAAATCCGACATGAAGCTTCTAATTTGCAGAGATTTCTTGGCAATAATCTGGGCATCTTGCTAATTCACGGCACTTTAGAAGTCCTGATAAAATTGGAAACTGGAAGTTGGCATCTTCTCTGTTTGAGGATGGTTCCCCAGTTATTGATAGGTCTCAAACTGCTTGATGGGTCGCTGGCAGTACTCACAAGAAATGAGGCCTAACTCATTTTCAAGCATTTCCTCTAAGGGGTCCGGAATTAACATATTGGCAACTCACAAGAAGACTGGTCATAGGTGTTTAAATTCCTTCATGTTTAGAGGGGACTTGGGAGGAGGGTATTGTATGCATTTTATTTTAGTACACCTGGCTACACAGTCCTCATCATCCCATTGGCTGGTGGAACCCAATTTGACCCTGAAAGAAATATCAAAGTACCACCTGATCTTCTACCATGTTCTGCCGTTCCACAGAACCCGCTTTTGCTTGCTTTGATTCTTGCTTGTAGGCCAGGATAGCTGCAAGGGTATCCCCATGCTAGGGTTTTTGTACACTGCCTTTTCTGGAGTTTCCTTGGTCTCAGCATCTCCATTCTGAGGTAGGGGGACATGCATATCTAGCTGTGTTGCAGACTAGTGTATGCAGTCCCCCTGGTTAAGAATGTCTGACTTACAGACTACTCGTACTTACAAACTGACTGCCTTGCAACCTGTTATATTAAAAATCTGGGGTAAATACAATGGTTCGTAATAAAGAATGCACACACTATTTTGTGATGGTCATGAAAACACTGCACAGCTTCAGCGGTTTGTCGGCACAATGTACAGTACAGTACCGGATGTAGTTACTTTTAATATTACTGTATAATTATCATCATTATTATTATGTACTGTATTTTATTTTTTCCAACTTACTACAAATTCTACTTAAAGACAGGCTTAGGTAATTAAACTCATTCCTAACCTGGGGACTGCCTGTACTCGTTTCACCACTTTCAATGGAAAGTTGTGTGTTAGGGAGACATAGTACTTTTAACAAAACTAGAACCTGGGAAGCCACCACTGTGTTTTATGCACATAAGAGTATAACAGGTGACATGAAAGCACCTAAAGACACAAACAGCACAACTCACTAAATCAAGTGTAACCATCTAGAGTTCATGTGAAGTATATCAGATGAAGAAGAAATCCTAAAATTTGCACAAGCTTCATGTTTTATTACCATAGACTCAGGTCTATGCTTCAATCCCTCCAGCTCTTCCTCCAGCAATTCTGGGTTTTTGCTATACAAATCTCATTCACTGACAACAAGAACAGGAGAGAAATTCCTCAGAGCACGTTATTTTAGGCAGAAACTGAGGAAAACCAGTATAGTGGTAGATACATGCCTGTGAGCATGTGCGAGAAGGTCATGCTACAGCTGAAGGAAGATCTAATGGATAGACCAGGGTGTGTATTGTACCATGTCTATGTTCCTTTTGTGTCCTCCACTCCCGTCAGTCATACTCGGTCTGAGTCCTGGCGTTCCTGTTTGTGTTCAGCACTGAGGGCGCAGAGTGTTCAGATGCTGAAGAGCTTCTCAAAGACAACACTCTAAAAATGTTACGCAAAGAAACATTATCCTTAATAGTGTGCTTATTCTTACCAGCTGATAATGGACCAATTGATTACTTCCTCACAAGGAAATCTTGTGATACTCAAAAGAACCCCTTTTCACTTTTAAAAAAGAGCTCGACACCCTATCCCAGTAAGGTTGAGTATACACTGACGTAGTACATGTTGTAAGATGTTAAGGCATGCTTTTATGCTACCACTGGATAACAGTGAATTATGGAGTAATAAGAATTCTTTGTTGCTTTTCGCTTGGTAGCTGTGGCACTTTTGTGATCTATTCCATCTGCAGCCAAAAACCACAGAAAACATGGAACCAACTGGGAGTCGGTGAAAAAGATTTTTACGTATTTGCTCTTACATAGTTACACACACAACATAATTTATGTGTACATTAGCTGGGACAGTGTTTACCTTGAGAAAATGAACATTCTTCTTCTTTTTCACGTTTTCCAGACTGAGAAGATAAATCAGCTTGCTCGGTGTTGTGACTACTTGTTCCCCAGTCCGCTCAGGATTGTGCTGTGGAGCGCCGGGGAAAATGGCGTGTCCCCGCACGTTCCCCACATTCCAGCGTCTCCGGCTCTTTAACGTGTCTAATTCGCCGTCGATCTCCCGAGTCGCCATAGAGGATTTTGTTAAATGTTTGAAACTGACTGAAACATAAAAGTACTTGGTTTGTCAATGATTTGTGGGTTTTACCAGTAGCTGTAAATGTTGTGCGACATTATTTAGTAGTTCCAAGACAGACTCGGTATTCAAGAGGCCACATGTTGAATTCGGCGTCTTGTATGTGTCTGTATAAAGAGCAACCATTTTCAGATGTTCAAGTCCTAAGATCCCAAGTAAAACATAAATGGTATTAACTTCTATGCAGACCATTCGGAGGGGTGTCCTAGATCCTTTTGAGATCCAGGGGAAAAAAAGGTGTTTTCGTTGTTAATTAAGTATTGGGATAATAAAGAGTACACCCCACACACATGTGATGTCTTCTTAAAGCCCTAACTGTCGAGCTTAAGGAATAACAACACTTAATAGAGTGGCATGTACAGTATGACAGATATGACAAAAACATAATGACATACAGAGGACAACATTGATTGGTGGATCTCAGGCAGATGTGACAAAGTCAGTTATGAGCATGTCATATTATCAGATGTAGGTCTATTTCAGTACCCATAAGTTCGGCGAGATTGTAAGTCACCGCTCCGGAAGAGTGATACCCTCGGCTTTGTGCGCATGTTTAGAATGCATGTTTTAGGGTTTCTGTACAGCTAACTGGTTACACAAGTCAGCTTTGGTCCATTACTAATCGGCTGTCAAAGTAAATCGTTGAGAAATTGTATAATATTTTCACTGTATATAATCACTCACTCTTTTTATTATGTACATAAAACCTAATGTACTTTTAAGACATGCTTATTATTTAAACCAAGATAATAAAATGCTTAAGTGGGAAATTCAATAAGCCCATTAAGGCTGGAATGAGAAACTAATAGATATTAGATAGAGTTATTTGTAATGCATGTATCTAATAAAACATAACCCGTGAAGAACAGGGGCACCATTCTTCTGACTGAATTGGAGGCTGATTAAATATACTTACATTTTATCCCTCAGATGCAATTACTGTTATACAGGTTCCCTGCAGCACTGTACATGAGTTTGCACTCTCCAGTGGAGTCACTTGAAATAGGAACTCAACTGAGTGAATGAAATGTAACTGTACCATAAGTTTTATTGCTTTCAAGAGTGAGCCAAAGGCAGCAATTGAGTTAATGACAACTGCTGCTGCGGTTAACACAATGAGCTTTCAGAGTACTGGCCATTAAAGTCTTTAAGTAGTAATGAAGAAGAGTAATTGTGTAGGGTGATTACTTCCCATCTAGAGACATGTTTTCCTGTTTATAGACTGGAGCAAAGTTACTATGAGTGGCGTTGTTAGGGGCGATGGTAAAAGTTACTAATTTAATCATTTATGGATTTTCTTAAATCAGTAAAGATTGGATAATTTTGGTCTATCTATGTTGAACGGGCAGACGGGCACACCCTTGGCCCTGGTGAATGTTTACAAATATCATTGCATCTTTCCCCAAATACTTTTCAGTTGAAATATTTATTTGTTGTTTAGCAGACACATAAATGAATGCATACTAATTGTATACTAGCGGCAATAACCCTAATTCCACAGGAAATGCAATAACAATGAAAAAACGTACTGAGAGGCCATCCTGCATTCATAGAACTTATGTGAGTTTAGGGCCTGTGATTTAAGCACCGGTCTGTGTCAGCTTGAGTGTGGGCATAATTTCTACAGTTCATGTGTTGTTTGAGTGCTCATTCTACTAGTACAGTGCCAGTGATGAAAAGAGAGTGGAATGTTATCCGCAGACTGGAAATTAGCCAGCTCTGTGCTATTTTTCACCTCATGTCTGAGAACAGGCGACAACGGGGGTGGCTGGATGTGGTTGATCAAACTGTCAGCGAGGCCTTAATGGTGTTAAGGGACAAGGGGGAAGGAATTCTACTGTATAAAATGGGGAAGAAGCTAATTCTATAGGATGTTGAATAGGATAATCAGTATCATTTCTATTTCTGGTAATGTCACTGAAGAACAAACAAATCAATCCACAGCAGTGAAGGAATTGCTGAAAGAGAACATGCAGCTGCTCAGCATAAACAGTAACTCTATCTATCCATCCATCTCTCTTCCCACCCTTTAACCAGCAGAGGGTCACAGTGAGCCTGAATCATACCCCGGAAGTACCTCAGAGACTCAAGCAAGGGTGTAAATTTGGTTTCAATACTGGTATACCAAATCAGCTGTGAACCCCCTGCCCCCTATACATGTCCCTACCATCCATACCCAAATCTATGCCCTTGGGCTCAAGGCAAGAAATACCTAGAGTGGACTGTCACAGCCTGTCAGTAAACAATGTAATGTGATAATGTGTTTTTCCCTATATATTGTTTTATTGTGGGGTTTTCCGTTGTGCCTGTGCTTTTATGAATTTATTCAAAAGTTATCTGTAAATCTTGATGATCTCACTGACAGTGTAGCAGGCCTAACTTAATGTTTTATAATTCTGTCATTGTGTGAAGCTACTGTAATCCCATCGAGGGTGTATCCTGGCCTTGTGCCCTATGCTGCATGGGACTCTGACCAGAATGCATGGTTATGGCTGGATGGATGTTTAAAACTTACTTATAGAAGCTTTATTTTGAATTGGGAGGAGGTGGTATTGTGTATTATTGTTATGGATTAACTTCCGAAGTCCAATGCTGAAGAAAGAAGCATTATGTCATTATGAAATTTGTTCAGACACAGACATACTGTTCACATGGCTCAATCTTCTGCTGATATTCAATGTCATTTGCCAGATGGCTGAAATTAATTTGTTATTTCACCATACGGTTAGTTTTATAGTAAGGCCCCAGGAATCATCGTGTTCTATTTGAAACCATGTTAAACGGGCTGCCAATCAACTCCCCCTCCCCCATGCGTGAGCATAGAGTACACACTGTTTTATTTTATTTATCTGAGTTATTGTATTGCATTGTATGCATATTAAGTGTATTATTTTTCTTATTTACTGTTATTTTGTCCAGAATGCCAAATGACCTACAGATTATGCTTCATTAAAAGCCAGTTGAAGCCATTTAAAGCTGAGGGTCTGAAGCTCATGGTGGCGGTGAGGGAAGCCCTTTGGGACATGGTTACACTCCCCTAATTGACCTTCCCTCACCACAACCTTCTAAATCACTGTCAGTTTATTACCGGAAAGTATTTTCTCTGGTCAATGTAGTAACCAGTACTGAAGCTTTAATTCTGAATGTTTTCTAAGTAGCTTTAATGGAATGTTGGGATGTTGGCATTTCCAAAGCCGACAAATTCCAAAGGCCTATTCATTCATTCATTCATTCATTCATTCATTCATTCATGCCCTACCTTAATCTCTCTGCAGCAGCTGTGTTGTGCTTACCATTCATTCATTCCCATTTGTCTCTTGGGTTGCCTTGCCTTGGTTTTCCTCTTCTTCAGAAACAAACAGTGACTTGCTGTGTGATGTCCTGGAGGGTCACACAGGCTCATTTTGAGGTAATTAGTTTATGACTAGCACACTGCTCCGCATTCAATTGCTGTTCCTGACTGCAGGACCAAAAGGGCGGCCAGACCATCTTTCGCACGGTCATTAAAGAGGGGTTAGAGCACTGAGCAGCTAGCACAACTGGGAGACACCCTTGAAAGGTACTACATTTTATTCACTTATACACCATATGGACAAAAGTATCAAGATACCTGGCCATTGAAACCATAGGATCTTTTATGACATCCAATTATAAACCCATAGGCATCAATATGATGTTGATCCCCCCTTTGCAGCTATGTATAAGAATTACCACTCTTCTGGGTAGACTTCGGAGCACAGTCATGCTGGAAAAGTGAAAACTCTTCCCCAAACTGCTCCTACAAAGGTATGCACATCAAGACATTTTGGACAATTTTATGTTTCCAACTTTGTGAGGCCTATTGATGTGGGATGGGATGTCACCTATGGGTGTAATGGCCAGGTGTCCCAATACTTTTGTCCATATAGTGTACATCAGCTGCAAACCAAAAAAATAAATAAATCAAAACTATGCTAACTACACTTGTGAAGGAATGTGATAGACAATATTTTGTGAGGACTGTCTGTGGGGGAATGACAGGAATGCTTTCAGCTTTCCAAAAGCAGATTAAAATGTTTGTGTTGAGATATATTTGCAAAGTTTTGGAGTACATTTGTGAAACCTATTAACTGCCTCTGGTATGCTCAAACACTTCTTGCCTTTCTTGGGCTTTAAAACATCACAGACACTTCTAGAACTCCACGGTGACTCTCTGCTGGGTGCAGACGTTCAAGTGGCATGCGATTTGTCTCAGTCCTCCTTAGAACAAGTGAGTCAGTGTTACCTGCAGCATGTTTGGGGGCATGGAGCCCAAGCACGACCACTTAAAACAATCCCTGTTCTCTTCTCCCTCTGTGAAAGGCCATTGTTGCCCTCACAGCTTGAACTGTGTATTAATTGACTAACACAGCAGACACAGCCTTTATTAACCAGCCCTTCTTTAAGAGGTGACCAGACTTGCTGGCAAACAGATTTCTTCATTTCTGGTACAATAGACCAATTATTTCCCCACTTTAGCTGCTGTGGAGGGAATTCACATCTCAGAAGCACAAGTGTGTATTGTTCCTGGAGGGGAGAATCACATGCATCCCAGTGAATAGATGAAAGGGGTGGGATGAAAGAGACAAAATAGGAAGTGTGTCCAGCTCTTTCAGCAAATACTGCTAGTGAATGGTTTCATCTGAGGTAGAAATGAAGGATGTCTTTGAAAAAAACAACACAGATCTTCGTAAAAGAATCATTTGTGAATTAAATACTCATTTTTAACTTACAATAGGGGAATTAGTTTATTCCTTTAGTTCGTTTAGTTCGTTAATAGGTAAATTGAAGGTATATAATCATTCCCGCAATTCAATACTGGATTAGCGGATGGATTGATGGATGGATGGATGGATGGTTGATAATACACAATACAAAATCCAGGGAGATGACTAGTAATAGTTATATAATTTAAACACAAAGGCAGATGATAATAACACATAATAAACGACAAATTGAAAATTAAGCCAAAAAATGTAGCACTGATGAGAGAAGGAAACGCAGAGAGCAGCATAATGAGAATTTTCAGCCATTGCATGGTCACAAAGGAAAATACCTGTTTATCCTAAGAAGAACTAAATAAAAGAGACACTTAAGAATGGATCTTCTATTCTAATTTTCAGAACAATGTGAGGGTTGTCCTTATCTGTTTCTATGGAATCCTTGAGTAATGATTTACATGGTCCATTTTCACTATGGTCTCTTGAATGAATCTGTACTGCGGATGCATTGCTAATATAGAGCCTTGTTAATGGCCTCTATGCAGTGAGGCATGAAATTGAATTACTGTTTAATTGTATGTTACATTTATAGCGGTCACACACCAGCGAAGGGCAATACATTGATCATGGGGGATAATAGGGCATCAAGTTCAACCCCTATTGGACTAGACTAAGATGACAAAGAGAACATTCCCAGGAGGTATACAATGGTTAGAAGAAAAAGACACTGGAAAGTTTAACTGCCCTTCTAATTATTTTTGGATTAATATCATTAACTCGATGAAGTATTTTTATGTGAGTAATTTATGCTACAAACACTGTCCAATACGATCATTGATTGTATGTAAGAGAAATTGAAGGAATGAGAAAAAGTACTGAAATTACACCCAAAGTATCAGAAATCTGTAACCGTAATAATTGAGACTTTAGACTGAAATGATCAGTGACGGCGTACAGAGGAAGGTATGCAGAACAATTGAGATCTTACTGCATTTTATGTCAGGATGCCCTGACAAGCTACTGATAAGGGTAATATACGTGGTCGTGGGGGACCGGAGCTTATCTTAGCTATAAGGCAGGGGATATCCCTGGATGGGGTGTCAATCCACCACAGGGCACACACACCATTCACACAAAACCTGAAGTACAGAGGTACCTCAGTATACATCCTTAATCCATTCCAGATCCTTGGACTTATACCAAACAAATTTTTCCCATAAGAAATAAAGGGAGAACGATTAATCCGTTCCCGTGAAAACAATCCTATTGTTATTGGCATATTATACATTGATGGGGTTGTATAAAATGATTAAAACACTGCTTAATACTAAAATACATAAGTACAAAAGCAATTAGATGAAATAAATGAAAAGAGAGTTATAGCGCGGGTTGTTCACTGAATGGTAGCAACTGGCGTA
>JAODKC010000001.1:37041771-37053150 GCA_026777985.1 Mormyrops attenuatus
AAGTTGGACTTATTCCAAAGCGGACGTATACCAAGTTGGACTTATTCCAAAGCGGACGTATACCGAGGTACCACTCTATTTGTATTTAGTTAAAATATAAAATTACTGGAATGACATACAAAACTAGAAAACGCATTTCATCATACATGAAATGATGACTATATGTAGCAACAAAAGTGTGTGTTGCATAACATTGTTATAGTGCTTCTCAAATAGTTCACAAAAATATGACTAACATATGACCTTAGTGATATAGGTCTTCCTTACTGGGACAAAGCTGAACAAAATTAGAATTTAAACCTTTCCATGACCTGCTTAGGGGTTGTTTACATTATATATTAGACTGTTTTTTCTCTTCTGCTTTCTTTCTCTTATCTAAAGGTCCATCACATTTTTTACCCTAATGTTAAATACGGAATAATGCATGTTTTCTGGCTTGGTCTTCATCTATCCTCGTACTTCAGCAGAGCCTCCCTCACATATTTATCGGTGCGTTTGTGGAGTTCGCATGTCCTCCCATTATAGTGCGGGTCTCCTCCCACACCCCAAAGACATGCCGTCAGGCAAACTGGCATCTCTAAATTGCCCGTAGTGCGTGCCCTGTGATGGACTGGCACCCTGCCCAGGGTGTCCCTCTGCTGCCTGTCAGAGCCCCCAGACACCTCCCCACTGCTCACCATAACCCTGACGCTAAGCATAGGGAGTTTTGGACTGATGAGATCATTCTGCTCTATCAAAACTGTAGTCCCCCTGTTTACCCCTATGTTACAGGAACCTCGCCGATGGAAACTTCATAGAAAGAAAGGGTTATGTTTACCTTCCAAAGTTACATTAAAATAGTCTCAAGAGGCATGAAAGTAATTAGATAGCTATGTCTCTATTTATCACTATGCATGCAGTATGGAATATGTAATACAACTGATGTAAAAAAAACGCATAAGTCAGCTCTGTCCTTTATAAACTTCTGCGTAATGTAAACTTTCGTTGCAGGTGACATCATTCAAGTTGAGAACATCTGGTCCTTGTGCTTATTTAGAGGAATTTTGGCAGTTTCTGGAAATTTCTTTTGCTTCAAAGCTAAGAAATCAACAACAGGTGAATGTTTCATTCCTTGACATTGAGGGATTGGCTCTACCTGTTATTTTCTAATACAGGCTTACAGTAGTATAGAGGATATTTAATGGAACTATTTTTAAATACAAAATTATGAAAACGCGGTGACAGTTATGTGCCCATTGCAGTTGTAATTCAAATGTAATGTCAAATGTCATTAGAGTTTAAACAGCACTTGACAGTGTCATTCGATTTAAAAAAAATTCATTCTCAAAGCATTTATTAAATTGCTGAAAAAGGATAATAAATATTTATATAAGTTAATCAATAACCAAGTAATAATCGTTTTATTCAGGCTGCCCCTCTTCTCCCTGCAGTTTCCCCCAACAGGGTAACTGTCTGTAGGAGGGGTTTATAAGGAAGCCTCAAAATTGGCTGGAGGGGCGCACTTAACATACTGCTATGTGTTGTTTTCTACGCTCGCATGAAGTTATTAAGGGAATCGGAGGGCAAAAGCTGGTGACTCAGTAAACCATGGAATGGAAACTTTCCAGTTAACTAACATGAGCGAATCTGTATCAATATGGACACCAGACTATAAGTCAAGCGTCAGTTGCGAAAGCAGCTAGAAAAAAAGTAGCGTCGAGTTTTCAGGTGATATCTTGACAAAATAATAATAAGACAAGCAAGGGGACTTTTCTCAAGTTTTCTCAACCATTTTGTTCAGCTGAAAGTACTTTTCAACAAGTTTGACTGCTCTCTATATCGAATATCGAGAGAGGTGAGTGATTAATCCTTAGATTATAATTCCTAATTTTGTCATTGGAAAATAATGAGTGTTTGGACTGATTATATATAATCCATTTAGTTAAGATATTCTCAACGCAGGAAATGGGCTACAATATTAAGTACATGAACTTAACTGATATACAATAGCTTGAACGTATTTTGCTTCTTCAAGATGTTTAATAATATTTATGTTATTTTGCAGGCAGCTAAAGGAAACATCGCAGAATCATCATGGCAAATACAACGCTAATAGTCTTTATAATATGTATTATACTCGCCCGTTCTCTCATTTTGGTCTGTGCACAGAGCGGGGATGGAAGCCAGAAGACCGCTTCACTTCTGCAAGGACCTGTAGCGACTCAAAAACCGGGAGGCTACGAGGATGACGCTCAGCTCAACAGTTCGAGTCCCCGTACCATGCGTCCGGGGCGGTCCAGACCGCTCCCTCCGATGTGCACCGGTCCAACTGAGATCAGGGACACTTTTAAGTACATCAACACAGTGGTGTCATGTCTGGTGTTTGTTGCCGGAATAATCGGGAATTCCACGTTGCTCAGAATCATCTACAAAAATAAATGCATGAGAAACGGACCCAATCTTCTCATTGCAAGCCTCGCGCTGGGGGACCTGGTGCATATCGTGATAGATATACCAATCAATGTCTACAAGGTGAGTGACCGAAAAATCCATTTGTATATTTGACCTGATAAGCTGTATATTTTCCTGCTTACTAATATTTGGAGTGTCTGGTAGCTGCACATTTTCAGAACTGCAGCGGTTACTGAGTTCCGGAGCAAACATAAGTTTCCAACATTATGCAAATATGACCTCATGCTGGAAATTAATGTTTTGGCAGGCTTAGGTCCCGCTCTGAACTCTGCTGCATGAATCTTGGGAATACCCTTCCTGGCCTTGCGTTATCTTAAGAGTATTTTGTTGTGTCATATCTCATTATCACAACAATATTGCACATTGTAGAGTAAACACTGATTTAAGGCCTAACATTTCCAGCACCATTAATCAAATAAAAGGTAGTTAAAGTTTCACACAAAAATGCATATATGAAATTTATTTATGTAGCTATCCAAGGTAAAGAAGGAGTCACCCAGTTCAGTAGTGCGCCACAGGGTGTCCAAGAGTACATAGATATGTCAAACAGTGTCAGCCAAAGTTTAGTTTACAGGGCAACACTTTATTTCTAGTTGTGCCTTGAGTCATCATGGTGAGCTTTACAGTGTAATTTTTTGTTTAGAGTTTATGTTTTATAATATAGAGTTTATGTTTTATAATGTTAACCCTTAGTCAAACTGTCTTAATTATTAAGAATCCATTTTCAATGTTTTATTCGAGTCATCGGGGCAAGACAACCAAATGACTGATACAATCATCATTTTCAATTAGGCCATTCTAAATTCTATTAATTATTCTATCAGTCTTGTAGTCATAGGTGGTTATAGAACCTGTTTTTGGGGGGCTTTAGCCCCCCTATTTTTTGTTTCAGATCCCCTGAGAAATAGTTTTTCTATAACCATTTAGCGATGTCTCGGATTATCGTATACAGCTTACTGTATTTCATTTTGTTTAGTTGGTAATTGTTTAGTAAGTATGATGACAACAGATGTTAGTCTCTTCTCACCAAGACAACCAATACAAAGATTATGGACTTACTGCATCTAAAAGGGTTAAAGTGATGTAAAGTTTGACACTGACTCTTAATGACTATATTGCTGGCAGTCATTCAGAATATTATCTCTTCTGTCTGGGTCTTCGGGTTTTCTAATGACCTGTTCATTGCTTTGATGATCGAGTTTGTCTGTCTTTTGTCTGGTTGCTTTCTTAATAGTTATAGTATAGATTTGGCAAATAAATATTAATATTTCATTATGTCGTCGTTCGTAACTTAAAGGCCTAAAAAGTCATTCTGTAAAAAGTGAAATGTGAAAGTCCACATGATATTTCAGCTGCTGGCGGAAGACTGGCCTTTCGGTGTTGGAATCTGTAAGCTGGTGCCCTTCATCCAGAAGGCGTCTGTTGGAATCACAGTGCTCAGTTTATGCGCACTGAGCATTGACAGGTATGGCGCGCTTGCCCTTGGCTATCTCAAAATGAGGCTGAATGTTTACTATGGCAGAGCGTGGCAAAGATGACATTCCAACTGACATTGCAGGTACCGAGCAGTCGCATCCTGGAATCGCATCAAAGGGATCGGCGTTCCCAAATGGAAGGCGATAGAAATCACTTTGATATGGGTGATATCGATCCTTTTGGCTGTGCCTGAAGCGATTGCCTTTGATATGATAGCGATGGACTACAAAGGAGAGCATCTGAGAATATGCCTGCTTCACCCGATACAGGGAACCAGTTTCATGCAGGTGAACTAGTGCTGCACTTAATATTTTTCAACAGTAACACTAACTAGGCTTTTCATGTTCACATATGTGCTATACAGTAAGTTTTGGACTCAAATACACAAAATTTCAAATACACAAAAGACACCATATTGCGGTATGTTGTTTATGCAATTCAGGTGCCTCATCCATGGAGTTAACAACTTGCATTATGAGTTTAAAAGAGTTTTTAAGGGTAGATTTATGCTAAGGTTAAAGATGCAGTCAGTAGGACGAGACTAATCATTTCCCTCATTCTCTCCTTTAATCCTGGCAGT
This sequence comes from Mormyrops attenuatus, assembly GCA_026777985.1. NCBI lineage: Eukaryota > Metazoa > Chordata > Actinopteri > Osteoglossiformes > Mormyridae > Mormyrops > Mormyrops attenuatus. The sequence goes on from JAODKC010000001.1 coordinate 37,046,279, forward strand.
TTTACAAATTAGCGAAGGACTGGTGGCTGTTCAGCTTTTACTTCTGCATGCCTCTGGCTTGCACTGCAGTCTTCTACACACTCATGACCTGTGAGATGCTGAAGAATAATGGGATGCAGATCTCCATGAACGACCACCTGAAGCAGGTGTGGCCACGTCGAATGTGCTCGTGGCTCTCAATGAGCAGACATGCTGTGCTTTTACCAAAGCCTGAGGACTTTCCCGCCTTACTTTCCCTGCAGAGACGTGAAGTTGCCAAGACTGTTTTCTGCCTGGTGCTTGTGTTTGCTCTTTGCTGGCTTCCGCTGCACCTCAGCCGAATCTTGAAATTGACCATTTATGACGAGAAGGATCCAAACAGATGTGAACTGCTTAGGTAAGCTGAGAATCGAACACACCTCGAAGCCACACGTGGCACTAGCGATTACTGCTAACCTGATGGATTTTTATCGGTCTCCTCAGTTTCTTCCTTGTCCTCGACTACATTGGCATCAACATGGCTTCCATGAATTCCTGCATCAACCCCATCGCTTTGTACATGGTCAGCAAAAGATTCAAAAGCTGTTTCAGGGTAAGGTGACCCCAGCGCTCGCCTTAGCGAATGACCGCCATCTCGGGTGTCAGCTGCGGTTGGATGAGGGGACTCGGGTTTCGTGGTGGCGTCGCAGAGTCCGTCGAGACACACGTGCTTGGGTGAACGCCAGCTGTGACACACGGTGAGACAGGACAGCTGAGCCCGTGCTGAGAGACAGCCATAAAGTGTGTAACAGGAACAGAAGGGCTGCATGCTGCTGATCAAAGGCGGGAGACAGGCCCTGGGGGCAGTCTGTGCTGAGTCACAACACTCTCAAAGAGCAGCTTTTATTGACTGGGCAAAGACAATCCTGTCAGGTCCCTCAGGCTTTAAAACATGGCTGTATTCATCATCTGCTCAGCACTGTTCACAATATGACATTTAGACATACAGGAATACAATAGAGCAGTTGTATATTAGTTTTTTGTGTCAAATTATACCAAGTAACTCTGCATATGTAACATATATTTGGTTTTCCAAGGGGAAAAAAAACATTTTTGGTTGGTGATTGAGGTTTTACCCTCAATGAAGCCAAGATTAAGTTATGGGATTGAGTGGGGAGATAGGATTGCCTGGCATGTGATTATTAAACGAGCAATATGACTGTGATTTCAGTCAGCTGGCTGTGCGCCATTTGTTTTCCCCATGTTATCATTAACTGTAAACGGAGAGCAGTTTGTTAACTAGAGTCTTTGGCACGGTAGTGTAAATTTCAGGCCAGGTGGACTGATGTGCTTATGAAGAGCTCTGGGAAATGCTGGAAGCTTCTTCGGGAACGCAGTACAGTGGGGGCAGGGATTTGGAGCTGAAAGACGAGTGCCATTTTGAAGGCAAGCTTTAGGTATTGCAGTTGAAAATGTTATTCAAAAAGATTGTTTCTTGCTTTGTGCCCTTCAGCACCAGGTGTTCACCATGTGATCTATGCAGGCCAGTAATGTGCATCCTTCCTCCCGCAGTCATGCTTGTGCTGCTGGTGCACCTCGCCAGACACGCTAGAGCTGGATGAGAAGCAGTCCTGCGTGAAGCTAAAGGTCAACGAACGTGGCTCAGAGCAGAGCAACTCTCGGGTCACCAATAAATACACGCCCACCTGAGGGGGGATTCGGAGCGTCGCAGACGACTGGCTGAGTCTGTGTTCACCAAGGGCATAAAGCAGGGGCAGCCCATGAGTGAGGTGGAAACATACGCACTTTTATACTCCATTTTTCTAAGATATAGAAGTGGACCAACTAATTGAGTTGCTCATTGAGTTAATCCCAGAAGAGGAGTGGACTTTCTGCAAACAGATCTTGCAGGGTTAAGGATTATTATTCTACATGATGGTGAAATAAATCCTGCACTTCATTTGAGTGTGAACAGACAAATGTTATCATATATATGGAAAAAAAGGGGTTTTTGTAAATTTTGCAGAATATTTCAAACTAATTTAGCTAACTTTTTCAAACTAACTTAGCTTAATAGCTAACTGTTAATAATGGTTTACTATACTCTGGAAAGAGTGAAAGAAATGTAATCTTGGTTCTGACTGGTTAGACTGCAGGGCACTTACATCAGAGGTGGTACAAACGTGAAATTTAATGTGTAGATATTGATATATATTCAATGACAAAGACAATGAATGAAAACAGAACAATTGATATGATTAATCAGCTGACATAAATATAATTTGTATTTTGAGAAGCAATCTTTATGTCAACTGTCCATATTTATTTATATGTTGAGTTCATAGTTAAAATGTATTACAGAAAATTTTACATCTAAAATGTAAATATTTCTCTTGAAGTGTCCATGGCATTGGGATAACTTTACCTCCCCTGTCTTTAATTATGCTTTCTACTGTAGCACTGGCCCCTCCGTGCATCTATGTTTTCTGCAGAACTGCAGTTTTTTGCCATTTTTGTCATTTGAGTGGGAATCTAAAAATCTTCATTGTTTTAAAAGACAACTACATATGGCAACAAACTGCTGTTACATATGTGTATGAATTACCACATTTGTATAAATTAAAGAAGTTAAAACAAATATGTCTGAATATTAAATAAAAAGCTTCTTTTACTGGATGCAACTCGTGTGCCATGCTGACCGGCAAAGGCTCCAGCCTGCAGGCCCCACAACTCTGACTGAGAAAAACAGTTACAAAGATGGTTAGATCATTCCTGCTCTCGTGTCTTTTAGGGACATTTATTCTTATTGTTGGTCTTCAACTAACTGTTTAGAACTGCCGTCTGTCATGTATATTTATTATTTATGCTAATTTTTACCTTTGAAATGAAGTATTTAGCTATGTTTGTCTGTTAGCTTTCAGTAAAATTTTATAATAAAAATATTCCTCTTTATGTAACATGTATGAATTATGTACAACAGTATTTAAAATATGGAGCCACCCCATGCAGTTCAAAAATATGACGGTTTGAGATTTTCCTTGCTCTCTACAATGGCTGATAGTAAGCCTCACAGTCAGCTGTAGGCAACATGGTTTCCAAGCAGTACTAACTTATGGAGAACTTTCCTTGCCAACAACCATAAACCCACAATTCCTTAAGAGGTCTTCAAGGATCACTTTGGCACTGAGCAGTCAAAACAGCTTGATTCTAATAACTGATTTAATAATCAATCCATCCAACTATCCATCCCTTTACTGTAGCCACTTGTCCGATGCAGGGTCACGGGGCTCTGGGGCCTATCCTGGAAGCTTTGAGCGCAAGGCAGGAAATTACCCAGGATGGGACACCAACCAATGCTTTAATAATCCTCACAGTAATAATTATCCGATATAGTATTGAAATTTAAGGTATGTTTGAAGGCATGTTAGTTGCCTTCATTGGTCAGTTTTATTTGAAAGAGAGTAACACTGGGGAACCAGACATGATGCTCCTTTGCACAGATTACTGTTCTTGCTTGTTCTGAGATGATGTACTTCACCTGGGATCATTCATACAAATATATCCCCAAGGCTTTATTAATCATTTCGACCTTACACAGTTTAATCGAATCAGCTGGCCAGAACGTGGTTCGACCTTGGTGCAGTGACGTTATCGGACAAGTAACAGCTTGTGTAATCCAGAGGGCACAGTATTTGTGTTGTTCAGTTCTCCCCTGGGTAGCTATAGGGGACGATAATGTCATCATCATCACATCTGGTTTAAGCATGAGCAATCCGTGATTTCCTCATGCCCTCCTCCCCTGTTCATGAAGTCACCAGTTTTCATGTGTCTCCTTGTGTCTCTTTGCTGAGACCCTTTACATTCAGGAGCATTTAACCTTCAAGGAACCCACATGTTTTGCACAGCATAGGAACGTTTGTCTGAGACTTTTGAGGTGTTATAATGAGTTTTTATGTGTTACTTTACCTTTAGTGGTAACCTATTAGCTAGTAGCCCACACACATCTATTGCTACATGTGAAACATCTTGCCTTGTAAAATATTTTTGAAGGAGTTGGATGAGTGTGCATGGAAATTCAAACACCATGTTGAAAAAGGTAATCAACAAAAAACAATAACTACGACACATTTATTTGACAGCACATGTACTGCAATAAGCAGGCCTGTCAGGTGTGGCAGCATAGTAAACAATATCGTCTTTGTGCAAAAGTCCTGTAACACGTGGGGGTACTTTTTCCTGAATTCCATCATAGCATTTTAAATGTTACTGAAGTACAGTGCCAGCTATACATAATGAGTCATGAGGGAGAGTCTTCTTGGACTTTATCAGCCATCCTGATACAGATCATGTGACCCCTTGTGTATGTGGTCGTGCAGAATCATGTGAGCCACGTGGAACGCCCACTTGCGATCCAGCAACATCCCCTTGGGGCTAAGTTTTCCCCATGCATATTAAATTATCCCACAGAATCCTTCTGTGTCCTGCCAGTTCATGCTGTTCCCTTGTCCTGCCAGTGGTTCAGACTTCCCTAACTGTGCACAATGGCTTCAATGATGAGCAACAAATGATTGAACTCAAATATACTTGTCAAGGCATTTTACCTGGCCCCTACATTTGAGCAAATAAATGATCCTCTTCATGTGTGACATCATGTTTCCCTTCAACAAAATCAGTTTAACAAAAAGCAGTATGATATTCCAGTACTATAGATTATTACACTTTCAAATATCCAGAACAACAAGCTCAGCCACATCCATAGGTGTTTGTCATGCTCTTCTAAAGAGTGATAAACATGACTGATGGCATTGCAGCTTCTATTAAACTGGCTCAGGGACTGGATGTTACAGTATGATCGAAAAACCCGTGATATGTCGAGTCAAGCAGTATATCACAACACACCATCCCAACATTTTATTTAATAATCTGCTGCATTTTCAACTTGCACATTTATCACCAGTATTAGTTTCCCTGTAAGTCTTTGTTCTTTATAAAATAAACTGAAAATAAAATAACATTGGTGGAATTCAATTCTTAAATCTCATTGTAAGCTGGCCATTGTTTTCGATGTCACTAATGCTAACCCTAATCCTAAAGGTGACCGTGTCACTAAGTGTAATTCTAGCTCCAGCCCTAATCCTACGCATAGCCCTAAACAACTACTAATAACTACCAATTTAATAACTATACCGATAACGCATATCTAACGCAGGCTAACGCGCCATGTTAGTTCTCTATGTCAATCAGTGTGGACAATGTTGTGTTCGAATAACTTGTACCACTAGGTGGCGCCAAAGACAACGCTTTAAGAACACGATAAGAAAAGTTTTGTATTTTTGTATTTTTCCCCTGTGTATAAATAAAAACACCAACTCTCACGCATATGGGGTTACACTCACGCTTGCAGACTCTTAGGCTCACGCAAGAATTCTTACAGCAAATCTGTATTATTCCGTTATAAACCTAAAACTACGTATATCAAACGTGTAAAAGCGCAAGCAAGACGTGTCTCAAATTGAGAATCTCGGGCCAGCTGACCGAAGTTGACAACCCTGATAAAAAGTCTTTATTTCAGTCCTCACCTTAGTTTCCTTTAACCCATGTGCACTTTCGTTCCCAAATAAAGCCCTTGATCCATTATTCCTATCCATGTATCACGTGGTTCTATTCGCCTACCTGCTTCTTACATTTTGTCTGGGATGTTTTATTTTGCTGTATATATATCTGTACTCTACTCTTTGTGAGAGTATATATTGGTGAGTTGCAGAAATAATTAACGTTTAATTAAAAAAATAGTGTTCTGTAGACTTGGTTCAGGTGGCATTCCTGCTTTTACCTTTCCTGAAGGGGCTGGGCCTCACCTGACTCAGACAGGCGTGTGGGCTTTGCAAAACAGAAGTGTGACTTTCCCCAGACAGACGTGGCCTAAACCTGCTGAAATGCGTCAGATATCGGAAAGTTAAAGGTGCAGCAAATGTTCGTCTGCCAGTGTTTCACTTTTAACTGAATTTTGAGACTCATCGGTGAAAGAAGAGTTAAAGGTAAATTTGTTTTCACGTTGGTTTGAACTACGCTGAAATGAAAGTGAAAGTAAGCGGTGGGCTCGATAATTGAGATATGGAGGCGATCGCGTGTGCTTCAGAGTGGCAGGATTTCGACGAATATTGTGTTCAAGGGATATTAATCGACGAAAAGATAGTGCAGCCAGTACATAGCCGGGGAAAAAGACTCCACATGTAAGGCAGTAATTGCGAGGGTAAGCTTTGATCGACCGACATCTGAGTGGAAGTGCAAGGACATAGTAACTGAAGCAGAAAAAACAAACAAGCCAATAAAATGAGGATGTGTGTTTCATTTAAAAAAATAAATAGTTTGCTCTGTTTTAGACTCGGCATCACGTGTTTGATCTGTGCACTTTTAAGTGCGCCAAAGAGTTGTGCAAAATATAATAACCGTAATGCCTTTCTCAGAAGACTAAACGGACCTGCTACTGTAGGGACTTTAACACAGGGGATAGAAATGTAGCTGAGTCAAGGACTGCAGTCTTCACACGTAAAATCCCCAGGAATTCCACCGTTACCTTTAAGATCCTCTAGGGCATTGAAAACTTTTATCTACCTCTCATGTGAATGGATATGTGGCCAAAACACAAGCAAAATGAAACCTAGTGTTTGCTTTTGACACCTCCAGTCCAGAAGACAGCCACTTGCTTAGTCATTCACATGCCCAATTCGACATGAGTTCAATGGCTAATCACTCACACCAGCAGTCACAGTGTTTGGGCTCCTTCCGGCTCATGCATCATGGCTCAGATTAGTTCAGGGGTCTCCAGCTCCGGTCCTGGAACGGTACTGTCCAGGAGGTTTTCTATCCTACCTGGCTTCTGATGAGCCACACCCATTCCTAGTATCTACCTG
>JAODKC010000001.1:37061386-37072834 GCA_026777985.1 Mormyrops attenuatus
CCCCCCCCCCCCCCCCCCCCCCCCCCCCCCCCCCCCCCCCCCCCCCCCCCCCCCCCCCCCCCCGCCCCCCCATAGTTTATAATGTAATGTTTTTGGGGCACTACGGTACTTACAGGAAACATCGATGTACCTGGGGTTATTGGCCAATTGCCTCTTGCCATTGCTAGAACAGAGCTAGTTTAAAACCATGTTATAAATTATATGAGTGCTGTGTCCTTAGCTTACAAATTTTACCCCTCTCTCCTGAAGACCCCTTGGCAGCTCTTGATGTGCCCTGTTGACCTTTGAAGTACAAACAGAATTAATTATTTATGTTGTACATCGGATACTTTTTGGTTCTTTTAACTGCTACATTCTTTCTTGTTTATGCCTTTTCAGAGCATCATCTGTAAGTGTTCATATTGTAGATTAACTTAATATTCTTTTGCATTCGTTGAGTGTTCCCATTCCGCATCCCTTGGAGCAGTATGCCAGTCTATGGCATTTAGCCTGATATAGCTCAAATTGTAATTACTTCTTACCTGTCATTCTCTCTTATAATTTCCCTTCTGTTCATTAAACACATAAGTGTCTTGTGTAATAAACCCCTGCAGTTTGGAAGTTACCTCCTAACTAAAGTCTCAGTTGAAAAGGAGTTTGGCATGCTGTCGAATTGTACACATAAACACACAATGAGACCAGAATAGTGATTTTTTTTTTTTTTTTTTTTTGTGGCAGATATTACTATCAGCGTGGGATCTTGGCCAAGGTGGAGGGCCAGAGGCTGGTCTATCAGTTTACAGAGATGCCCAAGAATCTGGTGTGGATTGACGATGAGGAGCAGTCTGATAGCAGCCGGGTGGTGGATGTGAAAACATTTCCCGAGAACCCCGTCCAGATACCACCAGCTCCTAAATCATCCAGTAAGAGTGACACACAGAAAACCAGAGTCAAGGGAACCAGAGCAAAGATAAAGTGTGTCCCCACTAACGCAAGTGAGCAGGTGCCGGACCTCCAGCATGCAGATGGACAGGCAGGCCGACCCCTGGGGCTGATTCAGCAGCACCACCTACCTATCGTGTCTGCCGAGATGATGAGGACGCTGCAGAACATCCAGTCAGTGCAGCCAGGACAAAACGGCTCTGTGTTTAGGACTGTGCAGCTGTTGGAGAGCTTGCAGTACGCCCAAGAGAGAGATGCTGATAGTGGCAACCACCAGGGGGAGACAGTGCAGCCTGTGAAGTATGTTTAGCTGGAATGGAGAGCTCTGCTTTGTTACATTTTTATAACCATTTTTATGCAATATGTTTTTGTGTAGATTATGTTGGGAAAGATGAATTTTGCATTTATATTTTGGGCTAAAATGGCAGGCTTAAATTTCTCTTTTTCTCCTCAGCATCTTAGCCAGTCAAGCACAATTACCGGTGGTTTTGTCGACAGAAAACCAGGCAATCCAGACACTGACGCTGCAAACTGTTCCAAGAATAGTCCTGGCCAATCAGGATGAGTCTGGGGCCTTGGCCACGTCTCCTAGCTTTTTTCTACAGACATATCCCTCCATGCAGCCAGTTGCAGTCATCATGGAGAACATCACCTCAGACGACCACTCAGAGAGCCAGGAAAAGAGTGTGCTGTCCACATCCCTACCGCTGGCAGGAGGGGTTTCTCTGACCGCACTCACCGGCGGCCAGCAGCTGGCCTCCCAAACCTCGGGTACTGCCATAGCCTCGGTCATCTCTGCCCTAGAAGACAGACCAACTGAAAAGCTAGAGATGGAGGACACGGAGTTAGAAAGGCAGATGGGAATGAAATCAGAGACCCCTGGGGTAGTCATCCTCAGTGATGCCTGGGTTGGTTTGGAGCGCAGCAAACAGGACCCAGCATGATGAACAGGTCAGAAAATTTCTAGAGCGCATATCTGAAGAATTATACCTGATAATGTTAATGTACTGCTGTATATATACCTGGGAGGTCATCAAGCACCCTTACTTCCCCTAATCTTTAAATGTAAGACAAATTGGTAAAGTTTATCAAATTTCGAAGTTTGGCTTAAATCTAGACAAGATATTGTAAGCCCAATCAAAACTCAATGGAGCGCTCCAACTTCCCTCCCCTGGCATGGTAAAATTTATTACGTTTATTTTAATGTGAAGTGGAAATTAATAATATCAACAAAGAGTATTTAACATAAGACCTTTATTTTCACTTTTGTGAAAAACAAAATACATAAATAAAGTAGATTTGTCGTTTCAATGTACTATGTAATCGGCCGCCCTCAGGGGCCTCCCAGATCAGGGCCCCAGGCCATTGCCTGCCCTGCCTTTCCTGTCACTGTGTCTCTGTCTGTTTCTCAAAAATATAGTGAAACTACATTGTAATGAATGCACATATGTAGTATATAAAGTGTGTGTGTCTATAATATTAAAAAATATAAAATAGCTTCTCTTCCGGTTGCCCTGTTCCAGCAGGTTTCCTTGAGCAATGCCTGCCGTTGGGTATATTGCCCACATTATGAATGCAACAGTGTGTGCACTGGAATTAACTGGCACCTCACCCAGGGTGTCCCCCGACCTGGCACTTGCATTCCTCTGCAACCCTGACCAGGACAGCAATCCAAGTGGTAGACTGGCATGGTCACCAGCACTGTGCACCGAGACTGTGAATTTGACAGAAGATTTTTGCTTGACTATATGCTGAAAATGGACGGAACATTCTGGTGTTTGGTCGGGAGAAAGATTTTTCTGCTTTTAATGGTACCAGTTCATAAGTTACCCTGACTGTGTTTTGGGCTGTGAGGGAGCCCAGCTTGGTTACACCAATGCACATGTTAATCCGAATCTTTTATGTATTTTCATTTTTAAAATATGCATTAAGTATTAAATTCAGCTTTTATGCATATAACTGATACAAGCATTACATTCTGCTGAACTTTTTAAGTGTTTTAATGGAAAATATTTTCTCATTGTGTTCTTTAAATTTGTAATACTGTACTTTTTGATAAAATTATTATATTGAAGATCAGGTGTTAGTAAAAGCTTTCTGCATATATTTTGAAACAATGTAGATAATGTGAAATATATTACTGCATATTGTATTTTATAAATATGAAATGTTTTACAATTGTTTTTATAGCAGTTATTGAGGAAATATTAGTTCTGTGAAATACATTCTGAAGTGTACAAAACAGACCCACTCTTTTTATGTTTAAGCAAATAAAAATAAATGTGAAAAACCTTTTCTGTCTCTCAATTTCACAAAACATTACTGAGCTGGTTTAAGTCCCAAAGGAACTTTCACTGTGAGATGTGACATTTTTAGAAATGGTCATTTGTGCGATGAATTACAACACAGCTGACACTACTGCTGTGCTTGGTCACAGAGAAGATGGCCTGGAGTCTGCTTGGTGATTTATAGGTATTTTAATATGACTTATGAAGAGTAATGTGGTGACACAATAGTTTTGGGAAATAGTGATATATCATTGAGTATTAAGGTGATTAATAACGTTCATTAAATGTTCCCATAAATTCCCATAAATGCAGTAATAGCACTGTTGCCTTTTACCTCCAGAGTGTGGGGGTCCGGTGGTTGAATCCCGTATACGTGTGTGTGCCTGACTGGCATTTCTCCCTATGTTGTGTGAGTTTTGCTGGGTATTTCAGTTACCTCCTACAAGCCAAATAAATGTACAGTAATTAGGCTAAGTTGCCCATTTGTAAAATTCTATATGTATAGACCCCAGCCTTTTGCCCTATGCTGCTTGGTGTAGACTTCAGGTCCCCCATGACCCTTCACTAATAAGCAGTGCAGTATACTAGATGCACAGGGCCGATGTCGCCGATGTCGATGACACATGTCGCATCTAAAACAATTGTTGACGTCCGTTATATTTCGCGGTAACTCTCCGAGCCACTAGGTGGTGCTGCAGTTTTGCTTGCCGAGTTTATCCGCGCGGAGGAAGTCTGCGTTTTCTTCCACGGTCTACTTGACAGTCATGACGTCTCCGCGACTGTCATCCAGAACTTTCTGAACGACAAGTGGCGAATGGCTCTAATGGCAAGCGGACGGTTAGTGGGTAACTCGCTGATAAAACCTTCGCTTTGGCGTTTTTGCATTATCCGGCATTTGTGTTAAGCTCCCCCCCCCCAATGTTTTATTCTCCGTTTTCAGGAACTTTCCGGAGAGCGTCATAGACGAAGATCCCAAGAAGGCTCTTGAGGTACTGTGACTCAAACTGGTCAATTAACTACAGAAATAAGATTAGGACGAGTTTAAAGGCAGATTCTGTTTAACTTGATAGGCAGCTGCGTGAAAATCCACAGCATTAGGGTAAATAGCTCTCTGGTTCAGTGGCGTAAGTGGTCCTTCATGTAGCTCGCGTACTATCTTCCTAGCTGTCGAGATTTCCTAACGACCTGGCTCTTTGGGTTTCTAAAATTGCATCCAATGTCTGATTTCTACGTGCTCCGTATGTTTGAAACGTGAGGGCCTCGGCCTGTGTGTAGCAGCAAGCCGCGAGTATCGCGCCTTATGGCGGCATGCTGACGCTGGTTCGTAAACACCGAGCGCTCCATCGGTTTACTCTGCCATGCAGGATCTGAACAAGGCTTTGGAGGAGACGAGCAGCAACGCGGAATGGCTCTGCCAGCGGGCCTATGCCTACATCTTACTGAAAAACTACAGCGGTAAGCAGAGTACCTTGAGATTGTGATGTTTACTAATGCGCTGCTCTCATGGGGCGCCTGAATGCACGTCGTTTAACTGCATGTCATTTAACCATTGATGGCACGTAGGGCGCAGTTTCTGTATGGAAACGACCTGGTATAAACCGGCATCGGTCCTCTGCATCGCCACACATTTCAACGCTGATTTATTTACTCACGTAGAGGCCGTGGAGGATGTCAAGAAAGCCCTGGAGCTGAAGCCCGATTTCGCCCTTGCTTTCATGAGAAGAGGGTATGTACATAACTGTTTGATATGAACCTTGTGCGCTCTTTTTCCACTGTAATTGGGTTATTTGCTGTATATGCAGACAGCGCTGCGTATTTTTGCTTGACAAATGGTCAGGCCCGGCATCATGTTGCGTGTCTCAGATATAAGGTGTCAGAAGAGATTTATGCCGAATTCCGCTCAGCAAGCTGTTAATATTGCAAATACAGGAGTGCTTATTGAAACAAAATGAGAAAAAAATAAAGAAATGAGGCTTAATTTGCTTTTTGCCCAAGTACAGATACATTGGAATGCTTCTTTTCACTAATCCCATCTAGCTCTCTTTTGAGACATACACACTCGTATATAAAGGTGAGATTGAAGCCTTGGGCCCTGTACAGGGTCACTCATTTAGCTGGTGCCCCTGAAGCATTTTGAGAAGTTTAAGGGCCTTATTCAAGCATACAGTGGAGATATGTGGAGGCTGGGTCACAGCCCAGTGACCTGCCAGTCACAGGCACAGAAGCCTAACCTGCCCCTGGCTAAATTGTAGGTAGATAAAAATTTATGTATTATATTATGTAAAGCATTTTCTGCAGCAGATTCATGCCTCTGGATGTCCAGTATGTTGGTATTTCATAGTTGCAGAATACATGGTGTTGGCTTCAAATGCTTTGCAAAATGAAAGCAAGTAAATGTGCTACCTTTAACAGTAAATGTACATATTGAGTTATTATTAGTGTTATGTAATTGCAATTTTCTTTATGCCGTAGAATTGCAGAATACTATTTGAATAACTTCGAATTGTCACACCAGGCCTTTGTAGCAGGACAGCAGTTAGATGGTAAGTGGGCAAGCTTCTTTTTTAACATTGAAGACTGTAAGGTCTTGTCTGGTTTTAAATGTTCTTTCCCCCCCACACAGATTCAGATAAATCCTTTGAGATATGGATCAAGCTGTGTGAGGAGCGTATGACCTGTAAGTAGGAATGTGCCTGAGTTCATTGGCTTTGGCTCCGGCTCCATCTTACCGAAATGCTTGTTCATCATCTTAAATCATGAATTCAGTTTTAATGAGCAGGCTGAGAAATAACAGTGCCATGCATCTAGCTGTTAGTATCAGTAATGTGTTTAGCTGCTGTAGAAACTGCTTAATGCAATATTATCGGCAGGTGGAATGACAGTAAGGAGAATGAACATGAATCTTCTCACCATCTCCTGGTCCTTGGGGCTTGGCAGAGTGCTATATAAACCTGTCACCACCCCCCTGCTAAATGCCCCGTTACATTTTCATTTAAAAGACCAGTGAACGGTTAGTCTTGTGGGAAAAAGATATTGGCTTTGCTTTGTTGAAGTGGCTGTGAAGTGCTTTCATCGATTATGCAGTAGGTTTTTTTTTTTTCTTTTTTTCTTTCACCTATTTGACCTTTTAAGTTTATACCTTTCTTGTCCTGGATGCTGTTTATAGAATGTCCTTTTGTAAGTTTGATATACAGTCGTAATTAGATCTTCTTATTTTTATTATTATTATTATATTGGAACGCTGCTATATTCTCTTCATTACAGTGGGAAAACACAACGGAACAACAAACATGGTGAGGTTCATACTTATTTTACTAAGTGTCATCGGTTAAGAGACCAGGCTTCTATTTTTCCCAGACATTTGAGTCTATGGAAATGAGACTTTTGCCCAAAGAAGTTGCTCCAGGCAATGATACATGGGGAAAATGAACTGTTTCTGTATCATATGATTCACCACATGAGGGAGCTGTTTCATCCTTAAAGGTTCCATGTCCCTTACAAGTAATTTGCCTGCTCAGCTGTGCCATGTATCTTACATACCTAAACTTAAATCTTTGATTAAAATCATCTGAAAGTTTCCCCCCTATGTGATTCTAGCAGCAAGCAGCAACGCCTAATGTCAAGTAAGTATCTAAGCCTTGCCTTCTCACTGCATTGCACTGTTTTAAACATCCCTACCCTGAGCTCTTTAGATGTTACACTGCTACCACACTTGCCCCTTTCTTTTTTTATAATACTAACTTCCTTTAAGAAATTATAATGCCACATTAATTGGCACATGGTGGCTGTTTTATTTCCACCCCGCACTGGTGCCTGTGCTTGATAAGCTGGGGCTTCATTATAAATAGATATGAAAGGTATTAATTAACCGTAATTAACCTTCCACCCCTGTTGCTTGTGTTATATATATTAATGCAGTAACTACAGCTCATTTGTAATTGCACATTTTCTGCCTGATTATAACAAAGCCTTCTGAATGTGCCTGTATTTTATAAAGATGGAGCTTTACACCTTGTGTAATGATGTACAAGGTCTTTGTCTTTTCATTTTGATACAAAGAAATTTTTAGAGGGATATTTACTTTTGTGTATTGGTCATGCATCCTCCTTGTATGAAGGTGTACTTTTAGTAAATGACTTGTCTCTTCCAGTGAATAACATCTGAGGGTTTTTTCTGTCCTAGACATGACTGGTACCAGACAGAATCTCAGGTCATTGTCACAATCATGGTGAAAAATGCCAGAAAGGAGGACGTCAGGGTCAGCTTCTCAGAAAAAGCGGTGAGTTCCTGTTCTCTCTGATCCGCCAGCCTGCTGAGCCTGGAGATCACAGCACGTGATGAGAGGCTGACTTTCCCCAGGCCATACAATTCATCACACTGCGGGAGGCAGTGAAGAGATTCCTCACTGCAAACCATATTTCATATGTGTTGTTAGCAATATTTAATAGGTATTATTGTGGTGTAGTACTGTATACCTTGAAAGCTAAAAGAATAAAATGTTTGAAGGGACTAAGTGTGGATCATTAAAAGCTTCCAAAACTAAAGTAAGAAAATGTTTTGATCTGCTCTGTAAATTAATTAAAATTTCGAGCTCTGTATAATAATTTGGTGCAAATTAGATGGAGATGAGATAAAATATTAATTTGCTTATGCGGGGGATCTGCCCATGGGGCATTTTAGTCTTCAGTCGGCCTAAGAAATGCCGTCCATATGGTGGTTATGTACAGCATCGCTGGGCTGACGCAGGTGCGATAGGCAACTGTGCAGGGAGGGGAGTGACAAGCCCTCCCCCCATCCCCACGAGCAGCAGTACACTGGCATTGACCTTAGGGGGCAGCGCACCTGCCGGCTGGGCCCTCATTGCCACCTGTACACTAGCCTGGAATAAAAAAAAAAAAAAAAGTTTTTCTCTGAGAACAGCGTTTTTGTATGACCTTGAGAGGCCCTTTCACGTTGCGGGGCGCTGACATGATCTGACGACCGTGCTTACCTGTGTATTCGGCTGGTTGCTTTAGAGGAATCATTTTAATTACCTTCCAGCCTCCTTGCCATGAATTCCACTTTGCACCCTCAGTCATTTTTCTTTCAGATGTCCATAAGCCACCAGTTGGATTCGTCCTATAACTGAGTTTATTTTGTCACACTTCCGATGTCCCGTTAACCACTCTGTTCACCCGCAGCTGAGCGCCGAGGTGAAGCTGCCGTCTGGGGAGGATTTCAGCCTGAACTTCATCCTCCTACATCACGTGGATCCCCAACAGAGCAGCTTCAAAGTCCTCTCCACAAAGGTCTGTGGGAACCCTCTTATTTCTCATCTGTCGGAAGCCATGAAGCTGTGAGGCCGCCTGTGAGAACTTACAAGGCTGCCGTAAACGAGTTGTTATGATTGTTGGTTAGTAATCCGGGGTACGAATTTCAGTACCCGCCTGTCACGGGCTGTGACATCAGAGGATGCGAGTATAATCTGATGTAGAGAGAAGTGTGTCCCACGTGTGGCATGTACAGAGACCAGTTTGGCCTGTGCAGAATCCGGTGTGTTGGGGTGTTCGATGCTCTACCTGGTACTCGGGGTGATGTCAACACTGGAGGACATGCTTCTGCTTGAGCTGGTTCTCCTGTTAACCTGCACGTCCCGTCACAATAAACACGCTGTGTTTCCTGTGTAAGTCTGCAAAATCCACCATCTGGTGTTCTGTTTTTGATGCTCGCTAGAGAAAGGACAGCTTAGTGGGGGGGGATTCACACCCCCATCCATAAAGGTGCACATT
Organism: Mormyrops attenuatus; assembly: GCA_026777985.1. Taxonomy (NCBI): domain Eukaryota; kingdom Metazoa; phylum Chordata; class Actinopteri; order Osteoglossiformes; family Mormyridae; genus Mormyrops; species Mormyrops attenuatus. The sequence continues at coordinate 37,070,364 of JAODKC010000001.1, forward strand.
CTCTGCTGCGGGATCCGTATCCACGGCTTCCATTAGCAGGGGAGTGCTGGTTCTCACAAAGCCCTGTTTGTTCCATGGCCTCCAGGAGGCAGAGAGACCCCCCCCCGCCCCAACACACATGCACTGAAATCTGCCTTGATTGTCCTCTGTGAGCCTCTCTCAGAATTCAGTTGTGTTTAGGGGGAACGTCAACATGGCTGCGTTTCACCTGAGGGGACGAGGGGAAGATGAAAGCTGATTAGCGCATCGCCTGTGAACACAGCCGTAGCTCTCGTGTTGCCTGTTGCCATTGGAGCCCCCGAGTACCTTAGCGCCTCTGCGGGTCTTTTGCCCCCCTTTGTAAATTGGGCTGACAGCGTTACCCTAATGGGTTATTTTTTGTTAAGTTATTAGACATGCAGTGAAACCCAGCATATAACCTTTTCCATTCTAATCATTTCAAAACGATTTTCGAGTAATGTTCTCACGCCCCCCACTGTCAGGTTAGCAGCTTGCACAGAGTTGTCATGGATGAGGAGAGTCAAGTGTTATTTAGGGGGCTTAAAAACATGGGTGATGTGACACAGCAGGGTGGGTTTCAATGTAACGACCGTGACGGTGACAGCTCTGTGATCACCCCAGGGCATAGTAGGCTCTCTTAACTCCAGTGCTTTGGTGGCAAAGTCATCAGGAGCTCCTGGATATGTCATGCCTGTCACCTTGCTTTAAGTGCATCCACAGAAGTGGGAGGTAGATTAATATTGTATAGCCTGCAGTCACTTTGGGGTCTTATTAGCACTGTTATTATAATTGCTTCTACCCAGTCGAACCACATGGTCATTTTGCTCTGTGTGTTCTGACTCTTCAGTGACCCGAGTCGTCCAAACCTGCCTGTTAGCATCGGTTGGAGGGTGAGGTAGCTTTGGGAGTGCTTACCTTTGTGGTGCGCTGATATCAGATGGACGTGTCAGATGGGCTTCTGAGGCCCTGGGACTTGCCGCTCCCTAAGGTTTGGCCGCCTACCTATATGGGTCGGCGTGGGGTGGGAAAACTGGCACCTTCAGCGGCTCCTCACACACATGCAAGGCTATGACCTCAATAACCTGGGGACTTCTCTCACCTCCCCAGGTGGAGATTAAGATGAAGAAGACTGAAGCAATCAGGTGGGAGAAGCTGGAGGGGGAAGGCAACCAGCCCACCGTGAAACACTTCATGTCAAGTTAGTGTGCTGGGAAGCCACCTTGGTCTGTGGGAACACTTGTGTAGTTTTCTGGCAAATCAGGACAGCCTTTTTGTGTGAACAGAACGAATCAGACATTTTGTCCCTGTTAGACCAGTACCCAGTCCCTTCACACTGTAGCCCTAACTGTGAAGCTAGTACTGGACAAGTTAACTGATGGCTTCTTTGTCTCTGTTAGACCAGTACCCATCATCTTCACACTATACTCGTAACTGGGACAAGCTGGTGGTGGACATCAAGGAAGAGGAGAAGAACGAGAAGCTGGAGGGGGATGCTGCCCTTAACAAGCTCTTCCAACAGATATACTCTGATGGCTCCGATGAAGTAAAACGCGCCATGAACAAGTCCTTTGTGAGTGAGAGTAGCCGTGCTGGTGACCCCATATCTGGCTGTTTCCAAGATGTCATCCTTCATCTGCATTAAGATGGCCCATAAGGCCTTTATCCACCCTCTGTCTCTGAGCTGTAGTACAGTCGTGGCCAAAAGTTTTGAGAATGACACAAGTATTGGTTTTCACAAAATTTGCTGCTTCAGTGTTTGTACATCTTTTTGTCAGATGTTTCTATGGTATACTGAAGTATACTTACAAGCATTTTGTAAGTGTCAAGGCTTTTATTGACAATTACATTAAGTTTACTCAAAGTGTCAATATTTGCAATGTTGGCCCTTCTTTTTCAAGACCTCTGCAATTCGCCCTGGCATGCTGTCAATCAGCTTCTGGGCCAAAACCTGAATGGTGGCAGCCCATTCTTGCATAACCAATGCTTGGAGTTTGTCAGAATTTGTGTGTTTTTGATTGTTCACCCACCTCTTGAGGATTGACCACAAGTTCTCAATGGGATTATGGTCTGGGGAGTTTCCTGGCCATGAACCCAAAATGTAGATTTTTTTTGTTCCCCTGGCCACTTAGTTATCACTTTTGCCTTCTGGCACGGTGCTCCATCATGCTGGAAAAGGCATTGTTCATCACCAAACTGTTCTTGGATGGTTGGGAGACATTGCTCTCAGAGGATGTTCTGGTACCATGCTTTATTCATGGCTGTGTTCTTAGGCAAAATTGTGAGTGAGCCCACTCCCTTGGCTGAGAAGCAGCCACACACATGAATGGTCTCAGGATGCTCTACTGTTGGCATGACACAGGACTGATGGTAGCGCTTATCTTTTCTTCACACAATTTTTTTTCCGGATGCCCCAAACAATCGGAAAGGGGATTCATCAGAGAAAATGACTTTACCCCAGTCCTCAGCAGTCC
>JAODKC010000001.1:37077438-37097872 GCA_026777985.1 Mormyrops attenuatus
AGAGGTAGATCCTGTTTAACTAATCTGCTTGAGTTCTTTGAGGAAGCTACAAGAGAAATTGATCACAAAAAGGCCTATGATGTGATCTACTTAGAATTCCAGAAGGCCTTTGATCTTGTCCCCCACAAACGGCTCTTGCTTAAGTTCAAAGCTGCAGGGATTTTATGTTTTTTAGGAGGAGTGTGTATATGCAATTATACAGTATGTGGCATTCATGGTGAGATGTCTTTTGTTCCCTGACTATTATCTAACAACTTCCTCCCAAACAAAGAGAATACAGGGCTGAACAGAGTTTTCTCCACAATGCAATTCTGCAAAAACCACACTCTTCAGGCATAATTGTGCCAAAGGCATGCCCTGCAAAAGATTTCACTGGATGATGCTCTTTCTCTGCTTATTACAACTTGAATGTGCACGTTAATGTCTGCAATATGTGTGTTTTTTTCTGCAAAATTCCAATAGTTACTGCAAAGGAATTGTTTTGTAAAAAAAGAAAAGTGTAACAATCAAAATTTATTTATTAGTCTTGTCTTGGCCACATTTGGATCACTTTTGCATGAAGTAACAGCGCACAGGTGAAAGCATGAATGTGTATTTTCAAAGTCATTATTACCCACCTACCAACACCACTGTCCTGAACCACCTCAGCTTGCTCCCTTTGGTGCTGAGGAGCAGCAGCTCAACATACCGTCATTTCCATAAATGATAAATACAGTAATAATTACAATTGTTTAATGTTCAGTTAGAAAGAAAATCGATGACTAATATGGACGTTGGGCAGTTACTTTGAGTTCCTACAAAGCACGCAATATGCGTTCCACCCATCAGCAGCAGTAAATGGTGAGCTTCCCAGCAGCCTCTAATCAAGCCAATTCCAGCTAGGGGGTCACATGATCTTTGACAGCAAATGAGGTTGTGTTAGCATTTCAGGCAGAAAATTCTTTAGTTCAACATGGAGTCCAGGGTTATGGCTCCAGGTACTCCCTCAGGATCTCTCTGTAAAATAAAGTGTCTCATTGAGATTTTAACCTTTTGGATTTTTATTTCTGTAGTACTGTAACTGTGGCACATTTTTTACATTTTAAGTTATTACCTTTGTAGTTTTCTCACATCATGCAATTTAAATTTTGAAGGCACTTAATGCTTATTCAGTCACCTGCATCAATGTGATCTAAGCCCCTCTTCCACATTTCATTAAACAGCCAATGGATTTTCCCTTAACATTTGGGTACCTGCAAAGGCTTTTTTTTTTCCTCAAGTCTTTCTTGGCATCCTAGATTTAGTTATGGGGTTTTGGACATCTTTGCGGTATATTGCCATCCCGTATGTTTTTAAGGTGCTTGCAGTGGCGGGAGCAGCAGAGAAATCCGCCATGCCACAGTTGGCCCATCATGATGCAGTGTCCTGGTGCTCCTCACACAAGGGGGTGGCGGGATTAAGGGTACCTGCGGATGCCAGGCCTCACATCTACGAGTGACCATTGCGGAGCCACCCTGCTAAGAGGTTTATCCTAATAGATTTAGAGCTGAAGTGAGATTGTGCATCTCTGACGCGAACAGAGATGATCTAGCATTAAAAAAAAAGAAGTTTAAAATGTGGGGAACTCTTCATTGCCTGCAGCTGCTGCTGTATGCATAGTTTTGCGCATTTGATAAACTGATTGGATAGATACAAATGTTATTACATTTAATAATTTAGAAGTATTAGCATTAAACTGCCCATGTTTAATGGGTCACATTTTTTGTTACTCTGCTGTGAAGCTCACATCACACACATGGTGCTCTAAAGCTTTCACACAGACCCCTTCGCTGGTTCATGGACTTACTGGCACAGCTACCCTGGAGCTGCGACTCCCGCGTGACATGGCTGTTTGCAGCTGCACGCGGCTGCCGCCTCCTCCTCCTCTTCTGGAGGCCCCTGGTTGTCTGCAGCACTCCCACTGCTGTCCTGCTGCTGCTACTGCCGCCGCTGGCTGCGTTCCTCTCCTCAGCCGCAGTGTCGCACCTCTGGGGTTTGGACGGACATTTTGTCCGAATCACTACCCTCCTCTTCCCTTCTCCATCTGTGCCACAAAAGCGAAACAAAGAAATGGCGCTTAGGATACAACACACTGCAGAGGCCTGTATGTGCCTTTCAGTCTATTTTATCAAAGCTTAATGGTTTTATATTTATCCTTTACAGTACTTACATTACTCATTTACATAACAAAAGAAAAAAAATCCAAAAATTAATGCATTACAATATGATGTTTGTGCATTTTTGGTGTAAACGGTAGCTATTTTGAAAAAATAACATGAAGGTTCTACCACATGTTCTCGGCCCATGTACCAACTTCAGGATGCCACTGGACTGCAGGCCGGAAGCTTTTTCATAAGTGATGGAAATGGGAAGGTCTCCATAGAGGTTCCAGATTTTATGGTTTGCAAAAGTCTTATTGGCTGGTCTGCTGCCAGGCAAAGGAAGTCCTCTTCTGAGCTGGCTGGCTTGATCTGGCGGAACAGACACTCGAAGCCCATCATTTTCAGTCATACCTATTCATGCCTATAAAGCTAAAATCTACACAAATAAGTCAGACAATATAATATACATTCTCTGTACTCCTAGTGAAAATGTCTGCTCTTTCGGCATAACCTGTCATTCAATAAACAGCTGAAACACTTTGCCGGGTCACATATATTAAAATGCTAAAAGCTCCCTTTCATATAAATAATCTACTAGGTCCAGCTACTGTAAGGAAAAATGTGGATTGACATGCAAAACATTCTACAAAACTGAAGAATAAATTATTCAAATGATCAGCGTCGAGATAAATTTGCCCGGGAATGACTTGGTTATAACTATAATAAAGCGTTCTGCTAAATGAATGCCGCAGCTGCTCGGTGAATTGGCCTCGCCCAGCTAATTCGGAAATTGTTTTGACAGCAGTCCTGATGGAAAATGGAGGTGGGAGGATGTTTAGGACCACTGATTATTATGCATGAGATGAGACTGAAGGCCACTAGCAGCATTACTGCATAGAACATACAGAGCAGCAGTGTTTGACAGCCAACTTCATTTTAGGTCTTAACAAAACCAGATCCAGAAATGAGAAGCCTAAGAAAAGCAATGTTACAACTGGCAAATCTCTCCATATTAAATATCACCAGAAAAGAAAGTCATTCAAAGTTTTAAGAGTTTACTTTATTTTCCGAAAGATTAATAATTGCTGTTTTCTTCTATTTGTAACTTTACACCAACTGCACACCCCTCGCTCAGCATCGCCATATTCTAAAGGTTTGATGAGCTTTTATGTAACAGCTCCCTTTTAAACAAGCCCCCCCCCATTACAAGTGAGCACATAATGTTGTTGAAAAATGCCAAAATCACTCATCTCACAATATTGCCCACTGTTCAATTCACTGTTGATAATGTAAAACTAATCAGGCTTATCCAGGAGGCTGCAGTGCTGTTAATTAAAATCTGTTGTCCTTATTTGATTAGACAGCAATAACATCCTCAAGCAGAGTAGCAGCTCAGGAGGCAGCGCTGTTACCATCCACCTTCAACACATCCGGTCTCAGCCCTGCATGTGCCATCATGCTCTGGTTTCTTCCCAAAATCCCAGGAGTAAGAGGACCCAGACAGCAGTCTGCATCATGCCCTGGAAAGCATCACGGAAAATTCCCAGAAATTCAAAATACCTAAAAAATGGACAGCGAATGTTAGCAGTAGGCTCATGTAATCAGGAGCCAAATCCCACAAATCAACAACACTAAGCCTTAGCGTCATGCTGCTGCAACACACAATATGGCCTGCAGATTTGGTTTATAATGTGGAGGAATTGCTAGTACCGGTTCTTCTTTCAACATTTCAAAACCTACTTTAGATATGGACCAAAGACTTCACATACTTCCTCAGCAAAATCCATAGGTGAGTTGAATACTGGCCTCTTTGATCTCCATGGCATACCCTCCAATGTAGACAGACTGAGAGTCCCATCCTGTCAGCAAGTGAGCAAGTAAACTTCCATCCTAATCAGGGTTTTTGCCACAAAACACACAAAGGGCATTCATGCAAAATGGCATACCACATATTTACAAATAAAGAAAAGCAAAACGAAACGTCACTTACACCAGGCCTACATATGAGACGAAACAGCCACAAGACTCATCTTTGAAAAAAAAAGGTAAGACTATTGGATTTCTACTTACTCAGAATGACACCTAATTGAGAACATCTTGTAACTACCCTACCATGCCCAGAAAAATGCATTTAAAAGGCCAAGAAAAACTGCATACCACAGTCATCCATTTATCCTCTCTCCAACAGCTTGTCCTGGACAGGGTTGTCTATATTCACAGGGGTGCTGGAGCCATTCCCAGACAGTACAGGGCTTGTTAGGCAAGTCATCCAAGTACTTGGCCACACTTTCACGGATGCATGAAGTATATGTCTTGGAGAGAAAGTACAAAGCCTTAACGCAAGACTTTTTTTTTTAAGAACGGGACATTTAACATAAGAAGGAGAATAGCAGAACCTTTCATTATCAGTGCCTGACTCAATCCAACATGCTCCACTTACCTGCATTACCAGATAGCAACTTATCAGAGTCTCGTATAACCAAGAAAAGATGCAACATATTCAGTTGTCAAACATTAAAATACATCACGCTGATAGCTAGGCCTAAATGTTTCACCGTTTCTTATTTCTATAGTTCACTCCGGTCATTCCCTAAAATGAACACCCAGGTAGCTATATTCTCACTAAAAATCCATATTTATAGATGCATGGTGCTTTTACTGATATTTAATTTCCTGGTATGCATTATCATTGAGTGACAGGCCTGCATGGGTCAGTGACGTAACCTGATTGAATGGTTTGTATTAGCCCAATTACCAAAACATTACCAAACTAACACATGGTGATTAAAGCAGACTCTCCAGACACCCATTGGTAAAATTGTTTTTAACCTGGTTTCACTAGGAAAACTCAGAATTTTTACTTGATGCCCAGTGCCAATAATAGTAAAACAAACAGCAGTCTAGCATTAACTAGGCTAAATGTTATTTGGGTGCATACGTGGTCGGTGTTTAATTAATGGACTTTCACTAGTTATTTGGAAGCATCCGTGAGGAAAGCCAAGGCATTTTTAAATGTTATCTGACCCCGCAACTTGAAATGCCCCGCTTTTCTAGGTTAAACTATCCTTGTTTGTCTCATTGAGTACGAAGGCCATGAAAATGATTTGCACTGAAATTTACAGATGTGTGATTGAAGGCTTACAAATTTACATTTAGTAGTATGACAATAACTACACAGTACATCACATTTTTTACAAGTTCAGGTTAACACATTCAAATTCCGGCAAATAGGTTCAAATTCAGGTTAATAGCCATGATCGCACGTGTATTCATGAGATACAAATATCCCATGTGACACGGATATGGCACAAGGGACACTGACATACACCTGTGGTGCCATGGCCTCTAGGCCCATGACACTTTTCCTCAGACTGGTCTCCGAGCACTCACTGCCATCCCGGGACAGCCGACATGCAGCTACACATGTCGCCTGTATGCCAATTTTTCTGGGACTAAAAAAAAAGTAGGGGGGGGGGGGCTAAACTGGAACTGATTCAAAAGTTTTAGGCCTATAGCATCCCAGACTGCCAAGACCAAGCAGGGAGTGCAACCAAACCCAAGAAAAAGGAAAAGTGAGCTTAAATGGAATAGATGAAGACAGACTGACTGCCGGTATAGGTGATGATACATTGCAACCATCTGGAGGCGGGGCACCTGCGGTGGACGACTGCTCCTGTTGCGGTTAACTTGTGAACTGCATCCTTAACTGGATGTTAAACCGATATATATATATATATATATATATTTATACACTGCAAAATCAAACATTTTAACGTTTATTTAAAAGATATTGTGATAAAACAAACACAGTAACATTTGCATTCAAATAATTAAATACATTGTTATCAACTTGATACAGATCGTTTACGGCCTCAAAGACCCAAGTGTCATCATGACTTCAGGCCTCTTTTAAGTAGTAAGCATGCCATGAAAATCAATAATATTAAGTTTACATATCTTTATAAAAATATATTCTCTGCGTATAAAATATTGCATAATATACATAGTATTTAGACAAAGTCATACAAGTGACGTTACAATCAACTTACACTGACATTTAAAATGTAAATACACAAATATCATATTTTCTCTTACAAAGCCAATGATTAAATAACTAGAAGCCCAGTGGGCTCTCACTTCCACAGTTTTTGATTAATGTGACCATTTATAAAGCTTTATTTTCTATTTGTGGGGAACTGGAGGCGTGTATGCTGGGATGGTGACTTCGCTGGATTCTTCATCGCTGCCGGGTCTTGATGGAGAGGTGAGCACATAATCGAACTCGGCGTGCAGGACTTTTTCGTACACGCTCTGCAAGCCAGTAGTCTTGGGGATATGCGCATGGAAGTAGGTGTCTCTACGGAGCGTGTTTCTCGGCAGTGAGGCCGTCTTTGCAAACGTGGAGAGATGCTGCCCCTGGGGCACGCTGGCATTGTTCCTGATCGCCGATGGACTCCAGCATCTGTCTGAATGACCAAGTATTTTGCACTCGGTTGTACACGCCCATAAACCTGACAAGAGAGAGTGGGTGCTTCGCTGTTGACACATGGCATGTGACATTATAGGCCTACGTACAGCACAAAAGTATGGAGATGTTTTTTTGCAACGTAAACACTATGCAAAAAAAAATTCTGTACCATATCCAGTGCCTGAGGTGAATATTTGTAAATAAATTTAGAACTGTAGCCTATATAAAGAAAATATATTCAAAACTCACCGTGCTGGAAGTCTTTTTTGATGGCATCTCCACTCATGTCAGAGTCGCTATCATTGAAGTCGCTATCCCCTTTGCCGCTATCTTTGCCACTAAACTGAGGATCCCTTGCTGAGATGGTGGTGTAGGAGTTACCTTTCCATATTGTGATTGGTCTGACAGCTTCTTTGCCATAGCCAGGCAACGTAGAATAGCCCTGGTGAAACATGAGCCAACACAGATTAACATGAGTTTACATTATAGATAACAATGGAAAACATTAAACAATGAGTACATCAGATAAAAATATATAAGCAAATAATATTTAATTATCACTAACCTCCAATTTGGCTCCCCGGATTATGTTTTCAGACTCATACACACACGTAGTTTCACTGCCATCTTCTGAGCTTGAGCAGATCTCGCTGTCTGTTTTGGGGAGATTGGTGAAGGATTGCTTGGAATATGGTGTAACACTAAACATATCACCACTGTGGCTGGACATCAGGGTATGGCTGCTTTTCCCATTCTCCATGTGCCCCATGTCCAATTTGTCCTCGAATCCGCCGCTGTTCTTATCCTGCTTGTGTCGATTGCATGTGGTTGCAATCAAGACAATCGCCAGCAAAAGCAACGAGCAGCTTCCAGCTAGAACTGCAATGATTACCGTTGACGCGTCCCACGGGACTGAGTCTTCGCTTTTCTGCTTTACCATGGTGCGGTCGCTGGGGGGCGCCCCTGCGACAACAGTGAAGAAGATAGTCGCCGTGCAAGTCAGTGAAGGTCTGCCATTATCATTGACGGTGACTAAGACCTTCAAGCTGTCGCTCACATCAAAGTTCAGTTCGCGATTCAGATGGATATCCCCCGTGGCTTTGTTGATGGAAAACATCACATTGTCCCCTTTGATAATTTTGTAGGAGAGCTCCCCATTCGTGCCCTCGTCGGCGTCAATCGCTTTTATCTGGGCGATGATATAACCGGAAGGCGCATCTTTTGGTAGAAGGACCTCAGCAGATCCATTATGGAGAGCGGGCTGTGTGATGGCAGGAGCGTTGTCATTCTGATCGACTATTCTTAGGCTGATGGCAGCGCTGCCGTGAAGCTGTGGAGACCCCCCGTCGCTAGCTTGGACTCGAAACTCCAACTGTTTCATTACTTCGTAATTAAAACTTCTCAGTGCATAAATTGAACCCGTAGCGGGATCGAGGGACACAAATGTTGATACATGGGAGCCCATTATATGAGTATCCGAAAGCCTATATATTACTTTTCCATTGTTCCCTATATCAGAATCCCTTGCTACAACAGTGGTGATATATGCACCCGGAGCGTTATTTTCCACGACAGAAACTTCATACACTGCTTTGCTGAATAGAGGGGCGTTGTCGTTCTCGTCGCTAAGCCTAATTGTATATTGCGTTATTGTTTTATATGGGGGAGATCCCAAATCTTCGGCCACGACAGTTAAGTTGTATTCTGCTATCTTTTCCCTGTCCAGTGGTGCCGTGGTGACGATCATGTAGCTATCCTCGTAAGCCTGCTGAAGTTTGAAGTGGTCGTGGCCGTACAAAGTGCATCGGACTTCCCCGTTTGCGCCGGAGTCGCTGTCCGAGGTGCTGATGAGAGCGACAAAGCTGTCTTTGGCTGCGGCCTCGGTAATATACGCGATCCCCGCTGTAATAGAAGTCATAGGAGTAATGCTAATTTCAGGGGCATTATCATTAACGTCTTGGACATGAATAATTACTTTGCACATTGAAGGGATTGGGTTGGGACCCAAGTCATGCGCCTGGACGTCTAATTCATACGTTTTCTTTGCTTCGAAGTCTATCTGGCTTTGAAGAGTTAGGCGTCCGGTTTTTCGGTCCACTTTGAAAAGTTGTCGGATTTCGGCAGGCACCTGATTACCGAAGCCGTATACAACTTCTCCGTTTAAACCCTCGTCTGGGTCGATTGCGTTTAAATCCAGCAGGAGAAACCCAGCGGGTGCGTCCTCAAATAAATCAACTGAGAAAATATTCTTGTCGAAAATGGGGCTGTTGTCATTGTAGTCTTTAACCTTTATGTGAATTTTAGTCGTGCCAGATCTGGATGGATTTCCTCCGTCTGTAGCAACAAGCTCAAGAACATACGATGACTGAGTCTCCCTGTCTAGCGGTTTCATTAGCACCAACTCCGCATATTTAACCCCATCGGCTCTGTTCAGCACATCAATGGTGAAATGACTGTTTACTGAAATTTGGTAGCTTTGGATGTAGTTTGAGCCCACATCCGCGTCTACTGCAACATCCAGAGGGATTCGGGAGCCCACTGCTGTATTTTCAAAAATTTCCACAGTGGATTCCTTGTTAGGGAATTCTGGAGGGTTGTCATTGATATCTTTTATTTCCACCTCAACGTGGACCAATTTGAATTGCTCTTTGGAAAAGCTGATAACGTCGAACGCGATGACACACTGAACAGTGTGCTTGCACATTTTCTCTCTATCGATTCGTTCCCCGATAGTAAGCTGTCCATCGCTTTCTCTGAGTCTGATGAAAGAAGAGTTGAACTGCTTCATCATCTTGAAATTTGTCTTGCTGTTAAGAGGACTTAATGACATATCCTTGGCAAGGCTGCCGATCACGGTACCGGGGCTGTCTTCCTCATACGTTTGGTATTTCATCGTTTTTCCTTCCGAAGCAACGGGTAAGAGAGCCAAAATGAGGAGAAACATTAATCCGAATAACCAACCGTGGCAAAAAAATACAATGTTCTCAGTCCTTATCGAAGCCATAGTGTCCGAATATATAGGCTTACTAATCTAAATAACTTAGCTGATAAATAAAACAAAGCATTTGGCAGTGTTTAATGGTCTCAGTGCACCACCCAGGCACTATGATGCTGCGTCTACGAAGTCTCCCTCCGAACTCCAGAAACTGCAACGCTGGAGCGGTTTATAGGGCGCCACATGCAAATGAGACGAAGTGTGACCAATCCCCCTTTGAAATTAAAATTGGTACTTTTAAAAGAACACTAAGCCTATTTGGAAATTCCTTGAGTGAACGAAGAATTTAGCAGAGAAATGGAATTAAAATAGGCTTTGTACACATTTTACAATTACTTAAAAAAAAATTCCCTGCTTTTTAAATTTGGGTGCGCAAACACAATCTGAGCCATGAAAGTGAGACGTCGTAGCTCATGCCACTGAATAATAGGGACTGTGATACCAAGCCGTTAAAAAAAATGGAAAAAAAAAATGTATGTATTCTTTAAATAATAGCAAGTTGTGACATATGGTCGAAATTGCTGCTGCGATGGTTTTAACAGACCTTCCGTTTTTGTTAATACCAATTGTGCTTCATTTTTGCGTGTGAACTCAAGTTCTTGGCGACGGAACCGCAAAAGCTGATTCTGCTTGAAATGGACTTTTGTTGAAATTGTACATGAATGTTTTACTCACACGATCTCGTGTGATCAGGCTGCAGAATACTATTGAAATGCCTGTTGTTGTGGGGTTTTAACATGCATGTCACTGCTTGTGCATCTTTTTCTTTCTAATCTTGCCCGCTAAGCAGGTGAAGAAATCCCGTTTAAATAGGATTTATATTAAGCACCAGAGATTTGGACGGATTTCTATAGAGAGATTATATCAAAGGCTATGAGCCCCTCGTTAGCAAGAGAGATATAATAGCATAGTGGGGTATCGCATTGGAGGTTTCAACGTCTGTATTATTCCTGCATTGCAGCCTATTGGGAGAGGAATTTCTAACAGTTTCCACAGAGGGGTGCACCTAAGTTGAACATAATGAGCAAGCGCCACATGTATCTTTTGTGCCGCCTCATTCAACCCCAATCACTGCCATAATTCTTTCACTAAACGATGATGGGTGTTGAATTGTACAGGACTTCGGGCTCGTATTAAAATACATTTAGAGACCAACCAAGCTCGTCACGGCTATTTAGCGGATTTTGTCTTTTTGTTTCCTTGAGACCCCTCTTGTTCGCCGGCAGAAGGACAAAATATTAGTTGCCAATAACCACAGGCAATACTACCATCTGCCAATTTCAAGAGAAGATAAAGCTAATAACTAATGGAGCCACTTAAATAAATGTACACTGGAAAAATGTTTCGCCTTTCACTTATATGATCCTCAGAATGAATACAGCATTTGACCTAAATTTCACGTCATATTTGTTGGGAATGCTTCCGATTGAGATTTATATTCTAATATGCAAAACACCAACCCGCACGTTTTTAGTAGAATTAACGCTTATTTGGTTCCGGCTAAGATTTGGGGAAAGCAAATCGCAGTGCCCGGGAATGCGCCTCCAAACTCGAAATGTGGTGAGGGTTTACATTTGCTTTGCAGTTTAAACTCCTGCCTGAACACACTGTAATCGGAAAGAAATTATGCGGTGTTGAATCACTGCTGCATGGATTATTTTGCGTGTGGGAGATTCCGTTCCTCTAAGATCTCTTTAAAATGCCAGGCAGACTTACCCGACTGAGCTGTCTTTTGTTAAATGCCATTATAAGTTCGGCATACATCTATTCTTTGGTGTGATCGGTGTGCTAGCCTTGTCGCCTGCACGCGAATTCTACAATGGCAGAATTAGACCGAGCCAAGAAAATCCATCTTTTATTCGCAAAGTATATTTGCATTTTTCCCCTTTAAAATGGAGATAGCCGGCCATTGTGGCTACATTTGTTCTCATGATTGCCAGTCGGTTGTCGCCTAAGTTGCTCATATGCGCCGGTCTCCGGAGTATGCTTAGACCCTTTGGTATGATAAAGAGGTGATTCGGCTCTTTGTTACGTAGATAAGCAGTGGGCAAAGGGGATTAAACCATCGATCCTTGAATTGATTTGCCATTAAGATTACATTTGCATTGTTTTCTGAATCTGTCGCGACCCCAATAACCTTTGCATACTTAACTCGCGTGCCATCACACCATCAACTAATTACTGCTTAAAACAGTTAATACTCAATTAGCAGAACTTGCACTGATTAGGTTACTTGGCAGGCTTGAACAAACAGCTATTAAATTAACACGTATTTGTGAGTCTCCGAAAAATCATTTACAATGTAACATTCAAATAACTGTTACTTTTTGTTGTGAAAGCTAAGCGTTTTCGAAATTAATATCTACTTGCGCAGATGAATCTGGGAAAAACTGCATCGTTCCCGATTTCTTAGAGAAATAAATTTACAGATAAAATACAATTCCCTCGTTCATACTGACATACAAACACACTTACCACGTCATACTTTTCTCATCTATGTGAGTTTGATGTGTTACTAATTAATTCAGGCAAAGATTTTTGTTGCTAGATGTCTGCTAGGATTATACAGACTTCGTATAACCGTGTGAATATCTACAAATGATTCTGGAGAAGGCTCAGCCATCTGGTACCTAGAAAAGAAATAAAACCAACGAGAGGGAATAACATTGAAAAGTAGTTAACAACTCATGAATACAACTTAAGACCAGCGTGAAGGAGGAAATAACTTAACGTGTTTGAGAAATGTCTCCCAAGCCACACCCTCCTCTCTTCCAGTTCATTTACTGCATTATCCAAAATGGGAGTGTTTAGTGCTTTGTTCCTGCAATCTGTGATGCACACCCCTCCAGATTTCTAATGATTTTCCAATGATGAGCTAAATCTCTTTGTTGTCTAGGATTTTTTTCTTCACAGGACTATTAAATACCTTCACCCATTGCCCAATTCATGGCTCATCACATATTCACATGCATAACTGCCTAACTATATGACTTCGCACGGATGCCTGTCATCTAATGTCTCAAATGCAATACACAACGATGAAAGGTAGACTTTAATATCCTCTATATAGCGGCAAATATATGGGACTGACGCAGCTAAGTATACTTGTGTTCTGGTGATCATTTTGGGGTCATGAAGAATAGGCCTACCTAGTTTTGACCTTTTTCAATAGTCTGAAGTACGTATCCAAGACAGTTTCAGAATATTTGTCCAGAAGTACAAACAATTTATTATGGAAAGACAGTATTCACTCTAATTGTTATGCAATTGGTCTTTTTAAATTCCCTCTCCCTTTAATTATGTATGTGTAAATTCTTCCCTCCGATCAACTGATATCCCATCCCATCATAAACAGTGGCATTAATGCTTCAACATTATCAATAAATATGTTAATTAGGTATTGCTAATATTTATATAAACCAACAGCATCGGGTCCATAACAAAATCGCTAACCATGTCGCAACCATGAACTGACTGACTCCCCCCTGAGGCGGCACATTATAAATTTGAGGGTGCTATGCACCCTTAGGCACAACTGGGGCCTGTAAACGAACCATATATAGGATTATAGTTTACTCTAATTATACAGCTTTAATATTTTATTATGATATTTTAGCCTGGAGTCTCTTCATAGTTTCCAAGGCAAGTGGTACTTCTATATGTGTCTAATAAAACCCTCAGATGCGAGTGAAGCAGGATGATTACACGGGATGTCACTGTCCTTATAAATTATTAAAAGTAACCCATACACTCTCAGATAAAAGGGGGGAAATTTTGTACCTTTGCTTGTCACTGGGGCTGTACCCCAGTGACAAGGTACAGAAATGGACTCTGAGGAACATTTCTGTACCACTGATGGTAGATTAATGATGGTTGTACCTTTGGAATGTTCCTCAGAGTCATTTCTGTACGGTACACATTTAAACCATTTTTTTTCTGAGAGTGTAGTGACCAATGAATGAAAAACAACTTCCTTTGAGAATTCATTTATAATTTAGTACAGTTCTACCCATTGTTGTATTGATATGTCTCTTTCTGTGTAATTCAGTTTTAATTTAATGACTCTGGGGAACAGGGAGCTACAGCAAAACTTACTGATGGGCTATTAACTGCAATTATGTCTATATTTCGTTTCGATCTTTTGCATCATTGACCAGATTTTCTGCTCTGCTGTCAATAGTCAATTAATTGAGCATGATGCCATAATGGGCGGCCAGTGGGCTACAATATTTATGACCCAGTGGTCTTAACGATCCACCAGAAATTAAGAGAAGAAAGTGGACAACACAGATATAGGCCTACTATGAAGGCCCATTCAAGCTACAATGTAACAGTGAGCTTGGAGGAAGCGGGAATTTATAGCAGATGGTGTCAGATCTCTAGGTTACTTTGTCATTTAACCTCCTGCAGCTGTATGAGTTGACGGAAAAGCAGCCTTTGTAGTAGGCATAAAATTGTTAATATTCCGTAACCGAACTGTCAAAAGGGAGAGACAATTAAGCGTCTTTATTGCCACCACATGCCGCCTCAACTAGGTCTGGAACCTCATAAATTATGTTAGTAAATGATAGGGAGAAGAAAGGTCGAACCGATAGTGGTAAGGCATCTGAAAGAGTATCTAGGATTGAACTTTTTTGTAGCACATTAAAGTTATGTAAAATTGGAAACCGATAAACAATATGTTCTATTTAAGATATTTAGGATTTCATTCGTTTAGTCCTGCGTCGAATCTGTTATATAACACGTAGGCCAGTTTGTACATAGACAACTGCGCTACTGTTTGCTCTAAACATCTGTCTTTAGGGTTATTTTTAGCTAATTAAGGTAACTGAATCCATTAATAAACAACATATGGAGTCATATCGTGAAAATAAACGTCTAACGGTAGCCCTATAATTTTTTGTTTACTTGTTTATTTTACGAACTGCTAAATGTACTAAACGCGTTATATCTGGGTGAAAATCTGAACAGTTAATAAATCAGCACTAATATGATAAAGACATCCTTACTTCCAAATAATGGAACTCGGTGGGGAGCTGCACTCGCTAAACTTAGCACAAAGGGAGTGCACAGCATGATACTCATTATATACACAACATCCATAGACAAAGACAGCAATGTGTTAAAACAGCAAAGGGAACAGTCATTAGCCATTAGACAGTTTTTTTTAGCGACACTACGTACAATTTGGTTCAATGAGGACGTCTAAGCTATTATTTCACGAAAGGGATGCAACTGGAAGTACAATGGTAAATTATTAGAACGTTCAGATCTATAACCTTTAATATAAATGCGCTATACCGGAGAACGGGATGCGTCTTGTATTAGTACGATCCTGGATGCAAGGTCTTCCAAGATAATTTCATGGTGACAAGCTGGTATTAAGACCACCAGACGCTTAAAGATCTAAAGAACCAGTCCGTTTTGGATTCACAAACGAGATAATACATTACTTTTTTGTATACCCATATAATAATCTAAGCTACTTCAAAGTTAGAATATTATTGACCCTCATTCAATGTAGGCTACAAGCCTACTCTGGAATAGAAACCCTGTATAGGATATACAGTTGCCCCACACAGTTGCAATTGCAATGAACTATATGTTTAAACATCGAAATAGGACACGCTGGTTATTTTATTTACATAATCTACAAAGATGATTCACAACTATAAAGAAATCCCTATTTATTTTCCAACAGACTTTCATAAAACATTGCGAAAAAACTGAAGTGATGACCTCAAAGAAATGTAACAGATGGGACCGATAGTTCGACCTTTCCCTGCGCTCCCGCTTTTAGGGTTAAAGATGTGATAATTGTTCGCTTTCTTCTGCTTAAAGCAATATCCATTCCAGGGCACACGAGTGAGTTACGAGTGGATTTTACAATGAGACGGGGGATTATGCAAATCAGCCATGAAAAAACATAGCAGTAGTAACGCTTTCAGAGTAAATGTGTCACCTATGTATCACGACCCAAAAGTACAATCTGGACATCGAACGTAGGAGCTTTTTAATGTTTCAGGTTTTGACATACAGAAGCACATTTGTGTAGAAATATTATATGTTGGGCAATATATTTGACCGGGTGAATTCAAGTGAGCGGGAAATTATTCTCCAAAAGCCTGTCAGATTTTAATTAACCAGGAAAGTCTGCTTTTAGATAAGGTGAGAAAAATCCTATGTCTCTATCTTAAAATGTGTTATTGGATTTCTCTCTGAATTTAAAATCCATGGAATACATAATTTAGCCTAATTCCCAAGAGGATCCCAGTATAGTGTGACACTAGAACTTCTCTTTGATATAATTTCTACAGAGTTCAATTGCTATAGTCTAACTTTTAGCTTCAAGTACTTTAGAGGTACATATTTCAGCATACAATTACCTTTTCTCCTCTTTCTGAGTTTTGATTTCTGTGTATTATACAGTATATTATCATGTGTGTATAATTACTTATGCAGGTATTTGACATAAATTCTTTTAAATAATATTGCCCAGGGCAAACGCCAACACAAAAAGTATTGAGGTGATTTTTTTCTTTAGGCAACAATTACCAGAAGCAAAAGTAGTATGTTGCTAGAAGCCATTTAAAGAAGCCGATTATTAAAGATTTACAGCAGCGATGCCCTCTAATCTCTCACACAGAATTTGTGTTTAGCAATCAAAAGCAAGTTGCTAAGCATCTTCTTCAGTTACTTTACAGGCATGTCAATTTTAGCATAAACGTGTGAAGATACAGTACTTGCTAGATATAAAATGTCTCCTCTTGGCTTATGTCTTTACACAGAGGGAATTGCGTAACAAAATTCTATTCTTAGCCATGTATACAACTTAGAATTTAATACAGCAAATCAGCATTTAATTCATGAATAGAACGGTAGTTCTAAGCAGTGTGTGCTGTAAATAAGGCATTACGCCGAAACGCATTTGTGTTGCGTGAAGACGTCTAATAAAATCGTACTGTAGCAAAATGCGACCTCTTTTTGTTATATTTGATTGATTCTCTCATTGAGGTCCAGCTATGTTACCAGGAGTGAAGCCTGTTTCTCTGCAGTATATGGAACAGTAGTTTTCCCATCCAGGGATTTCATCATTTAATCAGAGTTACATTTTAGTAACTGATGCGCCAATTGCTGAAGACTGCATAAATCTGGCGACGTTGATATGAGAAGCAGCAGAAAGCGTGGCGCTGCATTCAGTTGATATTTCTAAAGGTGCATCACATAGTTCCTCTGCACTAAATACCTCGCATTACCTCTGGCATCCCATGCACGGTATTGTATACTCCAGCTTTGTGCTCTGTGCTCCCTGAGATAGGTTCCAGGCCTGCCCAGTGACCCTCTTTGCCATTAGCGCTTAGAAGATGGATGAGTGGATTTTGCATTCCTAGTGTAACTGGTGACTAGGCTCATGCCAATTGCTTCAGGTTATAAAACCCACCTGATGCTGATTTAACTGATCACACTCTCAGGGTTAAACTATGGCCTTGCGACAGTAGTTCTGATGCTTCAAATCAGGATGTATAAGTTCAGGCCGTAGTGAATCATAGCTTAAGTCATCAGCTGCTGGGGGCACCAGCCTGTAGTCATTAGAACAGATCATGATACATAAATAAAGAATGATTTATTTTATGTTGTGTCATATGTCAGAACAACAGACTGAACGTTTACTAAAACATGTAAAAAATAAATACATTTTGACAGAATTCCTTGTGCTCTATGTTTTATTGTTTGTCTCTCAATTTTATACCCAACATGTCAGATGGTATGTTGTAATGTGACGACACAAACCTCCAGGTTATTGCTGGGTTTCTTGTCTTCACTCTGTTGTTTTAGTTCCCTTGCATTAGTTTGATGTTTTTTAAAACTTTGCAGGACTGTAGAAAAGCATGTCAACTGATAACAGGAATGGGGGCACTGTTCAGACCAGGCGAGGGTGCGTCTTTTCAGCTCCTATTCATAAAAATCATCACTTTGAGATAGAGCTCCATTGGCTGCTCCTGTGTGTGCTTCCCTTAGCCTCCGAGGAAACTCTTACATTTATAAAGTGTTCCACTTTTATTTCGGCATGCTGTATTTGTTCCAAATCTTGCCGAATATGCTACCACTGGTTCTATCGAAATATAACATAAAATAATTTTAATAACAGGACAAAACATTAAAAACAAAACCATTTATTTCCACGCACATTCACAATATTCCAATTAATAGAATTAGACATAAAAGAATGATGTCTCATAATTCCAATTTCAGACCCTTACAGAATCTACACAAAGGTCCACTGGAGTTCTCCAGGAAAAAACATTAATTTGTGTTTGAAGTGACATGCCGGCTTACTGCTGGTATATAGCAAACAGAAAGGGAAATTATACTTATAAAAAGCTTGATTGTCATGGAAGACAATCAAGTTATCATAGCTGTATTTTTAATCACGCCTCAATGCTAAATAATTGGCCATAAAATGTAGAGTGATTTCTTAATTATGTAAGAACTAGTACATCCACAGGTAAACAAAGAGGGTGCAAAAGAGGGTGACGATCCATTTATAGCTCCAAGAGACAACAGGAGTTTATTGGGGTAATCAAAGAACATTGGGGGGAAAGCACCAAAACAAAAGGACCACAAGGGGTCAACGAAACAGGAAAAATGCTGAATTAGCTAAAACTATGAAACAAAGCACGACGAAGGAATTGAGCAGAAACACAGGGAACTAAACACAGGGAACTGAACACAGCAGTACAACAGAGGAACAAACACACAGTAACCCTTAGAACAATGACCAACTAACAAACTGACTGAGAGCAGGCACTTAAAATACACACAAGGCATCAGGACAAACAAAGGACAGGTATAACTGGTAAACAACTCATAGGGATCACGATAGACTAGAAACAGGTGGGGTGGATAACAATTAACTAATCACAGAACAAGGAAACTCCAACAAACACTGAACACTACGAAACACTGAAAGCTAGCAGCACTAGGAATAACTGAGAACCAAAAAACTCACAAACAAAGAACAGGCAGGATATACCATAAAAGATACAAGGACAAAACAAAACCCGAAAACAAACAAACAGTGAAATAAGTCAAAGGCCAGTTTCAAACCCATGACTAGAGGGGGGGTCAGCATCTAACCCGCTCACTCAATCCAGGAGCTATGCAGTGGTCGTACAACCACACAAGGCTAAAGGGCTAAGAGACAGGGGGGGGAAAGCAGGATGACCAGCAATACCTGCATGCCAAATGGGGAAGAGACAGAAAGGGCGGGATCAGATAATACAGACTCTGACAGCTTATAGTTAAACTCCGGGTTGAGTGAAAAGTGAAATACTGTATTTGGATAGGGCGTCATTACATGATAAGGGCTTCTTAAAGGAAGGTGAAAAGGTTGCATTTGTCAACCGTCGTACTTCTTAGCAAGATTTTCACTGAAATATTTAAAGAAGAGAGTTCTACAAAGAATTCCCTGTGGGTGCTATTAGAGAAAACAGTGTCCCAATGCTGGTTATACTAAATTTGGTTATAAAGCTTTTGATGGACTTACAAAATTGTCATTTTATGTTGTCTGGCACTGATGGATACCTATAAAGATGCCTCCCACCCCAAACATGGGCTGTTTACACTGCTTCCATCGGGGAGGCTCTGCTGGAGCTGGAGGTGGAGGTGGAGGTGGTCCCACACCAGCAGACTCAGGAACAGTTTCTTTCATGAAACCGTCACCATTCTGAACCATCAACAATTACCACTCAGAAACTGACTGTTCTAAATATCAATACTTTTTGGCTGCACTTTATTTATATTTTACCCGCTTACATATCTATCCTTTGTATAAGATATTTAATTTCATTTATTCAAATGTCATGTATCATGTATTACAATAAATACTACCTCCAAATTCAAATTCCATATATTTATTTTCTCATTTATATGCTGCCTTATTGCACTATATACCGTATCATTTGCACCCACAGTCTATTGCACCTTAATGTGCTATTTTAACTTTCTGGTTAGATGCTAATCTGCATGTTGTTGTACCTGTATGATGACAATAAAGTTGAATCTCATCTAATCTAATCTCATCTAATCTAAAATAATCTAATCTCATCTAATCTAATCTAATCTCATCTGATCTCATCTAATCTCATCTAATCTAATCTAATCTAATCTCATCTAATCTAATCTAATCTCATCTAATCTAATCTAATAGATATACTGATAAAAGCAGTTTGTTTTCTGAGTTTTATGGATTTATTTATTTACCACGGAAAAAATGAGATTTTAACACATTGTTAATATGTGAAGGAATGAAAAGTCCAAAAATATGAATCACAATTATCTGTTTCACACTGTGATCACAAGGAATTCATACAAAAGAAAGCATTTTCCGAAGCTGTGAACATTAATATATTATGCTATAAGTGATTTAAAAATACAGTTCTCAAGTTGCAGAGAGAAGACAATCAGTACAAGTTCATGTGTTTTTAAAGCTGAGCCCCCTCTCGCTTCTGAAGGGAGAGCAAGGAAGTAAATCAACATTTTCGTTCGCCTATTATTCTGCAGTAGTCGGGGCACGTGAAGGGTGGCGAGAAGCGGGACAAAGAAGAGACAATTTACGGGAGGCCAGACAGAGGAACACTCGTGAGCGACACTTCAGCCTCAGAAAAAGAAAAGGGGAAAAAAAACTGCAAAAAATCAGAGCGCAAAAGTTTCCCTCTACGTTTGCATGGGATGAATGGGCTTTTCAAGGGAAAGAAAGTGCAAAGATGAAACACAAAGGGGGCTCATCCATCAGGCCTGAATAGTGAGAGAAAATCCTCAGGCTTTTTGGGGTGACGGGGGTGTATGTGT
>JAODKC010000001.1:37115414-37157818 GCA_026777985.1 Mormyrops attenuatus
ACCAAGCAAAATACTAGAGTTTTTGCATTTTTAGTTTTTTCATAGCAGTCACCGATTTTTATAAAATAGAGTTTTCGGTTTCCTAGTCCCCATAAGGGAAAAAAACGGATATTTATCACGTTATGGGGACATTGTGTCCCCGTAAGGATAGGTATACCAGGTCACACACACACACACTCATATATGTGACGAAATGTATCATGTGTAGAGCCAGTTTGTAGAGTGCAATCATGTGGTATGATGCTTTTTACACGAGGTTTACTACAGGACACAAAGGATTTGGCAGTCAGCATGAAGCCTTTGAGTTATGCCCCCCCCCACCCCCTTCCCGCTGCACTCAGCCATCATAATGGGCCGGTATTTACTCTCCCTGCACGTGCCCCGTGTATTGCTAGTGGTGTCATCAGCAATTCCTCTGTGTCTACCCGGTGTCCTTCTCCAAGGCCGAAAACTGAATCTTAAGCACAGTGCGCCGAGCTCCACTTGAAATCAAGGCTTTGTCATGATTCCGCTGTATGTATTAAACCGACATTTTGTACAACAAATTTCACATAGACTGGAGAGTGTTGAATATGATGCTATTTTTGCAGTCACTGTGGTATAAAGGCTGGTGCTGTGCTAAATGTGTTCCTCTTCATTTTTTTCCTGTGAAATACTAGCTACTGTGATAAATCTTTTCAGTGGACAGACACCAAAACTAACTGGTACAATAAATCACTCAAAATCCATTTACTGCCACAGAAGGGGTGACATTGCTAAGTGACTGTACCCTTAAATCGCCTCGATTGATATTGGTGTGTCGCAGGAAAACTGCCCGGATACTCGTGTTGTGCAACCACAGTGCCATCATGAGGTCGTTTTTTTCCATACCAAGTTCATCCGCTGGAGAAGGGGCGAGCCCTTTTAACACGGCTGCTGTTTCACAGATTTTGGTGTTATCTTTCCGTTAATGACTGACTTACTCTCGAAATTCTAATGTATGATGTTAAGTGTTTAAAGTTCCAACAAATCAAATTAGCCTAGGACGCCCAGAATTGTCCATCTTTAATATACAACGGGGTTCCTAATATCAGTCCCATTTACGAGATATATTTGACTTTTCAGTGCAAAAAAGAAATGGTATCCTATGTTAAAAACACTGTATTTCACACCTCGTTCGTAGGTCAAGTAAAAGAGACAATTAGCAATTTGGACCAATTAAGCTGGACAATCAAATTCTACGCAAACCTTTGTTCACATGGACCTAAGAGAGGATTCAGAGCCTGAAATCCCTATTAAAGAGCAGGGAACACCCACCCTGATGACTGGGAAACACAAATCTATAGTAGCCAAGTCCACTAAGCGAAGTCTGCAATTATTAGGCGTTGCTGTTCTATCTGTAATTATAGGCATTTTAGCGTCTTTAAATATTATGGAAGCAGTTGGCAGACAGCTGTGAAATCTAAAGGCATTTACTGTTTAAAGTATAATTAGTGCGAATTATCTCTATATCTGTGAATGCTACGTTTCTTCGAACACAGAAAATATTTCAATTGCTATACTTATATGAACGTGCACAATAAACATTCTTTACTACCATCTAGTGGCTATTTATGGAAATGACAATATGATGAGGGACAGGACCACATCACTTTTTCGTTCCATCAAAACCTCAATATAGAAAGCTGCATATATATGCATTGCGGCTGGTTTGATTACAGGGCGTGGAAGAAGACTGCATTGTAACAGGCGGGTCTCAACGTGCACAGAAATTCAATAAGTTCTCAGGTGCTGAGAGGTGGAAGCAAGGGGGGGAAATCTCTCTTTTGGTTTTAAAGGATTATGTTGTGCTGCTAATGAAATGAGATACCTGTTCCAATTATTGATAAATATATGCAAAAAATGTGTACATTTTCTTTAAATGGCAATCCTGGCTTGGTGGATCAAGGGCAAACAGAACCAATTATGTTCAAAGTGACAGAAAGACATCTGTCCTGCCCTCAAAACCTGACCGAGGATATTTGTCTGTTTGCCATTAGCCATTAATTCATTGGTTACATGCCAGCAGGGGTTTCAAAGCCAGAGCTTGGCAAGAATTTACTGGAATTTGCAGGAAAAGGTATCGGAATCTGCTGTGTGCCACAGTGAATTAAAGCATGCAAGTCATTTAAATGTAACAGCCTGATGTGCTTGAATCCTCACACCTCAAACATGGTTGTTTTCCAATATTTGATGAAGAGAACACAAACAAGAAAAAAACATATCTAATCCTTTCTAAAAACAAGTCTGTTTAGCAGATGGTAATATGAAAAAGAGTGGTGTTTATAAGCAGTCTAAACCCTACCAAGGTTTTAGACAAGGACTTCAGTTCAAAGCTAGCACGCTTCACAATTGCAGCAATGATCACCTACCATAAATTTTCCATTTTCCGTTATTAAAACTATATACCTTATAAAAGGTACACAGCTGATTTTGTAGAACTGAAGTCTTTGTTGTTTGCAATTAAAGGTGCGACAGTAATACCCATTCATAGATGCACATTTTACAATTTATTTGTTCCTAATACTGTACGTTAACTACTATGCCATCTGCTGCGCATACATAATCCTTACATCTCGGAAGTGCCAAGTTTTGTTGCTGGCCTAACCTATCATTGATATATTTTGGAAATTAAAAATATACAAATGAACTATTTTGGCCAACTTTGGAAAGTAACTTTAATTAGTTTCTCGGGGATTAAGATAATTGGTAATTTTAGACTTAGCTTCCCGCATTTTCTACAAGTGTATAGTTGTTAAATTAACATGATTTCATTGGTGATAAACCCAAGAGCATAGAAACAAAGTGAACAAAATGGCGTATAATTAAGAAAAGGCTTGTTCAATACCATGGTTTTATAGTTTTTACCTCCTGATTACCATGATACAGAAAAATAAATGGAAATTATTAAACTGGCTGATATAGATTTGCTCCTCCACTCTCATTTGGTTTTAAATGTCAGCAAGACCTAAACAAGACTATTGATCCCATGAGGAAAGTCAATTCAAGACTGATATAAAAGAAGAAAAAAAACTGGAAAGCTTTAATGACACGTAAGGTCTTATTTGTGAAGCAGTTTCTGAAGTAAAGCTAATATAAGCTTTATGGAACATGAAATAGTTTGTTAAATCAGTCATATTACAGGTGAACAAATAGAGATTTTCCAAAAAAAATATATTTTTTCCTCACAAATGCAAGTACATTTAGAAGTCTGAGAAAATGCATGTTTCTCTAACGACCTGTCTAGAGGAACATTCTTTTCTGTATACCTCAATGGTCGACCACACTAGCTAGTGACTAGTGAATAACTCTCCTTGGGGATGGTACAAATTGGCCATGCAGCCTAATAAGGAACATTTCAAATATTTATGGAAAAGTTAGGGTAGATGTAGCGATACAGTCTATTATTAGCCACACAGTTTCTCAACACCGTATTTGCGTAATGTGCAAACATCCTTAAGTGTTACGCTGTGTAAGTAATACTTGTCATACAGAACTTTTATATTACAATTACATATTACTGAAGTTCAAAATACATGAAATGACATACATACACCAAAGGCAATGCTGAAAGCATCTTCTACTCGTCCTACTTATTTACCATTATGATGTGTTGGATAATGGCCCAGATCTTTATAATGTAATCGTAAATTCGACATAAGGATGCACATCCCTCCAAAATGCTTGGTGGCAGATATGGGATGAAGTCATATTCCGACAACGAGTAGCTGACAGGAGCCAGCTCTATGAATAATGAGCTTGGGGGTTCCTGAAATGAAATGGCAAGATCATCAATACCCGCATTGTTCTAGATTAGAGCATGGATCCAGAATTAGGACTGTTTAGTCATCTCTTACTGGTCCATTGTTTGCCTTTAATAAGCCTACCATTGTACGAATAAAATTCTTTGAAGCATAGAACGATCGTGTATGCGGGTTATGCTTCAGACTTTTGAGCGTGACAGTACGATCACAAACGTAGCTTTAACAAACTCAGATTTAATGTGTGGCAAACTTACAGGAGTTAGGGTATCCAGAGCATTAAAAATAACAGTTCCATATGTGTAGAGCTTACTGATAGGCAACGTATCCATTCTCATCAGCTTGAAGAACTGTGCAGATCGTTCTCAGCTGGGAGTCACACCTCGCAGCAGTGGAAGGTTGGCAATAATTCTACCCTTCGGTGGTTCACTTCTGAAAGAACGAGACAATGTTAGTAACTTTGGAACCTGATTTTCTAAGACAATCAGCAAATCAAAGGCCGTCTTTAATAGTGAGCTTTCTGACACTTTATCAAGATTGGGGGAACTTGTAAGACTTGCTCATTACTCTTGTTCCTCACCACTATTATTTTATAATTAGCAATAAATGAGTCATTTTCAAACTTAGCTCAGGCATCTATCACATCATCTGTAATTTCTGGCAATGCTGGGCTGCCGTTAGACGACAAGTTGTAGCATTTATTAATTTCGCATGTAGGCAATGTGTTCCCCAGTTTTATGCAACTTTGAGCAACTTGCATGCTACTATGTATCACTAAGAGGGAACCCAATTTTAGAAGAAAGTACCTTGTCATTGCAAGTTAAAGTTTCATTTGATGGCTGGACCAGAAGCGCTCTGTAATACAGACAGGAGCTCCTGATCCATGGAAATTAGTTTTTCCTTTATTAGGTCTCACAAGGTGAGGCATAATCATTTGTATGAAAGCTTTCACAGAACATCTTCAATGATGCACTGAAATAATCAAATGATCAAGCTCATTTCAGAATAGGCACCAGATTATACCTTAAGCGTTTAAAATGCAAGTCTTTAGAAATAAACTGATACTAATGATACTATGGGCTGAAGTCTCTGACTCTCTGGAGTTTCAGGAGCTTACATAGCGAAAGATCGCACAGAATTACATCCAAATATTTTTTTAACTGAAAAACTGATTTGCCCATATTGCGCATTACAACATTCTGGAGAATTATTTGAAGATACAGAGTTATACAACTTTAAGGTATTTTTTTTTTGCTTGATAGAAGAAAGAGCCCTCTTATGAAACATATTCATACAATTGCAACCTTGTAGCATGTTCAACTCACCACCTTAGTAAAATTGGAGATTGCACCAGCAGGGGGCGTGAAAGCATTTCTGAAGAGAGATGCAGTTTACATTAAAGAACAAAAAAATGCTCTGAGCACATTAGAGGAATGTCTGACCCTGTGCTCTGACCTCAAGCTTTGCTCTCACCTCTATATGTGTGAATGTCTCAAAACGGACAGTAAGATGAGATAAGTGAAAACTGACACATTCCAATATACCTGTTCTCGTACAAATAATAACACTTAATTTCATTTCAGTTAAATCTAAATAAAATACAATGGAATAGATCCACTACAGGCTTTAATAATTAGATATTTTTATTTTAAATTACTAAGCAAAATAAAAAATCTGTTCTCATAGCAATGTAATAGTAAGATTTGGTTGGAAGGCAGCATTGCAAGCTGAGCTAGACATTTAGAATGAATCAGAAAATTCTGGAATCAGCTGGGCCCTTTAATTCAAGCACAGTAAATGCATTCTATGTTGCTGTAGAAACTTTACTACACATCCTCAAAACACAATGAAGAATCTTATGATGAATTATAGATAACCTGGAATCTTGCTATGGGGTGTTAAAGGGGAACATTACATGACACACGGAGACACCAATACAGCCATAGGTAAGTGATCTAAATGTGAACACCTTTCAAAGATAGATGGCAATATCTCTTTAGAGATCAGGATCCTATTTTTGGTTTCCACCAGGATTTGGGCTCTAGAAATTCTAGGCCATTGACTGAATGCGGCATACAGCAATTTAACATTTTTAAAATTACTGTTCCTGCAGCTACTAATCAGTAACACTGTCATCCCACAAATAAGAAATCACTGTCTTAAATAAGTAAATTATGCTTCCATGGAGGATTATCACCATTAAATGAAACAGCACTACCTCGCTATGTTAGCAATGTTGAGCTGGGCACTCTGATCAATCATATTAACCGTTACTGATGCGTGTTCCTGCACAGTGCTTTTGGGTAGCTGTCATTGGCCCCTGCTTTCAATCTGCCCCTGGCTCTCAGACTCCCAGCTGGTGAGATGGTCTTGCCATCAGCGGCGGTGGGGTGTCGTGCAGAGCATGAAGCCACTGGAGTCCTGTGATCATTGCTGCAATTGTGAAGTGTGCCAGCTCTGAA
The DNA here is from genome assembly GCA_026777985.1 of Mormyrops attenuatus. Classification (NCBI taxonomy): domain Eukaryota; kingdom Metazoa; phylum Chordata; class Actinopteri; order Osteoglossiformes; family Mormyridae; genus Mormyrops; species Mormyrops attenuatus. The sequence goes on from JAODKC010000001.1 coordinate 37,121,656, forward strand.
CTGAAGTCCTTGTCAGAAAATGAATCCTCTTGAAACAAGGTAAACGGGGCCCGAGGCAAGGCCACACCCATCCACTCCCTTCCACTGGGGCTAGATGAGAGCAGCCCCATTATCTCAGCTGAACTGAACAGACAGCTGACATCGGTCCCCGTGTGATTAGTGAATGAGGAGGAGCAGGCAGATGAGCGGCGATGCGGCAGAACTAAGAGAGGTGAATGAAAGATGTGTTTTGAAAGTGGAAAGTGGCCTTCAGATTCTCACTCCATCTCTCACTAAAAAAACGTACAAATGACTGTAAAGGATTTCTCATCTGGGGTACTTCTTTGTAGAGCAAGAAATTAATTGTTTAGGGACATCCTGTTTGTTCTTTTGTTCTTTATTTATTTAACTGAATAATGAAATGTTTTCATAGGAAGTGAGATCTCACACAGAGAAGCACAGCATCAGTAACATAAACAATCTGTTTGTGGCATGGGGACACCATATAGACTAGATGATTAGTCTTTTCTGATGATGGGCAGTGTGAGACACCTTTTAAGTAGCGTCCAAAATGAAAGAAACATCCATAATGAGCGTTTTCAGTTTTGTATAATCCATACAAATACACAAGCCACCAGTGACCTCTGCCTAAGAAAATCCTTTTCAGGTTGGAATGTAAACACTCCACAGCTCCACGAGAGAAGGATGTTTCATGCAACATTTCCTACTTCTGAAACTGGATTGGGAGATCTGTAATTACAATGACGTCCTCATTTCCATTGCAGTCTGCTTAGGAGAAAGTGTCTGAGACTAAAAAAAGACTGGTAAACCTTGGCCTAAACACTTGAAAGCGATAAAAACATCTTCATTGGTTCACCTTTGGCATTTGCAGAGATTTACGCAATCATACATTCAAATCTAGGAACATCCATTCCAAAAGTTCAACAGTAATCCATAATTCTGGTAGACAGAGTTTCAGTGCTTTGGCAAGGACATCAACAGGTTTGGGCAGATGTGACCTTTCCATATTGGTAGATTTTTACTTATAGTATCAAACTTTTCTGAATACATAGCCTTGGGTCATTCAATCAAATTGCTCTTCGTATATCTAGGGAGGGTCAGTTGCTCCTGGAGATTAATTTGTTTCACTACCTCAGCCAGCCAGGCTACAATGCATGTATACCTGTCTGACCTTATAACATTTCACACCAGTGTCTAGCAAATCAGGCTCTTGCCTTATTCAGCAGATCACTAATAGTCGCATAGTTATTGCAAGGCTCCCTGCCTCAAGGTACTTTACCTTTGGCTTCTGACATGGGTTTTCTTCTGCTCCATAGTGATGTTTAGTGAGGTGCTTCACCTCAGAATCAAATACTTCCGACTGAACAAAACAAACAATGTCACTACACCCTTTCAATCAGTAACAGTTGTCTGTCCAAACTTTGAATTTTATAATCATCGTCTGCAAATGATGTTCATATCTTATAGGACTGGTACCATAACAGGATCCTTAAGTTCCATTGGCACCAGTTATCGTTTGTCTAAGCCATTAACAGTGCCTACATGACACTACTTACATGTGTCATGTGCTTACATGTACTCATATGTAGAACAAATCTTGAACATCGATGAATGCATCATTACATATAAAAATAACAGTGTTGACTGGGGTTTCCAGTTTCCAGCAAACAACTGCCAAATCTCCAGTTCTTGAATAAAGTTTTTTTTTGTGTGTTATCTCTGTGGTTGGATTTTATATGCTGTCAATAGCTCTTCACACATCGCTATTTGGTACAAACTGCTGCGTTAGAGAAATTACTCACAGGAATGTGGTCACATTTTATAATATGTCCTACCCCTGTACACCTTTAACACGCAAGTCACTCATCCTTTATCCCACATAGTTCTAGTAACAGTAATTTTGTATCCAGCCTTGACCTTTTGCAGAACAAGATCTTCCACCAACCTTATTGCCTCCCCAATGACTTTCTTGTCTTTAGCAGCCATTCTAAAACATACTGTGTAGTGACAGGTCGTTTCTCTTGTATACCAATGTGAGAACACCTGAGGTTGGAGTCCTCTAAGGACGAGGTAATGGCCTTCAGTGAGAGTTGACAAAGGCTTTTTTTGCACAAACTGCAAAGTACCCTCCTGAAGGAGGCATCACTAATTACTCCTGTGAACTGATCCCTGGTGACAAGCCTTTTCGTTTCTGATTGTTTCAGCACAGTATGTGGTTGTTTTACTGTCTGAGGAGTGCTATGAAAACTCTTCCTTTGGGCCCACTTATGACCACAGAAAGTTATGAATAAGAGCAGCTCAAGACCCATTGCACAGTTGAAGAGCAAGAGGTATAGCTTCTCTAAATGCTACATTTCTGTATCTGAAGACATTGCTTAGCTAACTAGGCTGGCCAGCCACATGAACTTATAAACACGGTCTAATTGGCCCACAGTGGTTGTCTCCCTATACTAAGACCCCTAGTACCTCTTTGATGTAGGTGCTAATCAGCAAGCCATTTTCACTCAATCAGTGTTAAAGGGTTAAATATGATATTCTCTAAGTACATACATTTTTGACAGTGTTGACACTGTATAAAGCCTTAATTGCTGCTGTTACCTTCTAATGATCCCTACTGAGCACCTGAATTCGAGGGTGAATCTCTGGATTACTCTCATCATCATCATTGCCATTACCATTTGTACTCTCTTCATTAAACCCTCATAACATGTAGAGTAGAAAATGAACGTAATAATGTCTTTATACATCTCTATGAATGTTGCATGTTCAGCTCAAAGCCAGGTAAGAAAATGAAATGGAAATAGCATTCGGAGTCCTGCAGGCCATTTAAAGCAGATGAATAAAAGAACTATAATATACAAATAACTTGACATTTTTGCTTGTTATGCTGTCTTGCTTGATATATGAATGTATTGTAACAAACTTTTGAACAAAGCCTTGAAAAGGAAAAAAAAAGGATTTAACGGAATGCCTGTTGTACCCTTGGGAAAGGTACTTATCCTGAATAGCTGAAATACAGTGCAGACACTGCTGTAATTTAAAACATTTTAGAGAAAAGGTCTATTATAAAAGCACTGGCAAAACACGCAGGACTGTGTTGTGGCCCTTTCACGCTTGACAGACATTCTCTTCAGCAACAGTGACGTAGCCTCCAGCATGTTCTAGAGAACGAACCGGTCAGATTTTTCCCAGTGGCAGCAGAATAATGGTAGCTGTGGTCAGCCGGTGCACCCATTTAATGTATGCTCACTTACCATACTGGGGTTTCTTACTCATTCTTTCAAAAAATACGAAGAGAGTTAAAAAAAAAAAAGTCCACTTTAATAAATAGGTCCCACAGTGTACAAATTTTTTTTAAGTTACTCTTTCACGGAGAGTGAGAGACTGACACAGTACAGCGGCTCTTGGAGTAACCTCTAGTGATCCATTTGTCTGAGATAGAAGAGAGGAACTCAGAGAGCTCAGCGAATAAGCAAAAGACAAAAAAACATCTAGAACGATGTTTCAGAGAGAGGTTAAATAAACAATAAACAGATTTAGAAAAAGGTTTATTGATTTTTTCCCCCAAGACTTTGACATTCAAACGCTTATCAAAGTGAAGGATTTATAGTCTGCAACTTTGTTGGTCCTTATTAACTAAAAATGCGCCAACCTTAAACATATCTTGGCCATAAAATAAATTTCTGTGATATTCTGTCTGTCTTGAGGATGTCACTGTGTGTCAAAGCTGGACATTTTGCAGAGCTCCTTAATTTAGCTATATCCTTGGATTCTAGTAAAAATATTGTAGAAGACAAGACCTGATATGAATGCTCATCCATTCATTTTCCATACCTGCTTGCTTTATGCAGGGTCATGGGGGCCTGGAGCATATCCCAGAAACAAGGGGCACAAGGGAGAGAATAACCCCAGGATCGGGTGCCAAGCAATTGCTGGGCACTCACATCATTTACACATACACACACCTGCACACACAGACACAGACACACAACTCCAGTTCACCTTAGCATATTTTTGGAAAAATCAGAGACCCTGGAGGAATCCCCATGACAGCATAGGGAGAACATGCAAACTCCACAGACATAGAGCCAGGGAAGAGACTCAAACCCTGTTCCCTGAGGAGTGAGGCAACAGTGCTAATAATTGTGCCACCAAAAATCCCGTAAGTATAGCCCCCCGTACCAAAAAACGAGACCTGATTTTGTTCATCACTTTGTTATGAAACAGACTGACAAGTGTAATGTGCTCATGTTTTTTTTTTATTATTAATTCATTCTTCAACATTGTGTTTTAATTTTGTACAGTTACTGGTTTGTCCTACATGTGAGATATTGTGTGTAATCCTAGAATGTTTTAATAAATGTATCGTTCACAAAAATATAAGATTCAGATGTATTATAATATATTCAGTTTGGTGCATCCATATTTCAAGACTCCCATGATTTTTTTGGCTTCTCTAGTGCAATTTGTGTTAATACGTGGCTGTGAAGATACCAGGAATTCAGCTATTTGGCGTTTAGTTAAACTTTGAGAATGTTTTTGTCAATAGTTACAGCCATGCAATATTTATGGATTAAAATGGAAATAAGGCTCCAGGCGCCACCGTGACTGACCAGGATAAGTGCTTAGGAGAAGGATGGATTGATTGGTTGAAAAAACATGATGGAAACTCTTTCTGAAGCTGTGCTGTTACATCCAACTCCTGTCATTTTCATTTATCGTGCAGCACTACATGAAACATAAACCTGGCAAACATCCACATCTTGGAAGCTCAGTAAAGTTTTTTGACCCTAAGCTCTTCACAGATGTAGGGATTATGCCTACCCTTGCACACGTACCTTATTCTGCTTCCGAAGTGAATCCTCAGATTAAGATATGAGACTAGTTCACCCACTGATGTAGCATGGAAGTTAGAATTTTTCATACAATGTCACTGTATGCTCCATAATGAAAGAAAAACGCTTGTCTCTCACCCTTCTCCTTTGTTACATCAAGCAGCCCTGCTGACTGAGAACTAAGGTAGCAAGTGATGGTGAATTCTATAAGACTCCGAGTTGCTCCTTACAAGCTGCAGTTTGCTACCAGCTGCAGCTTTGATCAACTGTTTCCTGGAGCAAGACTTTTTTTAAGATATCCTCTGCAGTCCATTGACAAATCAACATGTTGTTTTCTCTCCCTATATCCCTAAAGTGATCCGAGTAAGGAAATGAGAAAACTAATATAGCCCATCAATTATACTAAGTGACTGGGCTGTCTAATTAGTCACTGAGCTGCGTGCCTTCTGCGGCCTCAGGCTGGTAGTCATTTCTAACCGGCCTGAAAAGCCGTTTCATGTTGACCAAGATGCACTGGAAGCTCCTGTCTGACTGTAGGGCAGAAGCAAGGCTGTGGAGACTTGAAAGCTGCCTCTTCACTGTGTGATCACCCTCTCTCTGCATGTCCCCCTTTACTAATCAAGTATCTGGCTCTTTAGCATCAATATGTCTATTTAGATATCACAAATGGTCTCTTGGCATGCCTGTGTATTCCTTTAAACTCATTTAATGCGGTTTTGGACTCAGTTACAGATTCAGGCCATGATTTAACACAGCGAGCTGAAATATCACAGCAATGTTTATTCTTAAAGAGGCAGTACACCAAAGCAGTATGATCTGACATGATAGATTGTGGTCATTAGAGAGCAGATATATGTTACGAACCAATTCTAGTTAAAGGTAATGTTTCCGAAGAACAAAAATATGTTTTAGGGGCTGCATGTCAAATCATGTTACTAATTGCATGTCAAGAAAAATGCTGCACTGTTTCATGCCATACAGCTGTGGCTAAAAGTTTTGAGAATGACACAAATACAGTAGAGCCTCACTTATCCGACATAAACGGGCCGGCAGAACGTCGGATATGTGAAAATGTCGGATAATGGCTGGTGTTAAGACAAGGCCTATTAAACATCATCCTATGTTATAATTGTACACATTACGAACCTAATAATCATGTTTTAGTGTAGACGGGCACGCCGCTGTACAGTTGGGGTAACTAATTAGCTGCGGTAGAGTCGGGAGGAACAAAAATAGATGACATTCACATTCGCAACTTTCAGTTCTTGTTGCCGATTGATGCTTTTTTTTTCGGTGGGATGTCGGATAATACGGAATGTTGGATAAGTGGAGGTCGGATAAGCGAGACGCTACTGTATTGGTTTTCACAAAGTTGCTGCCTCCTCCAGAATGTTATGAAGAGTGATCAGATGATCAGATTAATTAATTAATTGCAAAGTCCCTCTTTGCTATGAAAATGAACTTAATCCCAACACAAGTGAGAGTGCTGATGAGGACAAGGCTGGAGATCATTCTGTCATGCTGATTGAGTTAGAATAACAGACTGGATGCTTTAAAAGGAGGGTGGTGCTTAAAATCATTGTTATTCCTCTGTTTCCTGCAAGGAAACACGTGCAGTCATCATTGCTTTGCGCAAAAAAGGGCTTCACAGGCAAGGATATTGCCGCTAGTAAGATTGCACTTTAAAAACAGTTTGGTGATGAACAATGGCTTTTCCAGCATGATGGAGCACCGTGCCATAAGGCAAACGTGATAATCAAGTGGCTCAGGGAACAAAACATTGACATTTTGAGTTCATGGCCAGGAAACTCTCCAGACCTTAATCCCATTGAGAACTTGTGGTCAATCCTCAAGAGACGGGTGGACAAACAAAAACCCACAAATTCTGACAAACTCCAAGTATTGATTATGCAAGAATGGGCTGCCGTTAGACAGGATTTGGCCCAGAAGCTGATTGACAGCATGCCAGGGCAAATTGCAGGGGTCTTGAAAAACAAGGGCCAACTCTGCAAGCATTGACTCCTTGCATAAACTTAATGTAATTGTCAATAAAAGCCTTGACACTTATGAAATGCTTATAATTATACTTCAGTACCATAGAAACATCTGACAAAAGATCTACAAACACTGAAGCAGCAAACTTTGTTTGTACTTATACTTGTTTCATTCTCAAAACTTTTGGCCACGACTGTACAATTCAGCAAGAATAAAGAAATACACTATGCACAATCACTAATAATGTCGTCCTTTTCTGTTTTAGGAAGCTTGTACATTAGAGATGATTAAAAGTCATTTTTAGCAGATATGTTTCAAATCCTTACATACAACTTTACTAGCCCTGCGTGCTGTTTGAATGGTTTTTGAGTTAGCCTACTGCCCTGCTGTGATTTAGTTTACATGATAATAATCACATGTGGTTCTAGTTGAATCGCTTTGCAATCATGTCATAAAGAATCAATTTTTTTGTTTTGCCATGGACAGAAAATTTTCAGATTTTTTTTGGTAAAGCCTAATCCTCTCCGGTGATGTTAGCAGATGATTTTGTGTAACAATGAATTAACGTAGCCTCCTGACCACACTCCCATAATGCTCTTGGATTAATAGAAGATTCCCAAACGGATGTGGAAAGGTCTACATTATTATAAATCTGTGGCTAGAGGGGAGTGGAGGCATAGCAGACAACCTATGCCAGACGAAACCTCCCAGAACAAACAGTACCGCTGGAACCCATTAAAAGCAGCATTCTGGGATTTACCCAGAGAAACCAAAAAATGAGCAGAAAGAAAGGGATAAATGATCAAAATGGTAGATACACAATGGGCAAATCACCTCTGTTTTTGGAATAGGCTGTCTCTGCCACATGAATCTGTACTTTTATTTTTTAAAAAACAATATGAATGTATATACAACAATGAGCCAAGACATTATGACCATCCCACGTGAAGCAAATAATATTGACTATGGAATATATTAGATGGTAAGCTAACATTTGGTATTTGTGGTTGACATGCTGAATGCAGATGGAATGGACTGTGGTAAGATCTGAGTGACTTTGAGAAAGGCCAAATCATTATGGCCAGATATCTGGGTCAGAGTATCTCTAAAACAGCAAGGCTTGTGGGGTGCTCACAGTCAGCTGTGCTGAGTACCTACTGGGAATGGTCCAAGAAAGGAAAGACGACAATCAGTCATCGATGCAGGATGTGAATGAAGGCTATCTCGGCTGGTATGAACCAATAGAAGGGCTACTATAGCACAAATAGCAGATTATTTTGTTGAAGATCAAGTGACTCACAACGCACACTGTATCGAGCCCTGTGGCAAATGGGGCTGCATAACCACAGGCCAGAGTGCCCGTGCTAATCCCTAGTCCACCCTCCAAACCAGCCACAATAAGCACAAATGCATCGAAACTGGATCATGGCACAATGGAAGAAGGTCACCCAATGAATCTCATTTTCTGTCGCAGCATATGAATGGCCAGGTATGTGTCAAGCATCTGTGAGATGCATTGTACCACCAAGTCTGATCTGCAGCTATGCAGCCCCATACATAGCAGAGCTCCATGCACTGTGTCTTAGCACATTACTCCCATGATCATTTTGAAAAGTATCTGCCATTTGGGCCACAGTAGCCCTTCTGTTGGTTTGCACCATAAGGGATAGCTTTCATTCACATCTTACATCAATGAGTCTTGGCTGCCCAACACCCTGACAACGGTTCAAAGTTTCCCTCCTCGGACCTCCCTCAGTGGGGACTCATCACAGCCGACTATGAACACCCCACAAGTCTTCTCGTTTCAGAGATGCTCAGAGCCACTTGTCCGGTCAGAACAATTTGACCCTTATCACAGTCAGTCCTGTCCATATCTTTTGCACTCAACACTTTACCCATGAGTACCGAGTGTTGGCCCACCATATAATACACAGTATATGTAGTATATGACCTTGACATGAGTTGATTTTAACAAGATGGTCAAGGTTATTCATGTTATGTGAGGGTAGTCATAATATTTTGGCCCATTGGTATACATGATGATGCAAAATTGTTAGCGATAGTATTTCTGTATCAGTCTGGTCAAGTGCTCCTTCAATGTCATGTGATCTAAACATAATCGAGACATAGTTCAGAGACACAGGAGCTTAGATTTAATAAGAGAATTGAGTCTGAGACAGTCAGAAATCATTGTGAAAAAATGAAGAAACTGCATGACTACAACGAGGCAAGGACGAGATTTCCTCTGAACATTAATTTGGAGCAGTACAAAGTCCTGGCAGAATAAAAACTCAAGACTTGCCTATGCAAATTAGTTACTTTTATCTTGAAGCTGAGCATGTAGACTGTACTGTCAAATCACAGCCATTAATTAATTGTTCCACAAAGTAGTACAGACTATGAGAATTGCAAAAGTTGCCTTTTTCACCCAGTAATGCTCTCAATGGGATTTTTAAATGGAAATTACCAGGGACCTCTGCATTGAAGTAAAATGTAACAAATGGCTTGTCAGTTTAATATCTCTCATCCGTGGCTTTCAAGGTAGCCTATCTTCAAGCAGTAGATGGCTGTGTTTATACTCATATGAAGCAAGAACGCATTGTAATAGGGGCCCGGCTAATGTCTTGACATGCTACAGTGGTGTCCCCATAGGATCATCCCCCTACTTTGTACTGTAACTAAGTTCTGACTATTATCTGCCAAACAGGCAAAGAGGCGTAGCAGCATACGTGAGCCCCTTAACAAGCAGCACACAGACACCAGAGGGGGCATGGAGGATCTGTACTTGGAATCACTCCAGGAGCGAGTCATTTCGAGAAGAAGCCTTGCGCTGTGAAGGATTCACTGCGAGAAGAGAAATCATGGCAGCAATAGAAGAGTGTTCTATGATATTCAAATGTTCATTTCATAATTATAGAGATTATAATTCCGAATGCATTTCCATAAAGACTTTTACCTTGTTATGTGCCATGAAGACTATGAAAACACCAGCTTTAAGTACTTATATTAATTGTCTTTCACAGTTTGTTTCTGCTTTCACAGTTTAACATTATTAAATGGTTAAGCCTACTTTTTTGGCAGAAAGTAATAAATAGGAGTAGGCGTTCAAGTGTTTACCATTTAGCCTCTAGAATCTACTTTTGGCCAGTCCACATCATTGTTAGCTATTTTTCTGCTGCAACTCACCCTGCACCTTTATCAGAGTATTATGCTGGTTATTCTTCGATTTCAGTTTCATTTTCAGTATTATGCACTGTGAAGTACTGTTCACTGGCTAGCATAATAGGCCATTTGGATGTGTAGTACAGATAGCCATGTCTTCCATCTTGGTATATGGCAGGTCAGTACACTTGAGCCTTAGCTATGGCTGATAAATTAGGAAAGTAAAAATAAAGAGCAGCATGTTACTACTGGTATCAGCATTAAATAGAGATATCCATCTGATCATTTATATTCAGTAACTGCTGATCCAAAGCAGGTTGCAGTCAGCCTGGAGCCTTCCTCAGGGAGCAGGGGGCATGAGGCAGGGTACACCTAGCAAGGGATGACGGTTTATCACAGGACACACACTCACACTAAGGGTAATACAGAGACACCGAATCCCACATCTTTGAAATACTGGGAGGGAACCAGAGTACCTAACAGAAACCCAGGTAAATGTGGAAAACATATGAACTCACACAAGCCAGGGTAGGGATCAGACCCACAACCCTATGAGACGTGAGACCCCCCCTGCTGCCCATTAAGGCACCTTACCACAGCACTCAAATAGAGATATGTGATGGAAAAAGAAAGGAAAACGTTACAGAGTAAAGCACTCTGTTTCCATGCTGATGAAGCCATTTGATCTTCAGTCATGCCTTTGATGTAGGACCTTGCAAGGAACCAAATCAAGCACTTTTCTTTCATTCAGCCAAATCTGGATCACTGAAGATATGACTGCATAGTCTATGCACACACTTCACAGGCACAGTTCAAGAAGCAGGGGTATTAATAAGCATTGCATGTTGACACGTTAAATTTCTTCTGAAAATCTTTTCTGATTCAAGTATCACAGCTTTATGTATTTAACACATTCCTAAACAGAAATAATGGATTTATAAAACCAATATCGATATGCTGGCCAGTAAATTTACATTTTTATCACAATTTTTTTTATGTAAAAGGAAAACTCCCCTTCCTTCAAAGTGAACAATTCAAATCATTTAAAAATGTAATTCTCTCCCCATCACCTCTCCTCCGCTCTTTCCCTCCATTTTCTGCTTGCATGTCAGCCTTCTTCATGTTGGGAAGTGTCTCAATATGTAGTTGGAAAAGTCTTCCCATGGTGAAACAGCTTATTAGGCCATCTTCTGACCCCTGCGATGAAGCCTGCATCTTCCCTGAGTGAGTCCTTGGGTTAAATATCTTTCAGTTCCTTCCAATTCTTATGATTGGGGAATATGGAAAGTGGAAATGGTTACACAGTTCACTGCATGCAATTGTATATCATAATTGACTTGGTCAAGTAGGGGAGAGTGGGGATGGTTGCAACACTTTTTGCATTTCCTTCAATTTCTCAGAGACTGTTTGTATTGGAGAGACAAAATTTCAATACAATAAATCTGTCAGCTACCCACCCGCATTGCTGTAACGTGTACATATCGTAAAATATGTACAATATAAACTTAAATATACAAAGTCAAATGTTGCAACTGACCCCATAACAGGGGACGGTTGCAACATTCATTAAAATGTAATAAAATCATTCAACAACGTCATTTTGCTCATTTATTTAATTTATTTGTGTACAGACAAATTCTTCACTCAGTTAAATTGGCATCTAAAGAATAAACCTGGACAGTAAAATTTAATAATACTTCTGTGAACTTCTCTGAAAACAGTGATTAAAATAACATGACTTTACGATTGTTAACCCCGTGTGGAATCCTCCCGTTTGCCAGCTGTTGTTCGTTTCCTGCTCGTCACCTCTTGTATTTAGTCCACGTTCTGTCTAGTCTTCCCAGATCCGTCATTGAAGTCTCGTGTTCATGTTTGGTTGCTGTTCGTTACCCGTAATAAACCCCGTATTCCCCGTATCCTGGGTTCGCTCGCCTCCGCCCCGATCGTGACAACGATGCTTCACGCAAACAATTTAGACAGTATGAGAAAAACTTTGGTCATTAAAAAAAAATACTTTTTTACCTTGAAAAGTATTTTTTGCAGAAGGAATGGTCATATGTGCCCACTTATTAGATATTTCTGATATATTAGATATATAGCTATATTATATAGATATTTCTGAATGTCGTTTATATATTGATTAATAAAAACAATACCTTGTACAGAGAACTGAATTTGTACAGGTCCATTTCTCCCAGTAAAGCAAGCTGGAGTCAAATTTAATTGAACAAAATGGAAAAGATGAAGTTTTACAGATTTCGAACAAGATGTAAGAAATAACATATATAGCTGGCCAAAAACATTATGCCCTGCAAAACAATATTTGACTTTGGATGGCGAACTGAAAGCTAACTTCTTGTCTTATTTATGTCACGGTAACATGCTAAATATCAAATATACAGCTTTGAGCTGTTCAACCAAGCTAAAACTTTTCCACTGGTGTACAAAAATGATGCATTTTGATATGCATGCATGAGTACAATACTGACAAAATGAATAAAGCAAAGAAAGGAGAGTGAGGATAGTGGGAGAGAATCAAGTATGAGAATTAGTGCAATAAAATGAGAAAAAAAGTAAAATGTAATTCAACCGGTGGTGTTTCATTTTTAATTTGTCTATTACTTAATAGGTTCATGCACTATTGCACAGTCAACTTAATTTCTTTCATTATGGTTCATATTACAACATAATATATCACATAAACATTATCAATTCTTAATACAAAGAGCTAAATAATTTACGGGATCATTATACGGCCTGTGAACAGGATCTCCTAAGAAACTGCATTATGAATTTGACATCTGGTCAAATTAAAGCCACCTGGGCAACAAACTTTCTTATTCTCTGCTTTAGGAAGTATTAGCAGAAGCAGAGGAGTCTTGCACCTACCTTGATGGTCTTCCCTTTGCCCAAGGGGCCATAGGTCTAATGCTCAGTGGGTAACGCTTCTCACTGAGACCTCTGGATATATAAACAGCCTTATAAATGTTCTCCATCTGTCATGTGCTATGATATAGGGTATCAGTAGGAAACACATTCTTTTAATAAATAATAATGATTAATAAATTCAAAACAAGAGATCATATACCAAAATGATGTTGTGGTGGATTTCAACAGTAGGTATAAAAGGAGACCGAACTTGGAGCCATTAGCTTTCACACATTTTTTCAATCTGCAGATGCAAGTCATCCCTGTGAGAAGTATGTAGGGATATTAAGGACTGTGGCACACTAGTGTTGTTCCTGTTTTTAGTGCACAGGAAGATAAGGCTGCGAGAAAGGCTGAAATAATCCTCATAAGAATTACACAGTTTGTTTACAAGGAACAAGGACAGGCAAAAACATGACACTGGCATATTTGGCCAGTTTGATTTGAGGCTGATGTCTGTCGACTCGTCCTCTGCTGGCCCCACACCTTGATAAATCGGCTGGCCCACTCAAATGGCGTCGGCATGGAGAAGCGACGCTGCATGAGGTCGGCGTGTGTGATAGCAGATGCCAGGCAGTATCCTGGCGGAGTCTTTGCTCACCAGAGGCATGGGCGGATCACCGTGATGGACTGCGGAGCACCCCGCTGGCAGACGTCTGCTGTTACATGTGTGCAGTGGGAGGGCGGCCGAGCCCTAGAGTAAAACAGTGACTGCTTTATTTGTGAGGAAAACCAGGAAGGCTGACCTGCTTATTTCACACTCTGACCAACAGCCACGGGGACTGACAAGCCTCTGCACTCTGGGCTGACGGTCAAGGAGACAGCCTGCCTGTTTGCGTGATCGCAAGACATTTTTGACATTTATTCTGTTTAGCTGCCAGATCCTATGCTTCCTTGCTTTACGGCCGTAAATATGGTTTCAGTAGATGCGGGGGACAAGAAAGTCAATTTCCTATGAGGGAATGGAAATTATAATTATATGGAAATTATAATTAAAAATGAAATGATTGATTTCCCATACTGAGAAGGAGACGTGAGCAAACTAATGCATATTACATATAATACTCAGGCAGTAAAATGTATTGTACAACATTAGTTGAACCAAAATCCTCATCAGAAAAATAGCTTTTTATTGTTTACTTTTTAATAGCATTCAAATTGACTACAGCCATCTTTAGATACACTGAATGGTGAGGAAAGAAATATAAATGGTTTATGTTTGTAATAAAAAGTTCCATTGGGCATTAGTTCCAAAGTGTTTATGGCTTTGAAACATAATAAATTATTGGCGGTTTTATTCTTTTCTGTCGTCTCTTTAAAAGAAGCTCAAAGATGCATTTTGAAATTAGCCCATTGTTTTTGCTTTTTTTTTTGAAAGATAAAAAAAACTGTGTCAAGTTAATCAAACAAGACACTTTATGGACTCTAGACTGTGTAGATAAATGTGAGTCTTCCTCTTCAGGGCCCTGTAATGCAAATCAGAAGGACAGTAGCGTGCGCCCTGTCTTGCTGCAGACCTTGTATTTCATCTGTCCAGAGTGCTAATTCCTTCTCTCAATGAGCATTTGCACGTTTTAATAAGCAGTCGATCAATTCCGAGCGGAACTTCGGAATGACTTCCATACATAATGGGAAATTAGTTGTCGACGAGACAGATAGTTTACCAGCCTGAGCGAGAAATGCTTCTTTTTCATTCTCTTTACACATTTCTTCACCGTTTGATTTTAAAAACCCTTTCCTGTCTGGAAATGTTTTTGTTTTATTTGGCCAAAAGAGGATGAGAAGTGAGTAAAGTTCGATAATGAGATACTAATATGGATGTACTGCAGTCAAGCAATTGTAGCTTGACCTTCGTAACAACCTTTAAAGTAAAAGTGATTCATACATCTGTTTTGGGAAAGCAGTACAGTCCGAATGTTGCTTTTTTGAGCCGAGTCCTAAGAGTGACCCTCCCTTTGGTAATGAGTGTGGCTTGAAATGCTGCTTTGAAACATCCAAATGTCTAAGTTGACAGGAAGCTTTGGAGTCTTAGCTACTTGGAAAGTAATACACAATGAACTCTACTCAAAATCATTAATGACGTCTGTGATTATGTAGAAACTATTATATTAAAATTTGAAAAGTTATATGTTGGATACTTTTCTGAAATATCTTTTTATTTCTTCTTAAATGGACATAAGTGAAAGGACCCAACACCGGCTGCCAAAACTTATTGTCAAATTATATACTTTTTAATGGAAAGTACGGTGATGCAATAATATATTGATTTCGCTTGTTCCTACTTTTAAATAGTTCTGTGTGTAACAATTTATTTTTTGCTGAGGTTGGAATTTGCGTGTCAAATGCATCACAGATTATATTCCCTACAGCCTAATCTCTATGTCAGATTAAGTTAAAAAGACTAAGTGTTCCAGTGGAGAATCGGTTGTGAAAAAAGTGGTCATTAGGGAGTGAGATATAAAGGTATCACCACCGAAGTGCAGTGTTTCCTTTGAGTGTTCCCACTAGAACAAAGTGCTGTTAGTTCAATTTGTTGGGGGGGCAGAAAGGATTGCTCCAATCCAGTAAGTTAGTGGTCAGGCTAAGGCCGCTTTTCCCGATGGGCACCCTTCCACTTTAAGTTAAATCCAGCTATTTTTGCTGGTATTAGTAATAGGCAGTGGTGAGGTATTGATGCTTCCTTTTTCTGCTGAGTGGATTATACCAGGGACATTTCCTTTTCTGTAAGAGAGAGCCCATTTAACGAAACACGCAGTTAACCAAAGCTCCATGGATGTAGATGTCATTGGACAGTGTTTTGCATAATTATGAAGTGAATACATTAATTACGCAGATAATGATGTTAACAGTGGAGGGCGATGGGGTTTTGTAGTTTAATACCACTTTAAGTAAATAAGATTAATGCCTAATATCACATTACCGTTTTATTTCATTATTAAATATCAGGTAGTCATTAAATTAAATGGCAGGTAAATGTCGTCACCCCAAGACCTCCAGGTCAACAGCATCCCCTGGAAAATTTCTGTGCTCGCATGTTCCTCCAAGTTCTCCATTTCCCATCCCCGATTCAGGCTGACAGGTGAATTGGTGACTTCAAATTTTGTTCAAGGTATGACTTTGTAAGTGAATGTGTATATGTGAGTGTCACCAGACTGGAATGTGGTTCAGGTTGTCCTCTGCCTTACGCCCTATTGCTTCCAAAGATTGCCTCCAGATCACTGTGACCCCAACTGGATCAGTGGATATTGGAAGTGAATGGATGGATGGACATATTAATCTCCTTGGGAAGGGCCATTTGAAATACTTGAAACTTTCCAATCCTCTGTCTAGATGAGTTTAAACACGTACCAATCCTCCATCTAGATACGTTCACTGAAAAGCCGTTCACTATAAAACTGATTTAAACAGACAGATATAATTTGAAGTGGCAAGATGATTCTTTAAACAATTTTGAAAGGGTTTAGTAATATTTCTTGTGCGAAGACTTACAGACCTAGTATATGTTTTCCATTGTGGCAAACAGTCATTGCATTTATATACCTCAGACTGCTAAGTAACTCTTTCAGTCTCCGCATATATATGCTGGCTAGTTACAAGACATAGGTTACTTGGTGGTAATGTACTGCTGATGAAAGCTGCCATAGAGGATATGATTTACTGGCCCGCAATCAATATATTTTGCTTCTGCTACCAGTGTTTTGAAAGATACCTCCCGATTTAGTCTGAATCACCTTGCATGCGAGAGAAGAGGCAAAGGCTGTAATCCTGCCAGTGCCAGTCTCGCTTGTGACTGATTCATTCTTCTGAATACTCCCTGCTTTTGCAGCATTTAATTAAATGTATGACCGCACCTACTGAGAGTAAATCCTGGTTTACTCTGCTTTTTCTTTGGATACTTGTTAAACTACCATGGGGAAAACTTGTAAACAGCTCTTCACTGATTAGAAAACATGGACTCAGAAGTATGGTTAAGAGCCCATTACCTTATAAAATAATTACAATAACTCTTCAAATAATGTCTTTTCAGGTAGTAGGTTTGTGACTAGAATGCCCCGCTATTCTGAAGTACTTGATTGCATGTTATAAATTTCTTTCTACAGCTAAATGCTAATGAATATAATAAATGTTTTATTCCTCATACCCCCTTGTTTTGTGGAACTTTGTTTCTCTGCACTGGATAGCCATAAGAGTCTGAGGCTTGATGAAGCTGTCAACCCTGCATCATTTCATGCAGGAACCTTGTTTCTTTTCGGCATGAGTGGAGCACGTACAGTGACATTAAGGCAGGGGCAAGCAAAGAAATCTTCAGCCTCAGATGAGTCAGAGATAATGAAACTGAAATGGGAATGGCGGTAAACATGCAGATTATTTATATGCCTGTCTGTCTCTTCAGTGCCTCTGCAAAAGTCTGTCTGAAAACTGCTTATATTAACTAACACTAATGGTGTCTTTATCATCTAGATATTCTTTTTATAAGTTCGGCAGCGATTAGCCAGTGTGTGGAACATTTACGACATTTCATGTATAAATTTAATGCACTCATTCAGCCACACAGCATTAAAATAGGTTTTATATTCGAGAAGCACGCACAGTAATGCACCTTGGTGAAGCTTGTGTCACACACGGCATATTATTCCAATCACCGGGGAAATAAAGCTGCTTCTCTGCCATCAAATGATAATAGTGATGAAAACACACTTTGCCTTTTTCTCTGCTTATTTTCTGGCTTGCAGGCAGTAACCTAATTGTAAATTAGGCACGTACACTGAAAGCTGTGAAATCACGGATACATGGAATTAATACCATTGAATTCTGGCCAGGGTAGGAGAGCCACCCTTAAAATTTCAATAAAAAACAAATTAAAATAGCAGAAGAGACACATTAACTACAATACATCATATTAAAGTAATGAGTTGGACAGTCAGTACATGTTCATTTAGCATGGTCTCACTACACCCATATCTCTAAGTCTGTGAGCTCGAGAAGTGAACACCGGTGATACTGGGATTGTTACAGTAACTGATATGCGTAACTACTATTTTTATTGAATAATTTAATTTCTAAACCAGTTACCATTTGGCGTCATGTGAGAATGGTGGTAATTTTGTCTGTGCGGCTAATTACTTCAGCTACTTTTTTTGATTAGCAAGGGTGGGCTATCCTTTGAATTACCTGTCTCATTTTTGTGATGGTCACAGCTTGAACCAGACAGCAATTTGTTGGGGGGGGAGGGGCTCTCAGAAGGTAGACAACCGGCGATTTGACTGTTCATCGGGTTAGTTGAAGGTTTCACTGGCTCCTGCAAGGTTGGGGTGTTATGTGTTATTATGGCCCCAGTAACCCTGACTATGCTTTTGACACCAGTCCAGTGCTTGTTTGTGCTGAAATTGGTCCCTCACACCCACATTAGCAGTGTGCTGTGTGTTTTTTGTTTCTCTTACCCACAGAAACCACATATTTATTTTCTGTGTTGGCTTTTGTGTGCCAGCAAGTCTATCCCTGAACTGCCCCAAAAGTTCTGAAAAAGAAGACCCCGCACCCCTTAAACCATGATTAATTATCCAATCAGATCCAAAACCAATAATGTAACCTTTCCAGATCTACAGTCGTGTCTACAGTTAGCCATATGCTCCTCCTGTAAGCTCTATGAGTAATTAAGTAAAGTAGTAAAACACATTTAATACATTTGAGGACAGTGAATCACAGAACAACTTATTAAAAAGCTTAAAAACCTAAGTTAGTTTAGAATGTTAAGTGCATTGTTTTTGTTACTTTATCGCCAGTTTACCAGCCATTTCTCCCACCCACATCTAATTGCTATAAACTGCTACCCTTATAATTAGTAAGGGATTCCTAGACTGAATAAGTACCATCTCACCTCTCTCCATGGTAAGACTTCCATGACACAATAGCAGTTTTAACCATTCTCGAAGTGTCAATCTACTTCTTACATCATCAACTGAAAAAATTAGAAAAATGACAACAAAAATATTAATAGGAATTATTGTACCATCATCAGCCGTAGGTAATTGTAAAATGAATGCTTTACCTGTAAATTATCAGTACTCTAGCTCATTGTTTATCTAATTATTTATATTTTATTAATGTAATGGCCTTGTGTTACATATACATACATACATGTGAATGAAGGCTATCCCATCTGGTGCAAACCACCAGAAGGGCTACTGTGGCACAATTGGCACATAATTTTCATGATGATCATGGAAGTAATGTGTCACAACAAACAGGGCATCGAGCCCTGTGGCATATGGGGCTATGTCGGTGCAGGCCAATCAGAGTGCGCGAACTGACCCCTGTACACCGTCAAAAACACGTACAATGAGCACACAAACATCCAAATTGAACATTGTAGCAATGGAAGAAGGTCACTTGGTCCAATGAATCCCATTTTCTGTTGCATCATGTGGACCACCTGGTATGTCAGATTGATAAGTCTGTCCCATAGCTATGCAGCCCCATACACAGCAGGGCTCTATGCACTGTGTGTCTTAACACATTACTCCCATGGTCATCTTCAAAATTATCTGCCATTTGGGGCACAGTAGCCTGTGTTTTGGTTTGTGCCATAAGGGATAGCTTTCATTCATATCTCACATCGATGAGTCTTGGCTGCCCAACGTCCTGTCATAGTTTTTTCCCTCGGACCACTTTCAGTAGGTACTCACCACGGCTGACCATGAGTACACCACAAGCCGTGTGTTTCAGATATGCTCTGACCCAGATGGATTTGTCCCTTGTCAAAGTCACTCAGATCTTTATCCATGCCCATTTCTTCTGCATTCACCATGGTGACTACAAGTACTCAATGTTAGCTTACTGTCTAATATATCCTGTCTAATATATATGCATAGTCAACATTATTCATTTCACATGGGGGTGGTATATGTGTCTGCAGGTGTGTATGTATGTATGAATGTAATGGCCTTGTGTTATATATATATATATATATATATATATATCATTTCTTGTGGCAATATTCCACTTATTGGTAGTAATTATTAGTATAAAGTTTGACCTATATATGTGGATGTCAGTACAATATTCACAGATTGATTTGTAATGCAAAGTATTATTAGTCCCAGGGGTCTTAGTTTGTTCACTGAGGAATCTTTCCTTCCCTGCCACTGCTATGGTATTACTTGGAAAGATCTGATAAATCTGTGTTACAGAGCATTTTAAATTTATTCACCTTTCCACATTGTCAGACATGGTGCGTAGAGATTAATCTAAACACTGAGATTTTACAAATTCACTCTAGCCTGCACCATGCAGTTGACGCCTGTCAAAAATAAAAATTGCATTTGAAACTGCACCTTTGAGTTTACTTAGCATGTTTACTCTACAAGAAAAAAAAATCTATTTTAGATATGCATTTTTATGAGATCTGTGGCCTGTTTCATGATACACAGATAATATGACATTTGTTCAATTTATGCAATGCAAAGTTATTCATTCCTATAAAAAAAACATGGCCGTAAAGACAGCTTTAGCTGTGATGCAAGAAAATGACATTCAAGCAAAGGCAGTGATTTTAAGACTGTGATGAGTGTTTATACAGAAAATTAGCAAAGTAAATGCAGACAGGTTCTTTGCATCATGATATGGGCTAAAATCTATTTGCAAGTAGACTGCTGCAGGGCTACTTTCTTTCATCTTTCGGAATACCATTTTAAAATTTATCTTGCTGCATTACATTTGGCTTTTCCTTTGCACATGCAAAAAACTGAATAATAATACAATAGCCCATACCTGCAAATTATATAACTTAAGGTTAAATGGTTCCATAGTACATAAGAATGTGCACATTCCTATACTAAGAGTTCAAAATAACAGCATTATATTTTCTTAGTAGTCTTCCAAATGTGTGCAAAATAATAAAATACACTTGTACATCAAAATCAGCCCTATAATGTCATTATAATATTGCTCTTTGAAAATTGCTGTACGTAATACAAATTCTTCCACTGAAAAACAGGCAACAAATTGAATTGGAGATCCAAACACAGAAAAAATTATGGAAACAGGCCAAAGCAACCTGGCAAATAACATCAGAAAAAAAACAGTATATCAGAGCCATTAAAACAAGTCAGAGAACAAGCAAAAACGAGAGAAGATGGAGACACAGAACAGCTCAAAAAGGCTCCAAGGCAGGAAGTGTGGCTCAGTGGGCTAAGCCTCTGTGCCTGTGATCAGATGGTTGCTGGGTTGAGCCTGGCCTTGGCACATCTGTGGGTTCTCTAGCTAGGTCCTTAACCCTGGGCTCCCAGGGTGCTGCTATGGGTGGCTGCCCTTCACAGCCAGCTTGCTCTTGCCTACAGAGAGCAAGTTGGGGCAGGTATAAAGACAATTTCCCCATGGGGATCAAATAAAGTGTCAATAATTATTAAGCTGGCATGTGTTTATGAACAGATGATCTCAATATTCAGGAGAGGTAAAGCATGGGAGCAGAAGTGCTAGGCTGGATGACACACTTGGATCCCATGGAAAAAAGACAATTTACAATACTACAAAATACTGCTAAATATAAAATATCACTACCGTTAGATCTGTCCCACGATCTGTCAATGACTGAGGGTACTTTGGAAAACAAATAAATAAATACATACATGAACTAAGTAACATGATCCAATTATTTATATAGAAATGTCAGAATATATGAGCTGCTTAGGTCAAAATATAAAAGTTGAAAGGTGGAAAACAATATGTGTTTGTTTCCTCAGTCATTTACAGCACAATGGAATAGTTTCTTGCCATTTTAATGTCACAATCAATACTCTGCAAGCTTCATGACATTTTTCATTGTTTTTCATTTGCGAAAGGTGATATGTGGAGATATGACAGTTGATAAGGGTGCATTTTTTACATTCAGGGAATTATTTTATCCTAACAAAGCCTTGGTGTCTTTGGACAACCCAGACAAAGTGTAAAGTGCTGCAGGGGTGGAGAGACATGATACAGTGGGATTTCTGCATGACTGTCATCAGGACTTGGCTGGGAGTTGACACTTGTGTCCTCAACAAGAACTCTCCCTTGCACAAGCAGGAGGATGTTACACGTTTACCATTACATACTCAGCAGAGTAATGCCAGTAAAGTATAAAACAGCTGAGAGCTTATACTCTGTCACTCCCTCTGGTTTTTTAGGACATATTTATAAGCTGGAGGTGCAGGGATATAGAAGCGAAGCTTTCTCTACGCAAAATACTTTGTTCAGAAAATCCATCAACAGAAAAGTTGTACTTAGGATTATGGCCCATATATGCTTGTCGTCAAACAGACACGTAATTTATCTCGACAGGGTTTGCTCAGCTCGATAAAAATCCTCTTTCAGGCCAGGCTGGGTTTGGCTAACGTAAATAAGCTGCAGGGGACACCTATGCCACCTACAACCTTAATTTGCAGTGTCAGTAATTCACCGTTAGCTCCCGTGGTTTCACTTCTGTACACGCTGTGCCTGTAGGCCGTGAACCTCCAGCATCCGGGGTGCCCAGCAGGGTGCGTCTACATGGCCATCACGCTCCTGACACAACCCAGGTGGCCATCAGACCCAGAGTATTTGCCCATACTTTTAACTAAACTAGGCACTCTGGACCTAGTAAGAGCCAGTTGCTGCAGTAAGCGGTAACTGTTTTACGCATTACTCACTTCAAGCATTTTGTTTACTACAGAAACTACAAGGTAAAGACAAAGAGTATTAATTAACCACAAACTAAGTGTTAGTTATGTACTGATGCTATGTTTGTTCATTAATCAGTCGTGATGGTTCATGTATTTCATGCAGGAACTGTATTAGATCATGAGTTGTTCTTGAGTAGTGACTGAGTAACTAAGTTATTTGTGCCCGTCAAGTAAAGTGTTACCCAGTGATTCTATTTAGAAGTATATTAGGTACCACTTTTGCTACTTGTAAATGGTAGCAACTCATTAATAAAAAGAAAACTGTGCTATAACTTGTTTAAAATTGTCTATTAAAATGTACAAAGTGTTACAACCTAATTAATAACCAGATTATAAACCATTCATGAACTCTTTATATGGGTAGTCTTATTGAAAGTGGCACCATATATTATCCCATCACCGTAGATATAAAACCCTTAGTTTACTCCTTTTTGATCTATTTGTTGATGTTTTACCTACCTGATAATCTTGTATTGCTTCAGGTAAATAGTGTCATGCTTTTTGTCACTCGTTAACTTGTTTTTTTTATTAGGTCCTTGTTGACAGATGCATTTGAACAAAACATCCATCTATCAATCAAAATGTCCCAACATATCCAAAGCATATCCTTGAAAAGCTGTACCACCGATGTCACTACCAAGACGTATACTCACAGAGCAAACACTTACTATGACTCAGAGACACTAATTCACCTGAAAAGCACGTCTTTGGCTTTGAGTGGAAAATTGGAGTAGGTAGACTGGGACTGTATGCTAACAGCCAGTTGAGTCACTGTAATACTCCAGGAAGCCTGGGCTTAAGATCTCAGGATCTTTATTTCATCCTGAGAGATACATTTTTGACACCCATCAAAGCCAACAAATCAAATCATTTTTTCTTATTGATAACTGCAGAAACTGACACCTAGTGCTATATTTTGCTGCAATGCTAGGTGAGTATGGTGGTTGTACACATATATGACGGTTAAAAGAAATGGAACAGGAAAGTTAAATAGTATTGCTGGAGAGTTTTATCTTACCCAAGCTCTACTTACCGGAGTCACCTGCAGTGTTTGCTACAGTAATATAGTCTTTAGGAATCATCACAACCTGTATCTCACACACTGATGTCATTTGCACTCAATGGCAGTTAACTCCCATACCTTCCCTTCCTAAGTAAGATTTATGTTCATTGTTGATCCATGGCTAACTCCACTTAGGTGTTCATGTTATATACATACAAGCAGGAAATGGCATTAACAAACTGATGCTGTTTACTGTTCATTTATTATTAGTGTAAATTTATTGCCTTGTACCATGTTTGATGCTCGAGTAGAGTCTTTAGAATGACAAGGGCTTCTGGCAACATGCTCTTGTACCTTTTGTGGCAGGTTTAATGTATCCTTGAGTATCTGTTTGTCTTGAAACATTAACATTATCTTGTCTTAAGATTTGGCTTAGTGTAAATGTGCTTTGCAGGCAAAGGCATTACGACTTACATTATTCTGTGACTGTTCACTAGGTGGCAGGACATCCTCAGAGATTTGCATTGTTTATCTCCGTTTATTAGCATCTGCTCAAGCACACTGGATTTTGGGGTTTAACATTTATAATGTAAGGTAAAGGTGATCGGCTAATTAGGTCTCTCAAAAGAAACTCTTAACAAACACACTTCAATTATGAACATACAATTGAGGCAGTTTTGGGTATGGACTGAAGTCCTTTCCCTGGCAGATACACATAGGAATGTAAACAAGATTGAAGGTGCCCTCTGCCTACCTTTTAGTTCCTTTGAGTCGCCTACCAGTTTCCAGATTTACATCCACCTGGTGAACCACCGAATCAGCATTTTCAGCAAAGCTAGAGACACAGAAAAAGGGATGTCTGACTGATAAGCATTTACCTTTTCCTTGGGCGCCGGTAATTTCTATGCTCATAAACAAACAGCAATACACAAGAACAGCAAAGTGACTGTGAAGAGATTTGTGTCAGATAAGATGAAAGGAAATTCACTCAGATTTCTTCCCATATGCTTAAAAAGAGAATTTAGTTTCTAGCTGGATTATGGTTGGTAGGCACACTGGAAAGAGTTTAAGAGGAATGTTTTGAAAATGTTTTCCTTCTTGATCCTCTTGTGCAGGATGGCTAATATTTATGATATGAACGCATATAACCCAAATGGATGAAAGCTATTGGTTGAAATGGTTGGGGTTTAAATGTTTTTTTCAAAAATAGCAAGCTTTTATTTTTGGTTGTTAGGAAACCAAACCAACAGCAAGTTCTGGTCTGGTATAATTTGAGGCGAGTCACTTGTTAGGTCAAATGGTTTCAACATTAATCATGCAACTGAGCAAACTTTGAGTTTTTTAACCTCTGCCTGCACGCACTCATAAATTAAATTTTAAAGGCTGCACTTTTAGAAGTTTAATTCAAATGAGCATTTGAAGAGAAAGAGAGAAACAGGGGGGCAGAAAAAGAGAGTAAGGCATAACTCCTACTTGGTCAGTGCAATTTTTTTTGTAAATCTACTTTAAAAAAAGAAAAGCATTAGATGTGATGGGTTTTACAGTATTTTTGTTTGGGATGTATAAAAACCACAGACAATAATGGAATTCTGATGTGTGTTGATGGTCTCTACTGAATGGTACATCTTGAAATGTTCTATTAATGTGGCAAGCATTTTGTTTACTACAGAAACTACAAGATAATGTAAAGACAAAAAGAACATTAAATGGCTCCTTTTTGAATAAAAGATTCTGAAGGTAGCCAGAGAAGGAATCTAGTAATGCTTGAAACCACTACGGCATGCAAACTCTTTACACAGAGCCAGATGTGAACCCCGAGTCCTGGAGGTAATAGTGTTATCCACTGAGCCAAGGTTCAGCCTTCCACACCCAGTAAATCAGTCAAACTCAGATGGATACATTTGTGCTGAGAGTGATTCCTTACTACCTATTCTCTATCATGTATAACCTTCATCTGAAAATACTGCACAAATATGCTAGGGTGGATAGAAGTTTCATGTGATTTAATGAGATTTAAGCATATACATGAAGTACATTTTACTAAAATGATCCGAGGCCCTATGCCAATATAATAGCACCATCAAGAAACTTTTTTATCACAAAGTATATTTGATCGATTGGACACAACTTCGACAACAAAATTAATTATGTTAACTTGTAGGATTTCAACAGTTTTCATCCTTAATTCCATTACCTGCTCCTACCAAAGACATATTGGGATAAATTGCATCATTACTACAAACTCTAATCAAGAAAGTTGGGCATTATTTTTAATTGTTTTGTTTACTGCTTTGGTAAGCATTTTATCAAAGGCGATTCACAACTTGAAACTACAGATTGAAATGAACAACTGGAATGAAATTTCTCAGGAATATCATTACAGCACCTCATAAATACCGCTCTCTTCTATGCCAGAGAAAAACACAACAGAATAATATACAAAAAACGGAACACAGCGGCATCCCTCCTTCTACCAGAATTTGAAATTCTTAATCACAAATTGAACCCCTTAACCACTGTTTTTAAGTCCCTACAGCTGCTCTCTGCTTCACTGAACCTAAATACATAAAAAATAAGATAATAAAATGCCTGAATGGTTATGCCCAATATTTCAAATGTCAAAACACTGTATCATTGGTGTTTACAGCAAGAAGCTGAATAGCTTATTCAATTATCATTGAAAAGGTCTGTTTTCGACAAGTCTTTAAATCTCTTCAACATAAGCAAATTGTTTTCTATGATAAAACTGACTTATTGCTATTTCTGTACAGTGCAGATGCAGGGTGGTTAGTACTGAAATATGTGCCTATATCATAGAAGTCAATTATATATGTATTTATTGTGAAGTAAAAATAAGTATGAGCTAACTACACTGTTTGTTCAGAGAATTTGAAGTGGTTCTGCAGTCACTAGGTTTGACTGTATTCAGCTCAATCAGTCATGGTTTGTAAATAGTTATTGCATTACAGATAAGTCAGATATCGAGTGTTTCCAGTTACTGCTGATGGAGTGAGTGTTTCAAATTTGGAAACAGAAAACAAAAATTTCAGCCAGAAAGTGGCTTTTTTGGACATCTTCTTATGGACTTTGGCTCATGTAAAATTGTCACTGAAAATAATCTGCATTTTTTAAACCTTAAAATCCTAACAGCACAACCGAATAATGTAATTACTATCCTTCTAAACTGATCACAAGGTGAAGGAAAACTCAATTTATTCCTCACAGCTTGATGAATTCTGAGGTAACAGAATACTGTCGCTTGGCCTGGGGAAATCTATCACTGTGCAAGTATGATACACATATTTTCATAATGGTATCTCTGCACTGACATTAACCATCATCTAAGGGCAAAGTTTTCTGTTCACAAAGTTAGTGGAGGTTCATGCTAAAATTTGGGTAATATTTTTGAAAACATTAACTACAATGCCTCCAAGGCAGCAATTAAAAATCTCTCCTAACTTATAGATTATCATCCATTTGTACAGCCCCTCCATTTCTCAATTAGATGTATTTTGTAGTAATATGAGAACATGATTCATAAGTTTTACAGTCGTTCTGTTGTTGGTTTAAGTTGGCTCCTCTGAGCATTTCAGATATAGCCTATTGGTTATGTTACATTAATTCAATCTACATTATGTACATTAAGTGTCACTTAAACTCCCACAGTCTCTAATCTAGCACAATAGTTGCAGTTTAGCAACGTCTTAAATGTAAACAAAGGACAGAAAAAAGTAATTTGCAACAATATACTGAGAGAGATTATGTTGTGTGTTTAAAATATTTAATGAAACATGCCATTTTGTTTATTTTCTATCATTTTCTTCACCAGGCTTACAGACAAAATATAGCCTATCGCCATCTTTGGCTAGATGCAAGTAAATCATGTGACATCCTCTTTTCGCCCAGCTTGGTCGTTGTGAAATTCATTTTCCCATAACCAGTAGTCCAAAGAATGAAGCTGCTTTCGTGAAAATTGGCAGGGTAAAGTATGTAGCAAAATTTACCATCAGATATTGCTCACTGAATGTCATTGTAGAACAGAAAAACAGAGCAATTAGCAAACAGCAGTGTGGGCTCTAGAACTTGCTACCCTGCAATAGCGGTGTTCTATTTGATTTCAACAGGCATGCTCATGCAGTGGCATCGTACGGTTTGTCATATATGGAAGACGGTACCGATGAATCAGGTTAGCCACTTCTGAGACACAGTTTCTGCACACTTTCAGGCACCCTACTGCAAGACAAAGTGGGAAATTCACACGGTATGATAATGAACTTAATAAACCATCGCTGTGCCTTCTTGTGCCTGCACACGCACACACCGGCACCCCCGTCAGCTACCCCCACTAATTATGTGGGCCGGAACCACGATTTTCCCCGCAAGACACCTCACCCCGCTGCTGCAGGTGCAGCCTGTCGAGCTCTCATTACATTACTAATGTTACAAAAGCCATTTTTCATTTGACAATTGACACTAAACACATGTAAATCACAAAAAAATTATTCTATTTAAAGTTAAGGCAAGCTATATTTTTTGTAAATATTACATGTTACTAGGGCTGTGAGGGTACACGTATGGATCGGGTACTGTTACTATTTTATATGTAATTACATATTACTTGTATTTTAATTTAATACATTTTCTCACATCAGTATTGCATTTTATTTTGTTATATTTGATGAACAACTATTTGTAATTTGTAACAGGATGCTTTTTAATATGTTTGTGCCCATCTCGGACTGTGATACTTGGAGGTTTCATGAGGGGCTGATCCTACTTGACTCACAAACCTGAGATATCTGGAGTTTTATTTTAGGGAAACGGATGTGCAAGCATGTCTACAAGAATGCAAGAATATCCACAAGAGTGTCTTTTCACTTGCAAGTGGTCACTTCAATGGAACTTAGATGTATGACCCATGGGAAACACTGGCCTCAGACCTCGAGGGTTGCAGATTCAAATCCAACCTCCAGCTCTGATGCAATCTGCATGTCCTCTCAGTGCTGTGCTGATCCCCTGGGAACTCCTCTTTCCTCCAGACATGATTAGATTCATAATTCTAAACACTGTTGATGTTGTTATACATTTAATTATAATGACTATATATACTATATTGCCAAAAGTATTGGGACACCTGTCTTTACATACAGGTGAATGTTAATAACATCCCATTCTTAATACATAGGCTTTAATATGGAGTTGGTCCACCCTATGCAGCTATAACAGCTTCAGCTCTTCTGGGAAGGCTGTCCACAAGGTTTAGGAGTCTGTTTATGGGAATTTTTGACCATTCTTCCAGGAGATCATTTGTGAGGTCAAGTACTGATGTTGGATTTGAAGGCCTGGCTTGGATGCAGCTGCTCGGCCATGGAAACCCATTCAATGAAGTTCTCTACACATTGTTCTTGAGCTAATCTGAAGGCCACACGAAGTTTGGAGGTCTGTAGCTATTGACTCTGTCCCTTTGCATACCGTAATCCATCGTATTTGTGTTCGGTGCCCCTTCGCATACCGTATTTGTGTTCAGTGCATGCTCAGCCGCATGGTGGCTGTGGTTCACGACTCCCGAATCACCGCGGTCATGAGGTTAGTGAGTATGCCACATTAGCTTGAAGTTACTAGGTAATTCTCATGAGTCTCATAAGACCTATAGGAGATGTTTATGATGTAATTTATTAAGTATTAGCCTATTATTATTTATTTAAATTCATGTAATTACATTATTGGCCATTGGTATCGCTGTTTTAATTGTTTAATTAATTTTGTTTGTGTAAGTTACTGTGTTTTGCAGTCACATTCCCCTAACCTCATTTTTCCCATAGGAGCTGTGTATTTTAGCATGTAATTGCAGTGAATGCAAGGTTTTTCAGGAACACATTAGTCACTTTGAGCAGGACTGACTACGTAGCTGCACATTTTGGGGTTTCAATTTTGATTTGATTTTCTAATGCATACGGTACTAAATCCCCTTTGGAGACGTTACTTTCAAATTTTATATTCTGGAAAACATTCCTGGAATATTATAAACTGTTTACAGTTTGCCAAACTAACATTTCACCAGGTTTTAGTGTGTTTATCATTTTTTTTTTCTTTTCAGAACGTTGCAGGAGTTATGAGATAGGAATTAGATAGGAGCTTTACATCAATGTCAAAGGGAATGACGGGACCACATGCTGTTAACTGGTCAACCTGCTTGCTTATACATGTTGTTATTTTGGAAAATATCTGATCAAAAGGGATGTAGTCAAAGGAAACTCATGCAGTGAATCTACCACATGTTTTGGGACAGGTAGGCAAATGGATACAAATGAGATGATTTAAAGAGATTCCATGACCCTGACCAGCATAAGAGTTTATAAGATGGATGGATTAATTCATACAGGAGCACATACAGCAATACAGACAGAGTAAGCTGTGGGTAGGCACCATTTCAAGAAAATATTTATAACTGATAAACACCTAATGTGAGTTTTCTTCACAACTAAAATGACCTATGCAGGCAACATTAATAGGAAGGTTATTTTTAGTTGTGCTTTAATTCTGGCTTTCATTTATTAGTCAAAGACCAACCGCAGTGAAAATTGGACACAAATTACAGGTATAAGTGAATGTCACTGTTAGGTCTAGCACAAATACTGCAAGCCAGAGCCTCAAGGAAGGCACATGCATTTGTATGAGGCACAGCTTGAAATAGAAACCATAATTATGATGAAGTAGTTCTCCATTTATGAGCAGTATCTAATAGCTGTATAGAATAGAATGAAGCATGGAAACCACAACTTCGAGTGGATTTTTCTTTTACACAAGTGTCAAAAACAACATGAAGATTTAAGAAATCATTGCAGCTACAGGACCAAGAATATATTAGCAAAGACAGAGAGCATATATAAGCAAATAAAATGTGAATTATAATTTTGGACAATAAATTCATAGTTCCCCTTGTGGTTATTGTACACGGAGTTGTAAAAAGCAAAGGAACCCCGATACAGAGAGACTTGCGCGTAAACATAACAGTACCTCTTCAGGGACTTTCCGCTGGCTCACAATCTAATGTAAATTATTTCTCACATAACCTCAACAGCAATATTGGAATAGATAATATATCTGATTAAAAGAAAACAATGTGGTCTTAAAAATACTGATAAAAACTTTCACAAAAAAGTGATTTGTTCTTTGAGGTCATCCCACAAAACAGACTTTTCTGTGGAAAAGGAGAAAACATTATCACCATAAACACTTATTCATAAACACAACACAAAAACGTGTAGCAAAACTACAAAGTTGGTTAAACGAGTGCTGTCAAAATAAGCCAAAAGTGATGCTCGATTATTCCTTCTAAAAAAACACTTGGTTCAAACCATTCAAAAGTCGGGTTTTGCGCATTATGTCCATAAGCAGGCAAACCAACACAACAACAGACATAACTACTTCCATCCATCCATTTTCTGAAATCGCTTATCCTATTCAGGGTTGCTGGGGGTTCCAGAACAATATTCCAGAGGCTGTCGGTGCAAGGCAGGGAACAAACCTGGATGGGGCACCAACCCATCACAAGGCACACTTACACACCATTCACTCACACATGCACACCTACGGGCAGTTTGCTAGCTCCAATCAGCCTCGGCATGTTTTTGGAATGTGGGGGGAGATGAAGTACCCGGAGGAAACCCCACGATAACACGGGAAGAACATGCAAACTCCACACACATGGAACCCGGGCAGAGACTTGAACCCAGGTGACATAACTACTTATACAGTATAGGTATGTTTATTTCAACATAAACATGTTTTTTAAAAGATCGACATACCTACCCATTACAAAAGAAATATGTTACGGTATACAGAAGGGATATTCACCTTTCCGAGCGAGTTGTGTGCGATAAACATAGGGCAACAATAATTTTATCCTTTACGGGAAATGGGAAACAATCAAACCATTGGGGACCTGCAGTGCGTGAAACTTCTGTCTTTAGCATATTCATTACTCAATATTTATTCAGTCAGTATAGTAGAATACATTTTTTAAAGTTTTTGCTTAAAGGTATGCGATTTTAACCCGATACACTTTTTGTCAAAGCAAATTTCTAATCAGAGTCCGCTAGCTGTCCATTCTCTGTTGTGCTGATAGAAGAAAATGTTTCTATTCAGCCCCTGGTCTGTAAACAGGAAAAAGAATAAAGCGGCTCAGAGCAAAGCCACACAAAGCTGTTCCAGCCAATCAGCTAGAGGGTGTTCATGCTCATGCTCAGGATGCGGGAGGGTAGATTCTAGCCTATCAGCTTCCCCAGTCTACCACCTGTGAACGCCCCCTGCTGCTCATAGGCTGTAACAGAAGCTAAAACTCCCAAAACGTGACTATAAAAAAGGTTCCACAATTTTGCCGTCTACCAAAATCCAAAATATTTCCAAATGGGGCTTTTTAGATCGCTCAGAGTGCAAACCTCTCTCTGTGACCGAGTTGGGTTGTGAAGTGTCCGCTATCATTACCACACGGTTGTTGTTGAATTATTCTCTTGTTACAATCAATGAAAGTGACGTTGCGTGACTCCTGTCAGTCATTCATTCAATGCAGCAGCGCAGGCCCACGTGAGAACTTGCGAGGCACACAGTTGTGCTACCGCTGCTTTTGTTTTTTTACCATGGAACACTAATTTTCACAATTGAATGACTATTTTCCTTTTCCAGTTTGATTATGTTATTGGATTAAGAATATTCGTTGATCACAGTAGGTGAAACATCAGGACTGTGTAAATCATGATTCCTAGGACTGGTCAGCCATTGTGTACTTATTAGGTGCTTGTGCACAGAACAGGGGAGGGTAGACTCCAACCAATCAGTTCCCCTATCTATCCCTGGTGAACAACCTCTGTTACTGATTGGCTGGAGCAGTATTGCATGGCTTGGTTTGAGCCACTTTGTATCTTTCCCTGTTTACAGACCTAGGGTTGCGTAGAAACACTGTGTTTTTTTCAGTTCACAACACAAAATGAACAGCTAGCGGACTGTGACAAATTTGCTGAATTTGACAAAAGTGTATATATGATTTTAATATTTTAATATTAATTAAATTTAATTGATTAAATCAACTGTTGACAATTACAGTCAGAGTATGACCAAAACACTGACAGATAGAACTAAATGTTTAACTTTTATATGGAATACATTGGATTAATGTCAGATATTACAAAGAGAAAGTATATGAATCACTAAAAGGTAATTAAAGGGGCAAAATGACATTTCATAGAGATATTTAATAAAGCTGCAAGAATGAGTTGAATAGTTATTTTACACCCAATTTAAATTGAAAATGGGCTTGTGTGATGGAATAATCAGTGAACAATATCTGGCTTGAAATAAATAGCCATAGGCAAATTTCAATTTGCCTCCAGGGAACACGGAATCTGTAATTGTTTTCCGGTATTCACATTCGGAACCTTTCAGCATGGATCTATGTTAAAAAATAATCACATGAGAGCAGGCGGAACCTGATCACAATCCCCAATCCACAAATGTGCACATCTAACTGAGTGATCATTAGTGAACAGTGATCGCAGGCAGCAAGATTCTTCTATGCAATATATCACATATTTTTTATATTGATAAATATAGTTATCTAAATAAATCCTCCATCGAAATAAAGGCCAAAGAGACTATTGCTTTAAAATATTAAACAGTATGTTTACATACAGTATACCCTGCATGGAAGATTATGAATGTCAATTTCAAAAGTATTTTTTAATCATCTAAGTCTTATGGTCATAAGAAGTAAATATAACTGTTAGCTGACATAACCACTAATTACATATGTCTAATCAGGTCACTCCTCAAACGGAAATGATCTTTTTTTGTGATTATACAGCTTTGTTAAAGAATATCAAGAGAGTTTTTTCCCTCTAATTTAACCTCCAATCTATTTTGGCTGAATACAGGGGCATAGCTCAATATTTCAGGGCTGCTGGAGTGACTTTGAGCCCTGAAGAGAGTGGGGAGTGATGCTGATTTTGCCAACAGGGACCCTGACATTAAATTTTGGGACCCCTATAAAATACTGAGGCCCCTGATTCTGTCAGGGTATCCATGCTCCTCGGACGCACCTAGCTGAATACTCAACCACAAGTTCCCCCTCAATACCCAGCATTTTTGCTAGCTGAAGAAGTGCAAAAACTAGCAAACGCCGCCACTTGTACTCAGCCGCCTGTTTACCTTGTTTACCACACGCCATGTTAAAACATGCCTGGAGCCTGTATCCCAGAGGATCCCGTCAACAGAAGCTCTCACTGTACACCAGCTACAGGCTGTTTAACCTGCCCAAATAGTGCAACACATGATAATTTTGTAACCTCTGAGGCACCTCACCACAGACAGCTAGGAATCAAAGCCAGGGCTAACTCTCGATACAAGTATTCTTAACAATAAGTGGGTCAGTGACAAATAAGGTTTGGCAAGAGCAATCCAAAAATCTTTACATGCATCAGGTACCTGATGCATGTAAA
This sequence comes from Mormyrops attenuatus, assembly GCA_026777985.1. NCBI lineage: Eukaryota > Metazoa > Chordata > Actinopteri > Osteoglossiformes > Mormyridae > Mormyrops > Mormyrops attenuatus. The sequence goes on from JAODKC010000001.1 coordinate 37,155,770, forward strand.
ATGTAAACATTGTAAAGCGTAAAGTCTGAACAGGGATGCCCAGACCTCAATCTCCCAAGCCACCTTCTAGAGCTCCTCTGGGGGGACACCAAGGTGTTCCCAGGCCAGCCAAGAGATATAATCTCTCCAGCATGTCCTGGGTCTACCATGGGGTCTCCTCCTGGTCGAACATGCTTGAAGCACCTCCCCAGGTTTGCATCCAGGAGGCATCCTAAAAAGATGCCCAAACCACCTCAATGCCTTTTAATGTGTAGGAGCAACAGCTCTAATTTGAGTCATCTGCAGATATCTGAGCTCCCCACCCTGAGTCCAGACATCCTGTGAAGGAAACTAATTTCTGCTGCTTATAACTGAGATTTCATTCTTTCGGTCACTGCGGAAAGCTCATGACCCTAGGTGAGGGTAGGAACGTAGACTGACCGCTAAATTGAGAGCTTTGCCTTCCTGCTCAGCTCTCTACCACAGTAGAATGGTACAGTGTCCGTATAACTGGCAACGCAGCATCAGTACACCTGGCAATTTGCCTCTCCCTTCTTCTCTCACTGGTGAACAAGGCCCTGAGATACTTAGATTCCTCCACTTGAGGCAGTAACTCATCCCCAACCTGGATGGGCAATCCGCCCTTTTCTGGTTGAGAATCAAGAATTTTGCATTAATTAAGAAATAGCGGAAATTTAATCAATTGTATTCTACTGATGCAGATTGTAATGTCCAGGTAATGTTTCTGATATCACTGAATTATTGGAGTTTTAGGTCTTTTAAAGCTGCTGTTCATGTTCAACAGTCATTGTTCACCCACTTGATTCTTCTAGATTATGAAATTACATATATGTACAATATATTTCTTACATTTGTAAGTGAATGGAATACAAATATGCACTGAAGATAAACATTTCTAAAACAGCAAGGCTGTGCAACACGATTTTATCCTAGCCTTACCAAACTTTGATAATAAAGTTGTGGATAAATCATCATTTTTTCCAAAAATATAATATTGACATTTGAAAATAGTTCCACATAGTCAGTTATTCTATATTTATACATTTTTATACATTTCATCACCAACATAAACTATTGATGTTTCATAAAAGTATATAATTACTTTTGAAACAATTATAGCAAATTACTGAATATTAATGCTTACTTAATGCATTACCACCTGTATCTTATACTAAAACCTGTAACTCTAAATGGGATAAACAGTTACTGAGAGTTGGATTGACAGTACCAAGCATTATTGGATAATGAAATGAAAATACAAGTAATTAATTAATGCTCTATATTAAACTGCTCTCTAAATCTGATATTTATTTTTAATTCAAACTTCTAATTCGAAGAGACCGACGATCGATTAGACTTTTAAACTTTCCGCGAAAGATCTTCAAGCTTATTGGGTTCCATCTGCCCAGATGCACGGGCTTTACAGCAACTCTTCTTCATATTCCCCCAATGACGCAAGAACCAACTTCAACCTTTCAGTGAATCTGCACAACAAGCAACAGCATAAGTGAGATTTTGTTTTAAGTAAGATGGCTAATGGTGATGTGTTTTGTAGTGAGTGTAGAATGTTTAGCCTTAGTTCATCTGTCAGCAATGATAGTTTAAATAGTGATAACTTTATCTGTAAAAAGGGTAAGGCAGTAGAAGCTCTGACGGAGAGAGTTACAGTAATGTCTGGAGTCGCGCCTCCAGACATTAGCACAGTCGCCAGGTAGCCAGTTAGCTGTGGGTTCGCAGTCAGGGAGCCTGGGGGCTTAAGATTTAGATTTAGATAGCACAGCCCAAACTCCGGCATTAGAGCCCATGCAGCAGGGCGAGTGGGTGACAACCCAACCGACATAGTCGGAGAGCCCGAGCTTCGGCGAAGGATACTCCCGAGCACCACTATCCATCTCTCAGCGTGTCGAACAGGTTTTCCCCGCTCAGTGAAACACCCACTGAGACGCCTGTTGAGAGTGCTCTGGTGATAGGTGATTCTATCCTACGACACGTGAAAATAGCTAGACCGTTAGCGGCACCAGCAGTCGAGGTAAACTGTTTACCGGGAGC
>JAODKC010000001.1:37157918-37199704 GCA_026777985.1 Mormyrops attenuatus
AGGTTACAAAAAGTAATTTTAAAGAGGTGTGCGAGCTAGCCAAGACAATGTCCCAGGCAGTAATTATCTCTGGCCCCTTCCCGGCTAGACGTGGCCCTGAGACCTACAGCAGGCTTTGGTCGCTGAACTGCTGACACGGTGGTGCTCTGAAAATAGTGTAGGTTTTGTAGACAACTGGTCCACTTTCATGGGTAAGCCTGGTCTTTCGAGCCGGGATGGTATCCACCTCTCGTGGGAGGGTGCTGCCCGTATTTCAGTGAACTTAGCAGCTAGCCTTTATGCAGGTACAGGTTTAGGCAGCCATTGACAAACCGGAACTAAGGCCAGGCCGCAGGCAGAAAGCCTAAACCGGCCGCCTGCGAGTTGCCTTGAGTCGTCACCTAGGTACGACTATATTGACATTGTTTCTAAGCCCCGAACCAAAAATAGTTCACGTAGACTGTAAAAAGCGTCCTTTTCAAATTTAATTAGAGTAATTAGAGTAGCTAATGCAGACCACCTGCACCAGTAAGCCAAAAATAGGATCACTAAATATTAGATCATTAACTACTAAGGCACTTATTAGTGTGCTTGCTCAAGCACACTATTGTTCTTCTTAAGTTTTATTATCGTCTTTATTATTATTATTCCGTTCACCCGTTTATTGGCCCGCTACTCCCCCCAGGGCTTTCGAGATAGAGACCCCGTTCCAACGAACAAGATCCCCTGATAATAGCCTTTACTAATATACTAGATTCTATGGGTATCATTCAAAATGTAATTCGGCCAACCCAGAACTGCGGTCATACCCTTGATTTAATCCTATCATTTGGTCTTGATATAGATTATGTAACTTTACTGCCTCAGACCAGTATTATCGCTGACGCTATCTTATTATGCTCAATATTTACCTTTCTCAAAATATTAACTCCCCGGCTCGCTTCTATGGCAAATGTACAATCACGTCAAATACAGCAAATAACTTTATTGATAATCTCCCTGAGTTATCGTTTTTGACAAAAGTAACGTCGAAATCCGCTGAACTTGATAGCTATATGGATTGTTTGGCATTTAAGCTTAGTTCCACCTTAGGTAAAATGGCTCCGTTAAAAATAAAAAAGATCAGAGAAAAAACTGCTCCTTGGTATAATGACCACTTGCGTACTTTAGAACAGGAGACACAGAAATTGGAACGCAAGTGGCGTCAAAATAAACGAGTGGTGTTTGAACTAGCATGGAAAGAGTTAGATTTCGTGTTGACTACAAAATACTACTCTTAACTTATAAAGCTTCCGAATTGTATGCTTCGATCGCAAGATGCAGGTCTTCTATTCATACCCAGAATAAAGAACGTTACTTTTGGGGGAAGAGCATTTGCTCATAAAGCACCGCAGTTATCGAATAAACTTCCTATTAGTGTTCGGAACTCAGAAACAATCTCTGCTTTTAAGTTAAAGCTTAAGACTTACTTCTTTAGTCAGTCTTTTGGATATTAAAATCCTCTTTTCTAAGGTGAATGGGAGATCTGGAGGTTCATGGTCATTTGAGATTAAAGGTAAAAGGGGGGATTGGTGCTGTAGTCCTGCCACTCTTGCCGATCACTTAAGTTGTTGACGGTAGTTTGGCTTGATGCCAAAACCCCTGGAAACCCTCATGTCTGTGCTTCCTTCTAGGTCTCTCTTTTAGCCAGGCTGCCATAGTTACTCTAGCACTGCCGGAGGTTAGGTGTAGGGCAATAACTCTCTTCTCCATCTTTTTTCCGAGCTGATCCCTAGCTACACTACTCTACTTGAACCCTCACCTGGACCCCTAAGAGATAATTACATGGGACTACACTAAAACTATATGGCCTGGAATTAATGTCAATGTGAATACAATTTCATGCTCCCCGGTCGCCCAGAGGAGGATGGGGTCCCCTTTTGAGTCTAGGTTCCTCACAAGGTTTCTTCCTACTAGAGGGAGCTTTTCCTTGCCACTGTCACCTCAGGCTTGCTTGGTCGGGGTTCAGGCCGGTTATATGTAAAATGCTTTGTGACAATGACTGTCGTTAAAAGCTATATAAATTAAATTTAATTGAATTGAAAACTGACTGAAACTTGTACATAACATATTGCATTATTACAAATAAAAAATTAGGATAAAGATGGGAAGTGCCATGGTCCTTGGGGCTTAAGGACACCTGCTAGAAATTACAAGCAAAAACAGACTAAGCAGGATTCCTGAATGATCAACTTGCTGCTAGCACACTAGCTGTCTGTGACCAAGCACAGCTACATATAATGTACTATTTTACTCAGTGCCAAATCAAGGTGCTAGATAAAAACTTGAGCTAAGTGAGGGAATCAATTCATCATTGTCAGAAAGGGGGTGTATGCTGGGACATTCCGAAGGTTTCACGTCAGTTCTTACTATGTCCTATGTCCAGTGTCCTAGAGACCATTCTAAGGATTATACACCAAGAGCTGAAGGTACAAACAGGCAGCCCATCAATATCTCCCATTGCCCCTCCACTGCCATTCATCACAATTCCAAAATTGTTGTTCAGGAAAATGTGTTATCCCAATGATGCGGAAATCTGGGCTTCAAGAATGGGATAGAAACTTCTCATTTCCAATTAATTGTCTGAAGTTTTTTTTGCCAAATGGGACAGAATTTACAAATTAAAAGATATGTCAGGCTTCATTAACATGTGTAAGATCTTGTCTTATGCAGCTACCCTCAAAATCATTAACAGCAAGAATGAAGAAATGCTGTAATGTTGATATAATGCCGGTGAAACAAAAAATCAGGATTCCTTAACATATTACAAAAAACAACCGTGAAAGCAAACAGAGAGACAAACACAAACACGTATAAATACATTCCTTCATCCATCCATCGGCAACTGCTGATCATGGGCAGGGTCACAGGGAGATCTGAAGCCTATCCTGGGCAGCCTTGGGTACAAAGCAGGGGTACACCCTATTCTGGACATATTCTGAAAAGTCCCAGTGTGTTGGTAGACACCAAAATAAAAAGATCCAAGTGGGATGGACCCAATAAACCTCCTACTGCCTAAGCAGTACAGGATCAAGAATAACCTGGAGCCTCTCGTGGGAAGAACATGGTACAAAGCACTTGGATAGGATGCCAGGTCACTGCAGGGTATAGCAGTCATATGGATATGGAAAACCTTTAAATACAACCTAATTAAAATAACTGAAATGTAGACATACAGTAGAGCTTCAGTGGCATAAATCTGTTTAGCTCATTGCTTTGAATTCAGGTTTACCAATTACTATTGATTTATTGCAAAAATACAGCAAAATACAGAAGCTTCAAAAAAAGTAACTCATATGTTACCATCCATCCATTATCATAACCGCTTAATCCCCACTGGGGTTGCGGGGGGCCTGGAGCCTATCCCGGGAGCAACGGGCACTGGCTGGCACCAACCCAGGGCGGGCGCCAACACAACACAGGGCGACTTATATGTTATCTTTTATGTATTTCCTACTTTAGTTGTTTAAATTATTTAGTCTGTTGTAACGTCTGGAATTAAATTAAAACGTGTTTTGTTTATGCATTGCATGTAACTTACAAATTCAAGTCGGGGTAGGCGCAATTTAAATGTAACAAGACTAGAGGACATAAACAGATACTACACAGAACAAATCCCTAACAAGGAATACAGAAAATATATCAAATAGCCCATAGTTGAATCAGGAATAAAGTGCAAAAGATTTGCTCAGATAATGTAAGCGTACTGTAAAACGGTGCAACTGGAATATTTCAGAAGACAAAGAGCACATCACTGATCAGAGGAGGAAGAGTTGCACATTAATCGATAAGTAGCCTTGTAACATTGGGGTAGAAGATGTTGTTAAATTGTCAGGTTTTGGACTTGAGTGATATGACTCATGCACCTGAGGGGAGCAGCTGAAATAGGCCATGCAGAGGTATGAAGAGTTCTATTGGCAAATTTAGTGTTATCTTATCTAGCCAATAGAGAACGTTCCCAGAACTTTAGTCAATGTTATGTGATGGTCTGCTCAAAGTTGGCAGAGGACATTTTTACTATAACATTACAATGGAACCTTATTTCCACTTTTTACATTTTAACAACGGTTCAGTCAATATCAGCATGATAAAATTATTATCTGAACATTTTTTAACAGAATCAATGTTGAAAAATATTGTTTTATAATAAAATATTTCATAAAAATTCTATGTAGTGCTCATTTTTACTACAAACACGCTGTCCAGACTTGAACCCATGACCTTTGATGTGTAAAGCGACAATTTTTTTATTACTTTGTGTTATTAATAAGCTTCAGTTTGAAGTCTTGAGCAACATCACCTGCTTCAATTTGATGATAACACGTAATACTGCAATCATATGATGGAAAACAGCTACAAGACAAATTACAGAGAAGGTGAAAGTCTTTAGAAGCTGTTCTTCAGGAAATTCAGGGCACCTGCAAAGCAATCCTGTGTTTGCCATGACATATTTCTGCCACAGTGACGCACCAAGACAGTGAAATTCATTGGCCTTGCTTTTTATATTCACACTACAGGTGAACTAGGAATGAACTGGCATCGTTCACCCTCAAGGACATAACACAAAATGACATTCATGTATTATATGAGAAGCCAGTGCTACAGCACTTTTGGTGGTTGGTGCAATTATCTGTAGCAGCAGGGAAAGTCCAAAGAAACACAGCTTGTGCTGAATACTGAGCAGATCTATGAACATGCTGCAGTTAAGCCCCCCCCAAAGTAATGGACACATCTTTCCATATTATGGTCTGATCTGACAGTGATATTTGCCTGAATGTGAGGTTAAGATCAGTGCTACGTCCCAGAGATGAATCCTCTCCAGTGTATAGCAGAATTCAGTGTGACGGAAAAAAGTGGTGGCGCAGTTGCCATGGAAACCCCTTGTCGTCACTTTCATTTTTTTTTTTATCCTCATATTAACGCATTAACACATTTCTGTATCTGGTGGCATGGTAATTAAATAAATGACTGGATAAATGAAAGACGGAATGAATGGATTGATAAAAGATAAACAAAGTTGCAAACTCTTAAAAATTTCTTTTATTTCTACAGCAAAAACATTAATTACTTGGAAAGCTGTCATATAGAGTGTGTAAATTACTATTATATTACTTTAGCTGAAAAAACTTAAATAGAAATTCTTAATTATCATAACACAGATTGACCAATGATTTGTTTTCTCCCAAGATAAAAATCTCCCACTGTGAAACATGAAGAATTGTATAACACCGAAGTCATTCTGTGCCTTTAATTTTAGTAGATGCATTCGCAAACTGACATGACACACATTACGAGAGGCTGTAAGAAGCATGTTCAGTGAAGTAGACGTGGACGAATTAAGGTCTTTATGACCATGTCTTTGATATTTCACTGTATCTAAAAGAAATACATGCATAATCTATAAAAAAAAGTATTAAATCTTTTTCCAGTGTACAATCTTCAGTGCTTTCAGAATGGTGAAATGGCACCAGCACATCTCACAAAACCACCATGTGTCAAAAAGCAGCTACAGCAGTACAAGGTCTTCCACCCTGACATGCATCGGTTTCATTCCTTAAGACGCCATCACTGTGCTGCTCATTAGGTTTCTGCAAAGTCACTAAGTAGTACAATTAAGGCAAGCGCTGGCTGTCGAAGTACATAGCCACTGATATCGGGGGCCAATTAAGTATCACTTATTACTAAACAGCAAGTAATAGAGTATTATAATTGTATAGTTTTATTTCACACACCTTCCCGGGAGAATCTGTCCATGCAAGTCTCATTGCACAATATTATACGATAAAATTAATGCCTTAGTATACTTGTGGTTTCAACATATGTGCCCTTTTTCATCTAAACCTAAATCATCACCAGCCCCCATTATTATGTATATACTGAATGGAAACAGAAGTCAAAGAACAAAAAGCATAGTCTGCTAAAGATAAGTAAAAAATAAAGCTGTTTCTTTCACATTGGTACCTGGCAAGCTGTAGACCTTCTTGAACCAACAAACAGCAATGGAATTGGAAAAACCTTCGGAGCGCTAGAAGTAACGACTGCAATATTTACAGTTGCTCATTCTTTCTCATGCAGAGATAATGCAGGGTGAAATGTGACATTTTTAACTTGGACAAAGCAAATGTTTTGCTTTGTGTTTTAAAATCAGCTGTTGTGCCTAGAAGAGCAGTTTCTTGGAGTCTGGGGGCCTTTGAAGCCCTTGTTTATGCACATTTGCTCCAACCAACTATCACGTTGATTTCTTTCAAGAAAATGTTTCAAAACACCTTTTCTCTTTGTATCCTTGTACTTGAACTTCCATATATTTTTATAAAAAAAAAAGAAAAAGGACCTGTGAAAAAACAATGCATTTTATAAGCATAAGCATGGCTAGTAGGGCTGGGTTTGGCAAAGACGCCCCACTTCAATTCAATCCCTATATCAATGCAATAGGAATGAGATATGAAACACTATATAGCAGCCTCACATATTTGGAGAGCTGTTTAAAAAGCTTTAAATGGAACACAAATTTACAAATTCAGAGTCACTAGAAGCAAATTATGAAAACCACTAAAGAAAGGCCAAAGGATGGTATACCAAGATATTTCTATTTGAGGAACATATGAGTATAGTTCCTTAAAACCAGAACTCACCTGTCACACCGCTGGAATTTTCTCTGGAACCCGAACCTTTCTCCTGAACCAGGGACTTTTGTTGTGTTCACACCGCAGGAACTCAGCCCAATTGTAATCCCTCAGAGGCAGCTCCAGATCCTTTTCCGTACCTACTCCAGACTAGGTACTTTTCAGGTGAACACAAGGTACTAGGGAGGTGCTTGTAGATAGCTTGCTGACCGGTTGACCACAAGCACCAGCACCAACTTGGAAGTTACGCCGAAGAGCAAAAAAATGCAGTGGAGCGAAAATTGAGCAGATGTAATTATCTTTTTGTACCTCAATTACATGTAATGCATCAATTAATACATTTTTCGTTTGCATCTCCATATTTGTGCATTGCAGAATTTGATTGCTAACCATTATACGTTTGTCTGATTGTCACTGGTGTTGGTGGTGAAACTTGCCAGCACTTATTGGCAGGATAAGGTTACATAAAATTTGTGTCACAGTATAATTTGAACCACTGACGTTTCTTCTTAAAATTTCAATATAAATGCTTCTGTACTTCTGTTTCAAATAAGACGCATCTTATTGGTTGCATCTGAACTTTGAAGCAGGACGTTTTACAGCATTGTGATAAATATTGAGGCGTTTTGCTCTTGACTGTTCTTGAAATAAAACCTCGAGTCCTCTATGTCTGAGACCGAGACAAGATCGAGTCAAAATAAATTTGATTCTGAGACGAGACCAGGACTGCAAAAAAATGGTCTCGAGACCAACACCGGTCTCGAGTATTACAACACTAGCGTCCTGCCCTTCTCGTCCCGCCCCCCTCGTCGACCACGCCTACTCGTTACCCTCGTGTGGATTCCCCGTGTTCACCAGCTGTCTCCCGTTGTTGTCATTGGTCTCTTGTATTTAAGTCCACGTTACGTTCATTTCCCCGAGTCCGGTCGTTGACGTTATGTGTTTCCAGTGTGCTAAGGTTTCAATAAACCTCGTTTTGCTTGCATTCACGGCTCCTTTCGCCTGCTTCCCGGTCTGAGTCGTGACAACTAGTTTATGCAATACTATTGCAACCCGCATGTGCCAGCACTGAAAGCCAAATACAAACTAAAACTAACTAAAAATATATACTTAAAAATGAAAACTAGCCGAATACAAAAAAATACACGTCCAGTTCCCATGTCAAAATATACAACATTTACCATGGTTGGCTCAAATCTTGTAATGAGAGAGAAAGTAGCATCACCTATATGATGAGGACCAATGCAAGTAAAATTCAGCGAAAATGTTTTCAAAGTCAGTGCACAAATTAACTAAATCGGGTTTTGTGAATCAATATTAAATCATAGAAACCAGGATCGTGATTAATCATAAAATCAATATTTTTTTCCTCACCTAATAACTAGCAGTGGTACCTCTATGTAGTACCATGAAGGCCCACCTCCAGTCTCCAGAACTCTTTCAAGGGTAGATGAGTTATAAATGTATTTTTGCACTTGAGGCCTCCCTATTAGTTTTAAGGGGTGTGGCCAGTCCCCTTTGGCTATTTCTGAGATACTGGAATCACTATGTCTGGTACCAACATTCACGTCCTGTTCAAACTCACTTAAATATACATGCATACATTAAATATGCATAAATTAAATATATATATTTTTAATTATAACAAATTCCTAATAAGGTCTTAGTAATATTCCTCTTTGAATATAAAATTTAATATCTATCTATGAATTGAGATTGTGGTGCCCTGATCAGGGGATTTTATTATCATACTTTAATGCAAACAGTTTTTCTTTTAATACAAATGGGATCATTTTGTGTTTATTCGCATGTTGTGTTTGTTCAGAAACACAACACAGATGTAAATATAGCTGCTCCCCAAACTCAAAAGAAAACAACATAACAAAGACGAGCGGCTGCTCAGCATAATGTTTTATTCATTTTGTACAGTGTTTCTGTCTTAATGTGGCAAAGCCCATCGGACACCATGAAAGAGCTGCGTAAACAAGGACTTTGTCACAACAAAACTTTGTGTCTGTGTGCCACAGAAGACGAGCAACATACAAGTGATGTCCTCCAAAAACGTGAGCTATCTGTAAAATCTAAGGCTGCACTCTTGGTAAATAGAAGGTCTACTTACAGACACTCCATCTTATTTTGGGTTAAGTGGTTCCTTACAAGAACATGTCCAGGACTCAGTTGCCACAATGTAAGCTGGAGACAGCTATTTAGGGAGGATTTATTTTCGGTGCCCATTTTGGTCCTGCCACTTTTACAGCCATAGAAACGAGAAGTGTGTCTGTGTGCTTTTGTTGAAGGAACATGCATTACTTTGTCAGTGCTAAGGATATGCAATGGTGAAAAGGTTTACAGTCCACTGTGTTTTCCCAAAAAAGTACCTTTTAATGAACAGAATGAAAGGACCAACGTGTTACCAAAAAAGCAATAATCCTCTGCTTGCCTGGATGCTGGTAAAGCTGGTTTTGGAGATCCCAAACATTATGCCCTGTGGCTTAAAGATGTGTAGAATCCTTACATGTTATCCCATATTTGTTGAGATAAATCTATAATAATGAAATCATCCGTTTCAAAAACAGTTTGTCATTTTACTCAGTTATTACCCCAAGTAAATCTATAAGTAACTGACTGACAGCAATGAGACTGAGATATGAGATATGAGGCAGCAATGAGAATGAGATGCTTGCCTGAATGCTGGTTTAGGAGATTCCATACAATACGTCCTGTGGCTTAAAGATGTGCAGAATGCTTATGTCAAAGGCATGATTGAGAAGTTCAATTGTAGCACTTATATACAGAGCATCTAATGCTCAGCTGATGATCATACCATGTTACCAAAGGTTGTGAGGGGGTGTAAATAAATGAATACATTTTTAAATCAGCCTTGTTAATCTGAATGTGTCCTGGTTTAATGGGATCTGATAGAACAGCCCATCTGCCTCTCTTCAGTTAATACAGTGATGCTATGGTCACAGCCATTGCTGAATTCATCTGGATTTAGATATGTAAATTGATTGACTTATTAGAATATTATATATTAACAAGTTAAGTACATGCATGTCATAGAAAGCATAATGTTAACTTATCACAAATTAAGTGATACAAAAAGTGATACAAATGAAAGTGAATACGAAAGTTCAAACAAGGAGACCTAATGAATCCAAGCGTGTCCAATCACATCGATCCAGGTTTTATATAAAGAGCAAGTCTAACCCACTTCTTTGGCGTTACAGTTATTCGGTTCGCCTGCCTCCTCCCCTCCACCACCTTCGGCTCCCCGTCCTGGTCCGGGGTCGGCTCCTTGGCCTCCTGCCTGGTCCGGGGTCGGCTCCTTCGCCTCCTGCCTGGTCGCCCAGCCATATTTATTGTCTTCTGAGGCGACGGAACCGACGACCAAGAGACGGGCTTCGCCAAACCTATGTTATCATTCTCATTTAAATTGTTTAATCAAATAAACACTCGTGTCATCTATCTATTGAGGTCTCCTTGGTTGAAATTTAGTTTTGTAGATTTTTCTCCATTTAAATTGAGTTTGAAACCCTATTCACTGGGGATTTCAAACTCCAGTTATCTCTGCCCATGGAGCATGCTGGTTTTTGTTTCAACAGAGATCTTAATTAATCAACCTCTTCATTTATTTGGAACTGCTGACTGAATGCATAGCATGATATATTTCACAATACAATAAAATGTGTACATAATGACTAAGTATTATTTTCCAGTGTGTTAAACCTACTCTGTTTGTAGTCATTTCATTGCTGCCGATCAGTTACTTATAGCTTACATAATCATTACCAGTTGGGGTAATAACTGAGTAAAATGTTTTGGAACAGATCATTTCATTACCATAGGTTTGTCTCAGCAAATGTGGGGTAACGTGTCCTTGTCCCAGGGGTGATAAACTCTGTCTCATTATTCAGAATCACTGTAAAAAAAAGTTGTTCACATGTTTGAAAACCTTGCTTCGCACAATTATCAAAATTAAGTGAACAGACATACACACACTGAGTACTTTACTTCAGAAGTACAAGTACTTTATCTTAGTACTTTAGCTCAAGCCTCAGATAACAGATTCCTTATGGCATGCGTAGACCCTCATATTTTTACAGCAAAATATTCTACAGGATACTTTGCATTGAATGACAGTTTATTACATGAGCTGGGATGAGTGGTTTTGAGTCTGGACTAACCGCAGTAACACAAGTGTAAGAATTTTTGTGGTCTGTAAATTATCAATGGTACTTTCTTAAAGATCACTGCATTGCACTGGGGAAGAAAAACCACCCTAAAGACTGGAAGATGTGACACCAATGTATTTAAATATGTCCTCCCAGAATAGAAAAGCTGAGTACCATTTGATGACTGCTGACCATTAATTTGCTTATCCGACTTTGAATTTGGTATTCTGCGAATCGTAGTAACTGATCTATTCGTTTTTACCTCTATTCTTATATTTGATTCAGGTTAACAGGTTTCTTTTCTCCAGTTTGTGTTTGAAAATACAGCAGCTATATTGATAATTAGAACATTGTATAATGTGATGTTAAGTATCATTGCTCTAATAATCATATGCATAAAATCAGTGATGATGAGATTTTGAACGAAGACCATTTGCATAAGATATATGTCAAGCACTATTTAAATCATGATAATTGACAATTTTAGAATTGCCCAGAAGACCTCTGACTGCAGAGCCCTACCCAAAATTAATTTTTAATATCGCTGCTCACCTGAATACTTGTGCACAAGGGGAGAGTGAATAACAAATTATATCAGTTCCATCGATGATAATTCTCTCCGGGCCTCTTGCGAGGCGCTTAACTGCACATTTTTAAACTCACAAGTGCGAAGACAGGGATCTTATCCTGTAGCACAACAGGCCTAAGTTGTCTCAACTCACTTGCCAACACACGGTAAAACTTTTCATGTGTTTAATCGATTTGATTTTAATTGAATAAATTTCCATCTGAAATGCTCCCTCAGCAGCACATAGGGCTAATTATTTATATCCAAAGTTCTCCCATCACTAGTTTATCAGAATGTAATCTGCATGGGAAAGGTGGGAGGGCTTTTGTATTTCAAATTTGGCATGGTACAGCAGAACACTGATGGCCGCCTGTCGTAAGAAACAGAAACATTATTTATCGTGCAAGATTACTTTCATTTGGTGTCTCTCTGTGACGGCATATCGGATCATGAACTCTCTCCTGGTAATCTGTGCAGCCAAAGTAATTATTTTAGTTTGCGCAACGCTGAAGACATCTCATCTGAAAATTTTAATTAATAGGGACACACAACAGCAAGTAATGATTTCGTTAAAGTCCTAAACGTAGAAGAATCCATGACTGAATTTAGCAACATTCTTCTGATTAGAATGGAACCATACATTCATATATTGTTAACATTTAAGCTAGTAGTAAGATGATACCCGATGACATGATGAAACGTGAAGGATTAAGGAACATTGTTATGGTTCAGCAGGACACGCTTCATGGCAATTTACGGATGCTGCATGTGAAACGGTGAATCTCATGGAGGCTAATTGAATTTGCTTCATCGCTATAAAACGATTTTATGTATTTCCCTAAAATGTCATTGTGCAAAATCAAAATAAATGCCTGCGATTAATCATAACTTATAACAAATTTTCCTTTTGCATTCCAGAAGAAGTTTGTGTATTAGTATCAGCATTAGACAATTAAGTAATTCAGCATTGAGCAATTAACTAATTGAGAAAAAAAGAACTTATTTATGGAAATTTACAGCGCAACAACCAGCTTCTAGAGAACAGATTTGGGCTTGTGGGCAGTTTCCTGCAAACAGATTAGCTCATTTTGTGTAGGAATCTTTCACACTGGGCTCAGCAAAGCAGAGCTTCCAATATATAAAGTATGTATTCTATTTCTGATGAGTGTCAGGTCACTCAGAGCTAATGCAATCATCTCAAGCTAGGTAATTAACCAGGTATAATACTAATGTGAAATATTGACTTATTAGAAATATTAACACATTCAATCAAATGAAGTCATGTTTTCCATAACACTTCTGATAAAGCATGCAGAAATGGTAAATTATTTGGCAAAGCGTTTTGCACTTTATAGTCTTGTTATATATTTTTTTTCAGGCATATGTTAGGCACATAAATATACACATGCTTGCATTATTATGAAATGAAATGAAATATATTTAACCAATACACTTTATTTTTAAAAAATTGTTGGGCATACATGCATTTGAAAGGAAATTGTTTAATTTGCTCTTGTGGGCCGTTTTATGTCATAATGTTGGTATTCATATTTATTTATGTATTATTAATTTCCAAGATAGACAGACAGACAGATAGAAGATCATATAATATACAATCAATAGCAGTGATATAAGGGAGTATTTTTAAGGGCCCTGTGTGACATACAGTACACTTTTTAGTGCAATGTGTCTCACAGCAAAACCATTAGACTTATGTCCAAGACTTAAAGGCTGATTGTAAAATCAGTAATGTAACTCATTTTGTTTGATACTTCAGTCATTTAAATGACATTAAGATGCACACAACCACACATTAGGCTAATGAAGTGACCTTGATGTTTCCTTGGAACATTTAACTAACCCCAAGGTGGTCATTATATTGCTTAATCTATAATACTCTGGAGCAAACAATGTTTTTTATTTGCTGAAGAAGAGATGCACTTCTGTTGATTTGCTTGAACTGTCCACGGTAGATACACAGCTTTTCATTTACTCTAGCTTTCAGAAAAAATGCGTTCAACTTTGAAGGGGATACACAGCTTCTGAGGTTGTTTCCCTTTGTTACATGGAAAATGTTCTTGTCCCTACTGTAGGATATCAAAGATTCAGGCACCTGGTCAGTGGCTAAGAATGCAGAAATGTTCCTCTGAGGATAAAAAGCATGGCTGTTATTTTTGTTTATTTTGTGCTGAGCATGAGAAGGTTGTCAGCCAAGACAAATTCTGAAAAATTTTTACCAGGCCGATGCTCTGGTTGTGAAGGGTAGGAGATGGATTGATGCAGGAGGCTCTGCGGAAGATATTTTTGAATAGGGTATAACAAAAGTCAACAAGGCTCCCCGCCGGTAAAAGCAGAACTGCAAATCTCAGGTTTTAGATTTGGATTACATTGTGTGTTTTTCTCGCATTGATTAAATATTTAGAGATGTTTAACAATGGCAAATACTAGCAATAAATTTAAAATATTTTGCTTACACTCATAATAAGCGGTTCTGACATAACATCATTCTGAGAAACATGATCAATAAGCAAATAATTTTGGTAAGAATTAACATTACATCAGATGTTTGAATTTACAAATATTTATTACAATTTAAAAATGGCATGGCAAATAGTATATAATTAGAACACCTATATTTGTTTCATTCTTATTGATACTATTGAAACAGAAGACATGCATTGTTACCAATGTATGACTGTTACAAAGTCGACTCAGCCGATTTTGTTAACACAAAAAAATCAGTGAATATCTGCTCTTTGTTGTAACCAAACAAACACTTAGCTATGTACTTGTACCCCAAATGTTTGGCTGGCATAATCAATAAGAAGAAACAAAAAGATGGTCCTAAAGTATTAATTCTTCATTTTAATTCTACAAAGTGCATGCAGGCTATAAATCATTACATTACAACGTTTTTGTTGCTTGCAGACCTTTTTAATGTATTTACAGAATAAAATAAAGTTGTATGTATTTTTTTCAATGCTTACACTGCAAATCCTGTGTTACAAGTCATTATGAATTGCAGCGTAAAAACGGGCAAAACTGAAAGAATGAAAAGAAAAAAAAGGCGATGTGATAAATGTCAGAAGTTAAGCTCTTGGGATCTGAGGACAAAATAAATAAATAACCGAAGTCCAAGATGAATATCACAAGAACTCATTACGCTAAATGTCTGACAGCTAAAATTCATCAACATAATGAGAGAAAACAAACAAACAGCAAAAATGTCATAAACATTACTAACATCCTCTTAAAGCCTTGGAGGCATTCCTGCTATGTTGACTCTTCACAATCGTACAACTGCAACTTGTGATGCATGAAAAACAGTCGATAGCTTAATTACCTCAGAAATTTGCATGCCCTGGTATCAAAGAACTTTTTGAAAATTATACCCTTAGTGTATAACACATTTATTGGTGCACTCATAGCAGGCAACTTTATCCATCGAGTGCACACGCATATTGCAATTCCCCCAAAGCTTTAGTTAATGTGACCCCATCATCGCAACTAAATCAGCAATCCCCCTCGTTTATGCGTGTGCGATCAATGCGCAATTATGCATCTTCCCTGCGGCAGCTCGGCCATCAAAATTGTTTATGAAGTTCACAATTAATCATGAAAGGATGACATTGAGTCAGAGATGGCTCTGTCCCTTAGAGAACCAGAATGTGCCTGGGAAATGGCTTGGGAATCTAACTCCCTGCTTTATGACATTCATTTAAATGGAAGTTGCATTTTCACTCTGAAAGTTTTATAACAGTTAGAATCATTGACATTGCTCCTAAAACATTTGAATGTCCAATTCCACAGAAAACTATTATCCATCCATCTGCAGCGCCTTTTTTTGGGTAAATAAAAGGGTGGTGGACAATGTGTGTCTCTGTCAATTACTAAACAGCATTACATTTGAATTAGAATGTAACCCCTTTAGTTTAACCCCAGACACAGAGAAAATATACAGTGTGTGTGTGTGTGTGTGTGTATATATATATATGTATTCCATATATATATATATGGAAGGACAGATAGATAGATGTTTCACTTTGCAACATATTTCAGGACACTCCTTCCCCCCAACTCTAAATCCAGGTTTCAGTATAACACCTTTTGAGCCACCAAAAAGCTATATGTGATTAGTCTGATAAACACAAGTCCAGATTATAACCATACTAATTAAGCTGAAACATTAAAGGTTTCAGGCTGGCTCGTTCCTCAGGGGTCCATTGGCCAGGATAAATTGACACTAGATAAAATAAAATAAACGGATCGTGTTGTACCTGAGCTCTCGGTGTTATGGTTTAAGTGGAAATCCTGTTAACTGGTGACAAACATGGTCACACAACATGCATTCACTTATTTTTGCAGAAGAGGGGCGCAGTTTCTTCATGTTTGGAGAACCAAATAAAATAAATTACTAAAACATGCATGCTAATGAAGAAACTGACTTGTCCCGCACGTCTGCAACATATCACAAACATGTAACATGTATGCAGTTGTATCGTTGGTGTATATAAAAACAAATCCCTTATTAAAAAAGATTGCTCTTCAAATACATACACTATATGGACAAAAGTACTGGGACACCTGGTGATTACACCTACAGGAACCTTTATGACATTCCATTCTGAATCCGTAGGCATCACTATGGAGTTGGTCCCCCTCTTTGCAGCTATAACAGCTGCCACTCTGTATGTTGCTGTATGCCCAGAACACAACTACAGGACACCAATTACTCATGCCAAACCCCAGCAGACACACTTGTGGTATAGATTATTATACCTGACTGCTGGAAGTATAAGTGTTTATACATGTACGGTATAGTAGTAACCTTGACCTCATTGCTTACTGCATCCCTCCAGCTGCGAGCGTCGTCTGCCAACGCACAGCGTGCCTGGTGATGGACAGTCACACAGACCAATCACTGTTGCCTGCTGTTACGCCATGCCTGTTTATAGAGCGTGACTATTAATAATCCCGACTACGGATCTACGCTGGATATCACCGGCACGCCACGCACCTTGTAGGCAGAGCCTGCATGTCCGTTATAGCCGAACAAAACTACAGCTAAAAGCGGCCCTGGGGACCAAATTGTCTGTCTGTTATAAGCGAAATTCCGTTATATGTGAGTCCGCTATATCCAATGCTTTTTCTGCATGTTCTTAAAAGCGCACGGCAAGGACCAGCGAACCTCGTCCGTTATAGACGATATTCCGTTATAAGCGAGTCCACTATAACAAGATTTTAGTTTCCAAAAGACTTGAGGAATGAAAGCTGTCATACAAAATCTCATCCCTGGATAGGTTTTATTAGATAATAATAAAGCTATACTATTAAACTATAGTGATGTTTTATTGATTATACCTGTATATTTAACTACATAGCCACATATTTTACTAATTATTACGGTACATATAATAGTTTTAGGGATATTTTAAAAAGGTGTGTTTTATTAATTATCTAAAAAAATGTTCACATTTAGCTGGATAGTATAACTGACATTTTATTATGGACATGTTTAAGTACATTATTAATGTATATTTAGCTCAATAGCCATATGTTTCATCGATTATAGTCCTACATTTATCGCAATAAAAATTTATATTGATTATAACCACATATTTTGCTGCATAACAACATATCTTATTGGCTATTGCCTACATAAAATACAGTTACAAATATTTTATAAAGGTGTGTTTTTTTTATTATTATTATTTTTTTTTAAGTTCATATTTAGGCTGGAGAGAATTACTAGCATGTTTTGTTATGATTTAACCAACATATTCAATTATATTATTTCTCTATATTTAGTTTGATAGCAATATGTTTTATTGATTATAACCATACATTTAGCTCCAGTGCAACATGGTTGCTTAACCCACATGACTTTAATAATTACTTACTACCTTGATAAATCGATAATATTAGGGATTCTGCTTTACCAGTGTGCATTTAATTGCATTCTTATATTTCACGCAATCCAAATTTTAAGGAACAGGCAGTATAGCTACAAATGCTATAATGTTTAAGAGTTTTATAAAGATGTGTTTCTTTATGGTGATACCTCTGTATTGTATTGTTACTCTAAAATATAGGACAGCGTTATATCACAATAATAAATAAACATTCTTAAATCAGTGTTAAATGCTGTGTGTTCATGTGTATGTTACTGATCTCGGTTAAAACATTTGTAAACCTATTTTATATACACTATCAAGCTAAATACATTGTTATAACCAACAAAACATGTCAGCATAGAGCTAGATATGCATTATTAATCTAATAAATTATGTCAGTGAGACAATTCTTATCAAGCTACATATACGGATATAATCAATAACACATATAGCTAATGAGCTAAAAATGCAATAATAATCTAAATGTGTTGACTAAATAATAATAAAACACTGGTTATACTATCCAGCTAAATGTGAATGTTTTATTTAATGCAATTAGTAAAAGAAACACCTTTTTAAAACATTCGCTATAGCTCAATAATCTAATAAAACATATCCGGGGATGAGATTTTGTGTGACAGCTGTCATTCCTCAAGTCTTCCACAAACTATAGAGAAACTGAAGACAGAGTAGCTGATGACGTAGGGCTAATTCCATAACGCACTGACTGGATTTGCACCTTTTTTGAATTTTTGTTATTGTGTGCTTGTGCTTTGCACTTTGGAGCTGCAGGTTTTTTATTTCCGTCCTTTCTTTTTTTGTGTTTCCTTTTTCTGTTTCGCACTAAAGGGCCACCGTAATTATCCCTCCTTCACCCAACTTTGCAGTTGGTACAATGCAGTCAGGTAGGTAACATTCTCCTAGAATCTGTCAGATTACATGATTTGTCACTTCACCAAACACATTTCCACAGCTCCAGAGTCCAGCGGCGGTGTGCTTTACACCACTCTATCTGATGCTTTGGTGATGTGAAGCTGCCATGCAGCTACTTGACCTCAGAAGCCCATCCTATGAAGCTCTTGACACACAATTTTTGCGCTGGGGTTAAAGCCAGAGGAAGTTTGGAACTTTGGCAGTTATTGAGTCAAGACTGTTGGCCAGTTTTACGCACTATGAACCTCAGCACATGACGACCCTGCTTTGTTACCTTATGTGGTTACAGAGTTTCTGTTGTTCCTCAGTGCTTCCACTTTGCGATAACACCACTTACAGTTGACTGTGGAATATCTTGCCGGGAAGAAATTTGACAAACTGACTTATTACAAAGGTGTCCTCCTATGACAGCACCATGCTTGAATTCACTGAGCTGTTCAGAACAACTCAATCTTTCACAAATGTTTATAAACCTGACTGCATGGCTAGTTGCTTGATTTTATACACCTGTGGCAATGGGTCTGAATGAAACACCTAAATTCGATAATTAAGAGGTGTGTCCTAATACTTTTGTCCATACGGTGTATTTTAAGTAATTTGAAGTATGTGCATGGACAGTTCTCATTACTGATGTTTCACTCTTCCAAAATAAACGAATAAGCCATCACCACATATCCACAAGGATATGTAGACAATGGCGCATGAAAGCACTTTCACCAGTTAAAAGGATTACCATGTAAACCATAAGACCGGTACTGGGCGGTTGAGTGAGGGAGTCTGTCAGGAGATTTTCTCCGGGTTCTGGCAGCCATTAAATTTAGGTGTAGTTGAGCTAATATCATTGCAGGCAGCTGCTGTATAGGCAGCAGTTTGCGTAATAGTGGCTAAATCACTCTCAACAGCCTAATTACTGTAACTTTCTGGGGTTAATATTTTTTTAATTATTTATGTTGGTTAATAATATTTGTTATTTTGCTCTTGTCCAGTACATGCAAAATTCATATTTACATTATAAAGCTCGTATGTATTAAGTTTTCAGAGCAGTCAGCTACACGGTTGTTCTCCTCCTCCTGCTTCCAGCTTCCCACTAACCTCTCTTGCTTTTTTTCTTCACACTTGACCTAGGATTTGTATCCCAAAGCAGGATTTCTCGCTTAGCCGGATAACTTGCCGGACTTAAGGTAGTTGGGGCTAAATGTAAATAAACAAAGTTAAAGTTCATTTGAACTGGGCTACCTTAAATCCAACAAGTTATCTGGTGAGGTAAGAAATCCTGCTGCAGGATACAGGCAAACTGAAACTCATCTTCCAACCGGTTGTCCTGGAGCCTGTACAGTAGGGCTGAACGATTTATCAATTTGAAATTGAAATCGGGATTTGAAATAAAGCAATTAGCAAATTGCAAAGGCTGTGATTTAGAATGTGTATTATACAGCACGTCTAAGCCTGGGTTTAAAACTGTGAGAGTAGTTGAATAAACACTCCTTGTGTGACAGTCATTCTCCCCAATCAGAAGTACTGTGCTCCTCACGTGCCAGTCATGCTCACCAATCAGAAGTACTGTGCTCCTCACGTGCCAGTCATGCTCACCAATCAGAAGTACTGTGCTCCTCACGTGCCAGTGATGCTCACCAATCAGAAGTACTGTGCTCCTCATGTGCCAGTCATGCTCACCAATCAGAAGTGGCCCAAGGCGACTCTGTATATGCAAACAAACAAAAATATGAAACCCAAGGAAAACGTTACATTCGCAGTGTGAAAAAATATTAATTCCATTGCTGAGTAATAAGTGAATTACCTACCTATTTCATGGTCAGCAAATGTTTACAGAAAGGTCCTATTATTTTTTCATTACTTTATTTAATTGTTTTACGTTTGATATTCTCTGCTAATTTAACCCTTGCGCACATGGGACTTTCAGGAAGCACTGTTACTTTACTAAGAGTAAAAAGCCATCGAGTGCTGTTTGGCACTTAAAATGTGCATTAAAATGCTCGCAAAAATACAACCACTAGCTACTTTTTTGGGAAATAAAATGATGGTAAAGCAATTTTTAGCAATTTTGCCTTAAATTAACGGTAAATTGATGCGGAGAAAGAGTACGCGGCATAATCTGGGAACAACATCCACAGTTTCCACACCAAGTCATATGACCATCGTCATCAGTTTGTTTAGAAACTTTTCTTAATGTTCAGGAATGAGGTATATATATATATATATATATGCGCCAAGTCACTAAATACTCGAGGTACCTACACAATGGTTTAAAAACAGTAATAAATACTTGCTGGGGGCAATTCATACCTTTAATTTCTCGTTCTTGCATTGCATTAAAACAGGGGTGTCAAACTGCAGTCCTGGAGGGCCGGAGCCCTGCACATCTTTGGGTTTCCCCTCATTTAACACACCTGATTCAACAACTTGTGCTAACTACCACACAGCTCTTGAGCAAAATCATTTGTGGTGGAGCAGGGAAAGAACTAAGCTACACAGGACTCTGGCCCCCCAGGACTGGAGTTTGCATCCCTGCATTAGAATATAGGCCAGTAAATACATTGATGGTATCTCATGTGGTAATGCTGCGTCATATATTTTAATCCTGTTACGCACTGTATATTGAATTGAAGCTTGACTTTTAAAAAATCTGTTAGAAAAATTGCGATTAGATATTTTACCCAAATCGTAGGGAAAACCATAACATAATACATAATAATAATTATTATACAGTAATAATTAAAGTACCTACAGTACAGTATATACGGTACTGAACTGCACCTCAAGCCGGTGAACTGCTGAAGCTGTGCAATGTTTTCATGAGCATCAAAAAGTAGTGTGTTAGTTTCTTATTACGAACCATTGTATTTAACTACTTAATTATCTTTAGAATAATAGGCTTTATGGCAGTCATTTCGTAAGTACGAGTTGTCCATTATTCGTATGTTCTGTCCCAGGTACTGCCTCTATGCCCAAGTGGGATGTCTTGCTTAGCCAGATAACTTGTCAGATTTAAGGGAGTCTGGGCTAAACGTAAACAAACAAAGATGAAGTCCATTTTAGCCTTAAATCCGACACATTTTCTGGCTCAGCAAGAAATCCAGCTCCATGATACAGGCCTCTGGACACGGTTGCGGGAGAAAAATCATTTAAACCATTATTACTTTTGGTTGCATAAGTTAAACTGATGATGATAACACGTAGGATGTGGCGTTTGAAAGATTCATAAGGGGGAGGACAATACATTGAATTATAAATTTCACTGCAAGCCATTTACTTTATTAATCCATCATATTAAATAATGCTTCTATTTCAGGTTTCTCACCAGGCTGACTCTAACTTTTAGAGTTGGAAACCTTCCGGTTTTATACTTTTTTTCTGGTTCTCCGACTTGCCTTGCTCTTCTGGTGTAGATTACCTTTACCTGACCAGCTTATTTCTAACTGGCAGCCCATCTGCCATTAAAAGCATATCATGTCACCATAAGGTGTCACTTAAAGCACGATGAAATAATCCTGCTTGTGTGAAACTTCCAGGACGTCAGCATTCAGAAGACCGTTGCATTAATAAAAGAGTCACAGGATTTCAGGCCTGGTTTTCAATAAATGTCATCTCAGCAGGTCCTCACCCTCTGTTTTTCTTCTTGTGTGTATTTTTGTATGTGAGGGAGAAAAGAATGTTTCGCCTTGTTTTCACTCCTCAATATAATGGCATCCAGCAATGCTAAGTGTTTGCTGTGAGAGCCGTCTTTGTTCAGGAGTGTCATTCTCTGGTGCAATTATATACTTTTCACCTGCATTTACATTTACTCTGATAATGGCAAAGTACCAACATAAATATTTCCATCTGACAGCATGTTGTCTATCTCAAGGAGTCATGGGTTTCAGGCTCATAAACATGTGGTTAACTACAGTTAAGTCCTTTGCTCTCTCTCTCTGTTGCTGAATGAAAATCTTGCAGTATGTAAGTGCTTTCAAACACCTGTACTTCTCTTCAGCTATACATGAGGCTCTCCCTTTCATTTTACCTTCTACCGTCCTCCTCACACAAAATGTCATGCATTAATATGAAATACACTGAATAAATGATAATGCCAATACTATTTATATCCAATGGTTGAGATCTCTCCTAAGCACAACTAAAAGCCTCTAAATTGTAAACAGCTGTATCACAGTAGGAAACACAGAATCCAGCAAGACAGGTGGAATACGTTTAACCATCCTTCAGAAAGTCCTATGCATTAGGGAATAGGACCCTCAGGGTTCCATTTCCGCAGGTATTTAGGTAAATACAGGAGGAAATCATCTATCAGAAATTCCCACTATTTCATACTCCTGAATATTTTGAGCCTTTTCTTCAAATTTTAATGAGTAATAACATCTTTCTTGAGATACAATATGCTGCTTAGTTTTCTAGGTCATTCCTCAGAGAGTGCCTTTGATCACTGCTCACTTTATTGGGTGGAAATTAATGATTTAGGAAACAAAATGCATGCAGAACACATGCAAAAGACATAAAAAGGTTAAATATTTCATGCATATTAAAATTATTTTTAATGCCTCCAAAATTAGAGACCAATGCAAAAGCAAAATAAAGTGAAAACCATAAATGCATTTTTTAGCATCATTTAAAAATATTTCAAATGTTTTAAACATCAGCATGATGAAAAGAAAGCCTTTAGCTTATTCCATGAAACCTTGAGCACGACACAGGGGAAACCCTGGACAGGGTGCCAGGCACACACTCACACCCCATAGACAATTTTGGAAAAACCAGTACACCATAACTGCATCTAGTTGAACAGTGGGAGGAAACTGAATTATCTGTAAAAATAGCCACACAAACAGAGAGAGATAATGCAGGCTCTATACACATGAAGCCAGTGCGAGAATCACGCACATGACACAAGAGGTGTGAGGCTCTTGCAATACTAAGTGCTTAAAATAGATTGGTAAACACTCAATGCATAAAATATATTGTTAAATGTTAAGTCATAAAAGGAGATACGGTGGGTGGCAAACATTTCATATGTGAAGAATAAAGTGAAAGACAAAAGCAGGAAAGACTTGGTTGAGGTTCATTCATTGCCATTGTAATGGAAGGAGAAAGAACTATGTTACTGGTGACTACCTTTACAAGATGCTGGTTGGCAAATGGCAGGCTTCCAACAGTGGCCTGCCAAAAAATTTCAATCTATGCCCTGTGTAATGACCTGGAGTTTCACCTCTTCCTCATCCGCTGACTTATCCTTTCCACTCTATCGCCTTCTCCTCAGCACCCATTCATTATTGCATCCTGTTTTAGTGGAAGGCCAGATCATGCTTTGTGCTAAATGATAAAACCACCAAGAAGGTTTTTAAAAAAAAAAATTTAAAAATGATATGAAAAATATCCAGGTAAGGAACAGCATGAAGGCAGGTAAAGAATAAAGTTAACCTTCTCTCCTACCCTCTTCTCCATGGGTATGCACTTCACGCTCTCCATGAAGTTCTCTTTGCAGAAGTCACAACCAGGGCAATGTCTTTGATTACAATTTAACAATTTTGAGGAAAGCAATCCCATCATTGGTATCTCAGGAAGAGTAATATAAAGAAGACCTCCAGGTGATGGAAGCTATCCCATAATACTGACATGGTTTCACTGGTATTGCAGGTTTGTCTGGTTGAGCCTGGTCCACAGCTGAATTTCTATTAATAAAAAATCAGATGGAAAAACAAAAGAAGAACATCAGAATTTTCTGAAATCATCTCAACTGATACTCTGAACTTCTACCCATAAGTCTGTGCTTTTCACAGTATTAACATTTCGTAAATCAGTCATATTATGCATATTCTGAAGCCAAAATACACCAGCGATTCTTAAAAAATTATTTCTTTTATCTTCCTGGTTTACAGCACTGTTGTCACTTTCAAATAGTGAATTAGGTATATTTTTCAATATGCTCAGTCAAAAAGAACAGATTGTTTACATTGTCATTGCCTTTTGTGGCTTGCTACAAAAATGGGAGTTAAAACACAACTTTTCAGGAGAATTTATGTCCATTTATTTCATACACTACTGGTATCAGACTGGAAGTAGGCACACCTGTTCTCTCATCTAAAGCTGTCATCTAGAGGGACTGATTGGATGATGGCGCTTAAATGTTCTCACCATTATCCACCCTCTCTTTTTTGATAATAGTTCAGTGTAAATTGGAGCATTTATCAAAAACACTTTGCAGAACTGCATGGATTTCATAAATTATGCTGCTGAATGATGGCATCTTTAATGGAGTGTTTTAAAGTCTCACTGTGAAAGTTTTTCAGTGTCTCATTTAATGTGAATAAAACCAATTATTCAGGGGCAACTTGTCAACTTTCTGTTAGCTACACAACTTTACACAATACACACATACAAACAAGCATGAATACATTACTTATTTTCTTTGAATTTATTATAAAGTCATATGTAGCATGCCATTTTACAAATTTATTTGGGTAGTTATTTCTTGGAATATATACACATTGGCTTTCCATCCATCCATCCATCCATCCATGAATTTTCCATAACTGTATGTCTTACACAAAGTTGCACCAAAGCCTATACATTGAGTACACAATGCAGTGTAGAGCTGTGTGTGTGTGTATATACGCATATTTTATATGTAAATTCATAAATTTTAGGGGTGTGATGGTACAGTTTTACAGTAAGAAGAAAATAAAAATGCATTATCCTTTAATTAAACAATGGACTCATATAACAGCTCTCCTTTCAGAAAAATTGCAGCATGATTAATTAGACCTAGTTTACATGTCTACTGTATGAAATCAAGGAGAGAAAAATATAAAAATTAAAAAGTGCTTCTTAACTTTGATAACGTAGAAATATTCCAAAAAAGGAAAGAAGTATGACAAATCTGTGACAGTTCTTGATGTTGCTTTTTATAAAAGCCAAGCTGCATACATGACAAAGTTCTTAGTCAATTAATAGTGTACTTATGAATGCCTTACACATTCTTACATATTCCTTGCAAACGTACAATGAAGCAAAGAAATGTTAGCATATATTCCTAGTAGATGTTGGCATGTTGTCAACAAGTACAGAAGAAATAAGGATACATACATTGCAGATCTATCGAAATTCATGTTTGTATGTACATTGAAAATTGAAGTGGAAGTGAGAGACTAAAAGAGAGAGGAAGACCGAAAGCAAAACAGAACTGCAGTATTCAATAGTCAACACTATGTGATGGGATAGGACTGCAGTGGCTGTTGAAGGAGGAGAAACTGAGCATCAAGAAGAGCAGTGTAATTCATGTTTCGCATCTCAAATGGAGGACAGAGCATGAGGACTGAATAATGAAACAAGCATGACAGATTTAGTATGCTGTTGAGGTTTTTGTCTGGCAGGGAGAGTGTCAGATTATTTAAAGAGGTTTGTCTATAAATATACGTGCCTCATCAAGGTCCTTCACCAAATGAAGGAAAGATATACTGATGAATAATGAAGACACATCATTACGATGTACAGACCAAAGTATAAAATCCTTTACTCTTTTTATTATATTTCGAAGATGGTGTATTTTGTCCTGCACGGTTTGTAGTAAATAAAAAAAACAAGAATATATATTCAGAAATTTACACAGACACACACACACCAATGTGTGTGTGTGTGTGTGTGTGTGTATACACATATATATATATATATATATATATATACATACACACATATAAATATTACACAAATTATACATGTATAAATTAATGTTGGATTTTCATCAAAGTGAGATATGCTAAACAACTTAGTTAACTGGAATTGCATCAAAGAAGACATGCATTATTTGATGGGAAATGTTAATGATATTGATCATTCTCTGCAAGAGATTTTCAGCTATTACTCTGCTCTGGCCATCCGCATTTTATGTCAGAGTGGAAAATCCGGATTGGTGCAGTTTTGGTGCAAGCAGAGGTCTGAACTAATAAATCAGTGCATGTGTCTTTAAATGCTTGAAGGCCTTTTCTCAATCAAGGAAATGAATCACAGCGCCCATGAAGAACTTCAGGCCTTCAGTGCTTTTGCAGAATTCGTATGTCCTTTACCTTCACACTCATCCTTGCAGGAAGGACGGATGTTCTGACATAATTTCACTTTTCCATTTTATTTTGTGTGTTTGTCCTCCAAGAGAATTATTGAAAGAGTTTGAGGAACTGGTGAATGTCCTTCTAGCGATGACCGTAACACAAATAAATTGGTCCTTTTGGTCTCTTATCAGGGAACATGTCATGAACACATCAGACACTGAAAATGAAATACATACAAAAGGTTAAGCCTTTCAGGGCAGTGCATGCTATGCATTAAAAAAGGATGTGAGCAAATTTCTTAACGCTTTAGTTTTTTTTTCTTTTTGTGACTATTATATTATGCTTCAACAGGTACTGCACTGAGTCTTAGCCCTCAGCTCCACAAGGTGAGATGCACCCTTCGGTGTTACAGTAAAGTATGTGGTATATATAAAGAACAGCTACACACGCGTTTACCTTAATTAACTGTGGTGATGTATATGGATAATCAATAAATTAATTAAATCTCATTCACAGAAATCCAGGGAATTTGATACTAATAGGATAATGGGGCTATTTACCTAAAATACATGGGATATATTTCAGTTGTTTCACATTATCCTTAGGATTGCCTGTTGTAAAGTTATTGACAAGTTCAGAATGTTTAGTACACATGCATGCAGTGTTATATTATGAACCTAATAGTTTGTATACAAAAGCTTGTGGAGTTATAGTGTGATGTACTGGAGTGTGTTGTATATACCGGAGTGAAGGGAAATAGGGACAATATAACAGTGTTTCAATGTGATTTTTTTAATCTAGTTCTATTTCTGCTGTTTTTCATTGACTCACGTGGCCACTAATTGTTCTGATCCATAAGAGTCCCATAGGCACACATATATCTGCATCCATAAAATAATACTTATTTCCAGTATAAGTCCCAGTGTTCTTCCATTGTTTACCACAAGTGGATGCAGTGAATTCTGAGTACTGGGTGAGTTATTTAGGCGGAACTGAGGTATCAGTGCAAATAAATTATTATGGGAATAAATTTCACTGACGTGGGAGAGTAGGAATGTGGATTAATACTATTCAGTGTCTCTGGACAGACTTTCATATAGTATGAGGCCAAGCTGAAACTTTGCCCTCTGCCCCTGCTCAATAATTCAACACTGGGATTCAGACAGATGGTATATTCAATCTATATTGGCTTTCTTGTGAGTGGTGCATGTGAAAGCCAGATAAGAGGATTATAAAAATAATTTACATTATGTGTAATGCACAAAATTAACATTGGAGGTTAAAAATTGTTCGTGGAATGGTTTTAAAGTTATAAAGTAGGAAAAGAATTATGAATACAAAGGTATACAAATACAAAGGTATACAAATGTGTAGATGGTGATTCACCAAATATTTATTCATATTATTGCGATTCCACTGTATGGCTGGTCTCAAATATAAAAGGACCAGTGACAATTTGCACAATGATCTAGCCAGTTTTGGTGTTTTAGGATAGATTTTTATGTTATAAACAGACATTATTTGTTCTACACACTGATTTCAAGACCTAAAAAATAAGCTTGTGGGTCATTTACTACAACAGATTATGGTTTATATTCATAATTTTGTAAATGCACTTTTTTCAGATATGACTTTCATGAAAAAAAATCCATCCGTCTTCCAGCCACATCCAGCACACACTCTCAGGGAGTCCTGAAGACACACAAAGGGCAGGGGCAGAACTCAAACTCCCAACCCTAGACATATGTGAGGTAACAGTGCTACTCACTATACACCCCTTTTTATGGAAAAAGTAAATAAAATAAATTTATAATAGCATGTTATGACAGTTACGATCAATTAGGCCCACTCTCAGCTGACTTAATTTTGAGATATAAGAAAAAAAATATTTGGGTCACACTGGCGCACGGTATCACTGTAAGCTCTTACCTCTAGGGCTGGCAGTTAAAATCCTATTTCCGCTCTGTGTGTGTGGAGTTTACCATGTTCTTACCGCTTTGGGTTTCCTCCTGCAGCCCAAAACAATGCAGTTAGAAAAACTTGTGACTTTGAATTGCCCATCATGTGGGTTTTTGTGAAGTAGTATGTGCCCTGTGATGCAGAGCTATCCCATCCAGAACGTCCTCCTGCTATTTCTGTGTTTTCAGAAACACATGCTTACTGACACATATACTGGGCGTGCAGGTGGAATATGGATGGATGTAGAGTTCCAAGTTGAATCATTAAAGACAATCATTAAGCACATTTTGCATCTGAAATGCAAGATGTGTGTGGTAGAGTGGGTTAAAACTCGCCACATTTGTTGCGCAATTTGCCCCCCCCCCAATTAATTATGTAATCTTAAACGAAATTTGCTATTTCTAAAAACGGTATACTGTCACCCAAGCCTGTAGTACTGGCGTGCCCAGGCTGTCGTGCTTGACCGTACCAATTCGGCTCCTTCGCAGCTGGCTAATGAGACTAGAGCGCAAGCAATGAACTGTAGCGTCAGTTCCAGTAATAAAGAAAACTCCTTTATTGTTGTTTTATAGGTAAGAAGGTGACAATATATATTGCTGCTTCTTTTGTACATGTAATGACCAGTATGGTACACAGGATTCGGTTATTAGAGCCGTTAATTCATTTAGCAAGTGCGTTATGTAGCTTGCGGTCACACAGGAGTTTGAAGCGTGGGTAAACGCGGTGCGATGGTATGCTAATTTAAAATGTTAATTTACTTTATTGATGTTAATTAAAAGTGAATGCAATCCATGTGCATATTATTGAGGGTTTTATTTTATTTTGCATTTTGTCAATGGGAGCTGGAATGTTTGTATTATTTCCTTATATACGACTGTGCAAAGGCCAATTCATACTTTTCCGCATGCACTTTCAGTTGCAGATGAGGGGACGTGACGTAAATATTTTATCAGGGGTCTAGCTGGGGACGTCTGCGGTCGGTGAGCGTGTAGCCCAGATTTTTATGTCAGGCGGAAACCTTGCGCGTCGACTGCGCATGTGCAAGATACGTGTATCCAGAAGGTGGCATGTATGTAAACTTTGTCCTTTCAATTTGTTCATCTCAAAACAATAAATATCAATAGCTCTGGAAACCTCTTCTCATTTATATTTGTTCAAGATTAATGATATATTACTAAGAGGTCAGGGTGAGAAAATATTTTTTGAAATAGATTTAGGTTACCTCGCAAAACTTTTGCATTCCCACTCAAAAGTTTTCCGTTACTAATAAGAACTGTACTGAGTCCATTTAAAGTACGAAACATTGATTTAATCGACTAATAAGTATAAACCTAAATCATAGATGTCCAGTTATGTTTGCTTTAAGCATTAAACTATGGGTGACAATGCATGCCATGTAACTTTCATATATGTGTTTTTATCCGTATTTATAAGTAATTGCACTGTGTCAATCCACCACCAGTAAATAAACAACACAGCTGGGCTGTTGAACGCAAAGTGCACAAACAAACATTATTTAGGTTTATCCTTGCCATCACGTTGCAGCGAGAAGCAATTGGGCAAGTGTAGTGGGATCACAAAATAATTTCAAAAAATATTTCCCCTCCCTGACCTCTTACAAGCTCCACATATTCCACCTATGTCTTATTATTGATTTCTACCAAAAAAAAAATAATTTTATCACAAGAATCGAATAGCACTTTCAATGAGAAATGTGATTGGGCAGAGGTAAATATTAAACATATTTACTGCCTAAATTGTTTGTAAGACAAAACCGACATACGTTAAGTAGTTTTACAAAATAAAGTTGCGTTTTTATTGTTTTTTTAAAAAAACCCGAGAATACTTTTAACTTGCAGTTATAAGACGTATCTCATCCTGCTTTAGCATAAGCTTCATTCAGACCTAGGAGACGCTATCTGCTCTCTGCTGAGCTTGAGCAATATCACTGAAGTATCCACAGCATGAACACAAGCTGCCACGTGGACGACCTTCCCCAGACCGGAAGCACACGAAAACGCACATGGACAGCATAAAGTATGAACTAGACCTAACCAGTCACGTGAAGTTGGTTCATTCTTGAGACTAGATAGCGCAGCGGCGAACTGTAACGCAAGTCCCAGTAATAAAGAATATTACTTTATTATTGTTTTATAGCTACTCCAGTTAAATGGTGTGGCTCCAAAGCACATTGAATCTGCTTCTTCATGTGTGCAACATATGCAGGGATAACATCATTCAAGGTTTCAACAATTTGCTAACTGTAAGCTTGTTAACATGCTGTGAACTAGAGCGCATGTCAAATTGTCCAGTTAGCAAGTGAAATTCAAGGGAATGCAATGCAAACGCTGCAAGATAAAAAAAAAAAATCGAGAAATGCAATTATGACAAAACCCGGTAACATCAACACAGCTAATTTCATAGATTTACTTATCTTTGTGCTTAACCATGGCGTTCACATCAGCTAACAATTCAAACGTATTCAAATACAAAAGAGTACATACCACCAAAATAAACAGGACAGAACATCTTCAAGACGTGATTACTTTGGGATGCAGGGGAAAGATGCCCTGCTCGTCATGTTAAACAAATATAACAGACATCTATCCCATGTGCCCCCTGCCTTGTGCCTGGGGCTTCCTACCATACGCTCCAGGCTCACTGTGGTTAAATGGTATGAAAGATGGATGAATGGATGGATGAATGTAAGTACACAGAGAGATTCATGAGACGACCTGCCACATTTTCTATATGAACCTAAAATCATAGCATAAAGATTTTTTTCAATACAAAATCTGTCTTCAAACATTCTGTGCCGATGCCACATTGAACATTGGTTTTGATATTAAGGGTTTTATACATTTTTTATTTTCTTCTGCACAGAAAACACATTTTTACCTGAGGTAAACAAAACAACTATAGCAAATATTGAGTTACACATGTGAACTCCCACTCCCCACTCTTCAAAATCTCAAGTGATACATACACAACCATTTTAATTGTGCTGTACCAATGTCTCTAATCGAGGGTCTCCTAAACAAATGAAGGGTCGCCATTGTGTTCATCAATTCAGTGAATTACATAAGAAAGATTACTCTTTTAATCTGCCTCTGTTGACCCAACAAAAGCACTCTGCCATCTAAACAAATATGCAGGCCAGCCACAGCATCTCCACAGCCCTCTGCCTGTCAGTCTGAAAAATTGTTTTATTTCATTTCATGCGAGATGTTAAAGAAGCATGAGAGCATAATATCCGAAAATAGCTGCAGGAAGCCTGACGTTTAACTGAGTCCGTCTAAGGATACAACAAACGTGAACGTACCACCACTAAGCAAAATATATTCATCTGCGTGTGCAATTTTTGTTTTCTCACCGAGTGTTATATTTTTACCCCCGAGGAAGGTCAAATTAAGCAGGACATTCACGGATAGTTAATATTGCAGACATGACTTTAGACTGAGATACAGCAGGTCTTGTTTTCACGAACGCAGAGAGGTCTGGCTGAACGCCTGCATGTCTCCTTCCAAAAGGCTGCCATTATCACCGGGCCATCTGCTTCTGTCTACTAACCTCCGTCTGTCAGGGGAGCAGCGCAGTGCTGCAGAAGAACAGCACCTTTCTTGTTTACAATGCCTCCTGATCTGACATTCAGGAGGCGTCTTATCAACCTGGCGCGGAGCATATTAGCTGCCGATTTTTATCTCATCTTTACCAATTTCGCATACGGCACGGCGAAACCCACGGCTTCCGTTGTCCGGCGATGCAAGACGGTCACTTTGCTGATGGATTTGATCTGCCACTGTCTTTGCGTAGACATGTTGTAGCGGAGATTCTCTTTAGCCCGCTTCATTGTGCAGGCGGCCGGAAGGTGCGGTGAATACTAATACGAGGGAAGAGAGAAAGCAAACATCATTTACTGAGAGAGGATGTTAATGATCTTCCGTTCAGGAGGCTGCTGGATTTATAGCTAGTGACAGTGTTCTTCATTTCAGATAATCATCAATAGTGAGCCAGTGTACACATGGGATCATCACATGAATACAATTACTGTACAAAAGACCCTAACCTTGTGCACTGACGGCTTTTTGTTGCTAAACACCTTTATTATAGCACATTCAGAGAAAGAATTTTCTTTCAGTGAAAAACAAACGAATACTTTTTTTTTAAAGTCTACCTATGTGAAATACCTCTACTGGGAAGATTAGTGTAATTGGTTTATTAAATTATTGTATTACATATGACCAATAGGTAAATACCAGCTTGCCTTAGGTGCTGTATAGGGACAGCACGAATTGCAATGAATAACTTGGGTTTTTGATAATATCTAAAATCGCAGCTTTATTTTATACAGCTATCAGGGGGATTTATGATTTTTCGTAAGTTTTGACTTTCTGTTGTTCATATCAACATGCATAAAGTGTGGCAATCTATGTTGCATGGGATAAATTACATGCGGCTATTTACAAAGCCTTCCTAAGAGGGATTCATAATGTCATTTTCAATGGTGCTGTCTGGTTTGTTCAGCTAAGACTCGTGTCTGCCTTTTTAAGCCATTCAAGAAAACGGTGATAATTATATGGTAATTTAGTAAGATATAAACTGTTCAATGTTTACCTTCATTACCAAAAACGCATAGGAAATTTTGACATGTTTACATCAATGACGAGCTTAGACCCTTTGAGAAAATAAACTGCAACCAATTATTATGTTAATTTATATGTAAATTGGGAACATTATTGCTTTATTTTCATCATTAGAAACCTATCCTCTAGCTGCATGTGATTAATCTGTTTCGTTACTTTTGTAGAGCTGACTATCCTCCCCTTTTTTCTTGGCCTTGTAATTAAGCCAGGATCTGGATAAGCAATAAAAATACAAGATCTGTATCATTCATTCTAATCAAAAATTCGAACTGATAACCTCGACTATCTTCATCCTTCTATAAAGACATTTTGTTGAAGGAACATGCAAAAATACAGTATTTTTTTTATTATCATACTGTCGTCTTTTATATGTTATGTTTAACATCAATATTAATGTCTTGCAACATAGCTGGTAAGTGCTCATTCTGTAGTTGCCTATCAGTTAGAAATATATTTATAATTATTATTTATTCTTTCTTAGTCTGATTAAACCCATGCAGATGACATTGGTTGTAGGTGGAGTACTTATAAAAGATAGGTTCAATTAATTATCTGGTCGAACATTTAAAAATACATTTAAATCCAGCAGAAATAATAATTCACTGGTCTATAAGTTTTCTGTCTTGAATAGTACTAATATAAAGCATTACTGACCGTGTGTGGGGAACTGCAATGTGAATACTCCTTCATTGATAATATTGTATTCGTTTCACAGTTTGTTGCTCTTCATTCATTCAAGGCAGAAACTCCAAGCTCACCCCATTTCACCTCTTCTTCCCTTCTGCTCTATATTGGCCCGGATGTCAAGGGTTATTTCCAGTTGCTAAGTATGCAATCAGTGGAGAAGATAGCAAGTCACCAATAATCTCAAGCAGTTGGCCCTAAACAACATATTTTCACAATAACAGATTCTTCAGTTTGTATGAACTGCTTTAGGTTTTGTAACTTAATTCCTATTTGCCCTTCATATACGGTATCCCATGTAATTTCTTGTACTTCTCTTGTTCTAGACAGGGATGATGACACTGATTCAGTTTAAGTTGCTAAAATTAAGGTGTACAGTCATGGCAAGTAATATGCATTGAAATTCAGCATTAATCATCGAACAGCCATTCAGCAGGTAAACTTGTAGATTCAAAAATGGAACCTATTAAACAACTGACCTCACTATTTCCATGGCACTTAGAGATAATTAAAAATCTGCTTTTTGAACCATTAAATTAAAGGCTCAGCGTGTTCCCCTTTATTACATGACAAAGATAATGTCATTATAATGGACAGTTTTTATATTTAGAAAAGTGTCCTCCTCTATGGTCTGTTACCATATGGTGGCACATAAATAAATAAAATAAAACCCAGGAAAACCTGTGAAAATATCCACAACCTGTCAACTGAACAGCACATTGTTGAAAACATAACAGATGCACTATACTTCATGTTTTCTTTGCCTGCTGGGATGTAATATATCTGTTTGTGGAAAACCCCGGCTACTCATAATTCCCTTGTGATAATTGGTCATAATTTTCAGTTTCTATCTGTACAGTTTTCAGTCAGAAGAGTCACAACACACTCTGGCTTCATCAAGTATGGCAAAATATCAACGTTTTCACCAGCCTCTCCGAGCTATAACTGTCTCTAGGCTACTTCTTCCCTGTGACTGAACATTGCAGTAATTTGATATGATTCCCTTTGCTTTGATGATGAAGCCAGTGAGAGCAGTAAATATCTAAGGTCATTGAATATTCTTTCTCTAACTGCAAACACGATCATGTGCTTGGCTAATGCACATTTGCAGCTTGGAGTTAGATCACCCTCGCTCTGTCAAGCCTCTCACCGATGCTCACGGCTTGAATTACCTCTTCTAATGAAACCCTTATAAACTAAATATAAAATCACAGGCTAATAAATTATAAACCGAAATATAAAAATATACTAATAAATAATACTATCTATCCGAAATCATCACGCATCTCACATAACTTGAGATCAGGCCAGGATGCTGCCTTTTACTGCAGTGTGAGGTCATCAAAACAAACTTTAAATGGCCACACCTGAGCCCCATTTGCTTAACGAGTGCTGCTCAGTTGCGATCTTCTGCTTAGCCTGTAGTTGTCTTCCCAGGCCAGCTCCCTGGCAAGAAGTGTTGCTGAAATATTCCTTTAAATTTACAGTACTGCTGTTAGAAAATCATAGCTATAAATGTTTAAAAAGCTATGGATGAATTTATCACTGAAATGTTGAAAGCGTTTCGACTCTCCTCACACTTGTTTACCTAGCTTCATTCAAGCGTAAACAGTCCACAGACAATCTGCTGCTCCTTTATAGCTTCACTTTTCTTTATATTTACTCCTGCATTGATCACCAACTTTTCACATTTACATGACGTATTTGCCCTAGTCTAGTCTGCCTGCCCCTCCTCTCGCATCTTTCCTGTAGATTGTGACTATCTCTGGCAAGTCTTCTGTGGTTGGCTGTTTGCTCTAAGGGCCACTTCAGGAGATTAGGAGTGTCTTTTCTGCCTTTACACCAAGGCCTGGGCTGGGTTGTCTGAGGTCAGCGTCTAGTCACACCTTGTCTCTTTTTACTCACCCAGTCCTTTTTGGTCCTGCTTGTCTCACTTCCTTTGTGCTGTTTACTGTGTTTCTCTTCCTACTGACTTCTGGTTCCCTGTTTGTTACTAGGGGCATTGGAGGGGCATGGATACCCTGGCAGATTCAGGAGGCCCAGCACTTGATAATGGCCCTTAAATATGTAAAATTGGGCGGGGGTGGCATTTTGTCAGGGCAGGATTTTTAGATATTCTCCTGTTGTTACCCCTTTGTGTTTATTTTCTACTGTGTCAGGATGCGCTATGTTATGTGTGGCCTGTAGGGTTAATATTGCTTTTTGTCTGTCAGTCCTGAATTAAAAATGGGTAATTTCATGTCCATGTTAACTGGGCCTCTTCAGATTATTTTCCTCCCAACATCTTAATATTAGATGTGCAGATAGGTCCTCCCAAAAACACTGGTGCTCTTACTGGGAGGCCCAAGATAAAAGTCTATTTAATAGCATGTTTATAGGCTCTGTTTGTGGCTCCTTCAGTTGCTCCCCTCACCTCTGCATGTCTGCTGACACGCAAGCTGCTCCCAGCCATGCCTTCATTTCCTCATCAGCCGGGCCCACAGTGAAGCTCTTTTGTGCCTTGCGCCTGCCTTTGTCCTTCACAGCGTTCGCTCTACCGATCAACGCGGTCACCCCATCCTGTTTTCAGCAGGTAAACAAATGTGTAATAATTCCGATGACAGCAACTGCGTCCCCACCCCCTGCTGCAGCTTACAATTCAGAGCCCTGTGCCTTATCCCTTAAATCTCTAAAAATATAGCTCACGAGTTCATACTGAATTCTCACGCATGCACCGAGCCCGGCCATCCCATGCCATTCTTATGGTTTGTCAGTCTCCTTGTGTAGAGGGGGGGAGTGCAAATTTCAGATGGTCTGATGAAGGCTCTTCCTGCTAGGGCCCATATTCTACTGCTGAACCGCACCTCACATACATACACCAATCAGCCATAACATTCAAACCACCTGCCTAATATTGTGTAGGTTCCCCTCATATTACCAAAACCCATCAAGGCGTGGACTCCACAAGACCTCTGAAGGTGTCCTGTATCTTGCACCAAGATGTTAGCAGTAGATCATTTAAGCTCTTTACGTTGCGAGGTGTGTAGGGTTAGGGACACGTCCTGTTTCCGGGCATCTGTCCGAGTGTCCGGCTGGTTTCTCAAAAATCGGCGGTTTCTCTGGGTTTAGCACTGCAACTGTATGATCCAGTGTTGCAAGTAGAATACAGTAGAGTACCAAGTGAAGGAAAAGGCACCAATTTTCAATATACAGCAGCCACTCAGTATCATCACACAGCATTTGCAAGGCTTGTGCACAAGTTTATTTTAAAAATTAAACAATATGCACAAGTTCTACCCGATTGGCCGGTGAAGGCGAAAACTCATTAATATTCAAAAGAGAAGCGCTGCTTGATTGATTTGTGAATGTGAAAACTCAATAATATTCTGACTCATGGACATCCTCTTTTTCATCTCACCAAATATGGTAACCCTAGAGGTGGGGCCTCCATGGATTAGACTTGTTTGTCGAGCACATCCCACAGATTCTCGACTGGGTTGAGATATGGAAAATCTGGAGGTCAAGTCCACACCATGAACTCTTTTTCATGTTCCTCAAACCATAGCTGATCAATTACTGCAATGTCACAGGGCACATTATCCTGATGAAATAGACCATTGTCATCTGGGAATACTGTTGCCATGTAGGGGTGTATATAGTCTGCAACAATGTTTAGGTCATACCAATGACTTATTAAACCAGGCCATCTTTATCCATTGGTCCAGTTCTGACACTCATGTGCCCATTGTAGTCGCTTTTGGCAGTGGACAGGGTTCAGCACAGGCACTCTGGTTGGTCTGCGGCTACACACCCCAATACACCACAAGCTGTGATGCAATGTGTGTTCTGACACCTTTCTATCATAACCAGCATTATCCTTTTCAGCAATTTGTGCTAAGGTGCTAAGTGAAGCTACCATACGGACAAGCCCACGTGCCTCAGTAAGCCGTGGATGCCCATGACTCTGTTGCCAGTTCACTGGTTGGCTTTCCTTGGACCACTTTTAGTAGCTACTGTCCACTGCATATTGGGAAAACCCCACAAGACCTGCTTTTTTGGAAATGCTCTGACCCAGTTGTCTAGCCATCGCAATTTGGCTCTTGCCATAGTCGCTCGGATCCTTACCCTTGCTCATTTTTCCTTCTTTCAACACACCAACTTAAAGAACTGACTTCACTTGCCAAATATATAATGGCACTCTTGAAAGGTACCATAGTAACAAGACAATCAATGTTATTCACTTCACCTGTCGGTGGCTTTTGACTGATCAGTGTATATACTTTAAAAGCATTTTAAAATAATGTACAAATGAGGTATATGTACTAAAAATATATAAAATATCCGTTACTGCTGTCTTTTATTACTTAATACTTTTTATTACTCTGATAATTTTTATTATTTTTTAGCTCAGTCAGATTTAGACAGGACTTATGAACTACTGAAAATAGCTGTGATGTGCTTGATGCATAACATTTATTTTGGGCCATGATTGATTGAATGGTGGAAGCCAGAAATAGTGCTGGAAGTGATATGATAAACACCAAATTGTTCTCTTGATAATTAAAAACAACATATGATGTATAGGGACTAAAGATATTCTCTGCAACAGTATATATAGAGTTTTCTATGTTACAAAAAGAAATTGAATGCTAAATAATGACTAAAATAAATGTATGTTTGGACATTTCTCATTAATGTAATACTACACTTTTTTCTACAGTTACAGTTCTATTCAGTTTCCAGCCATGGTTGTAAATGTCATTGAATGGATGGCCTTTCGGGTTATTGCATCTGTATGATAAATAAACAAAGTCATTTATTTCTATAATGCAAAATGACACCGTATCTCGTGAGGTATCGCTTACACCATCTTACATACTATACTGACAGAGCCATTAGTGCCATAGATAACATGTTGCGTGAGCTGCAATAAATTGCCTCCTCTTTCAACTCTAGGCTTGACGTTTCTGTATTCAGTACAAGATGATGGAGGTACAGTGTGGTTGTCTGATAACGCGGGTGTCTCTATGGGGAGACTGTCACATTCTTGTGAGTTACTGGGTGCCAATAGTGGGGGGTTTAATGTCACTGCTCCATTATCTATTGTCTTTGTATGATGTGATGTACAGCATGAGAAAAAAGAAACTTATTGGGGATGTGCCTTAGAAAAGCATATATTAGCTGTCCTGTATTGATGTACACCAGTCTGTGTGTGTGTGTGTGTGTGTGTGGTTCA
Source organism: Mormyrops attenuatus (assembly GCA_026777985.1). NCBI lineage: Eukaryota > Metazoa > Chordata > Actinopteri > Osteoglossiformes > Mormyridae > Mormyrops > Mormyrops attenuatus. Next base: position 37,196,685 of record JAODKC010000001.1, read on the forward strand.
GGTATGCATTACATTGTGGGGACCAAATGTCCCCACTATGTAATAAAAACATGCTATTTTGATGTTGTGAGGGGCATTTTTTCAGCCCCCCAGAAGGGGAAATTCAATTTTATAAAAATATGTGACTGCAATCAAAAAACAAAAATGCGAAAAGATTGTATTTTGTTTGGTTACTTATGGTTACGTTTAGGGCTGGGTAGGGGTTAAGGTTGCCATTGTTACGATTCGGGTTTTGCCCATAGAAATGAATGGATGGTCCCCACAAAGATATGAGTACAGGTCTGTGTGTGTGTGTGTGTGTGTGTGTGTGTGTGTGTGTGTGTGTGTCACAGGCCACAAAGGACTGGAACTGGATGCTCATGCAGTTGAATGGGTCTGTGTTCATTACCTGTACAATGTGCTAAGTAAAAGATGCAGTTCAGATGTAATCACCTAAACGCCAAATACACACTTCTTTTATGGAACTATTAACAGGTGTCAAGTGGTGACTGACACCACTGTGACTGTTCCCGTTGGTCAGTTGGGGAGCTCTCAGTGGTGCTGAACTTGCTGTTCCAGCATGCTTTAAAAAAATAGTGCCAACATTAACTTAGCTAAGAGCACTTAAGAAAAAGCAAATAAAAACAGCTGGCAGGGTTAAAGGTGACAGCCGCAATGGTGTTATCTGCTGGTTCGGAGATCGTGCATGTCTTGTTCAAACAGTGTGCTATCTGAGCAAGGTGACGCAGGGCAAAGAGAAGAAATAAAGGATGGGAGAAAGAAACAGACAGGAAGTACAGAGGTGGTAATATGTAGACATTAAGGGTGGGAGTACTACGTAAACAAATAGATGCATATCATTAGGCTGCTTTCCCTTTTGTTCAAGGTAATGACTATGATATTAACAAATTGACATTAATCAAAACAAACAGGATAATGGAGCATCGTGTTTATCAATTATAACTTATTAGAAAATTGTTGTGCTTAGATTAATAATGCTAAATAGATGAATAGATGAGTAACTGCTACGGTAGCTAATTGTATGCATGAGATGCCAAGATTTTTCTCTAGTGTGTCTCTTAACATGTCTGGAAAGAGTTCATCATACCATGTTACTTTTTTATTGCTCAGGGGTCCAGGTACTCATAGCATCATATTATGTATTGAGCAGAGTCCAAACGACAGTCCTGCCATAAATTCCGGCGTTGTGAAGCCAGCTCGGTCCTTTGGTCATTTGTGAGGCCATACCTTTGTGGTATATAGCAGCTATCTTGAAAAGTGCCCTTATACCCTTCTTGGCAATCTCCCACTTACCACCGCTGTTCCTTCCTCTTCGAATGTAGCTCATCTGTGTTTGTCATGTGCTTTCATGATGTGACACAGTTTATTGTGACTAACGAATTTAAACACTGACTCTTTGGTCTCTTTGGAAGTCAGTTAGTTGCCTCATGTTGCTTTGAAAACTCACATATCAAAGTGCTGATTGCAAGACCTCTTCTATAGTTGACACACATACTGCTAATTGGCATTCAAACCCAAATAACTCACTTTGTAGCTGCGTTTCTAATTGAGGTTTAAGTTCTTCAAAGTCCTTTTTCATGTGGTGTTTCTGATATCCACCCCCTGCATATACTGTATACATGTACACATACACAATGGATCATTTATTGAATGTGTATCTTTTGTAAATGACCCTACAAAGAAGCAGGTGATTGTATATTCATTGCTGTAGCTGTAAGACACTGATTATAGAACAACAATTTAGGCAACATTCAATATAAGGCGTTTTTATTTCCTTTTCTATTTTAAATCTGGAATCATTTTATGCTGCACGCGAATGCATTCATGGTGACATTTCATTTCATGCTGTGGGCTTGTTACACAATAATACTAAAGGTCTCCAACGGAGATGTTGCTGCATGTATCTTGTGTAGGCAAACAAAGCAGGTTCTAGCAATTCCTGTGTTTATATTTCAATTACTTCTTTGGTGGTTTCAATGAAATGGTTATTTTATAAATCCAGATGCCTGCCATCATGGTTAATTGGTTCATCATTATTTTTCCCGTTGCCTTTAAAGCTTCATCTTTTTATGTACTCTGTTCACTTTGGGGATTGGTGCCCAAACAAAGTGCAGCCTACAGGCCACTGGTCATCGACACATAGGACCTCAATCCCTCTCTTTTGAGGTGTTAAAAGAATATTAAAAACATTAGACGGTAACTGCTGTATCCCGAAGATAATGCACCACTATTGATACTTTTCATATTTTAACCACATGATTTTGCTTTTCTGGGGAACAGATGATACTCTTGGACTGGTCAAATTCCTGTCTAGCTAGCTATGAAATACTTGCCTATTGGCTTTCCCTTTTTGCAATGTAGAGGAATTTTTATCCAAGACAAACTGATAAATTGATACTCATTCTGTGAAACACTGTCCAGTCCTGAAATTTCTTCTCTCCAGGCCTGACTTATACAACTTCCCGCTGATCAACCTCCTTGTTTCATTCACAGATTTACAGTTAGGCCATATATAATTGGACACTGACACAAGTTTTACTATTTTAACTGTTTACTAAAATATATTCCAATTGAAGTTATACAATGGGCATGGATATAACGTGCAGACTCTCAGATTTCATTTTAGGGTATCCACATTCAAATTGGATGAAGGGTTTAGGAGTTTCAGCTAGTTAACATGTGCCACCCTCTTTTTAAAGGGGCCAAAAGTAATTGGACAATTCACTTAAAAGCTATTTCATGGAAAGGTGTGGGCGATTGCTTCATTCTTTCATTATCAATTAAGCAGACAAAAGGCCTGGAGTTGATTTGAGGTGTCTTGTTTGTATTTGGAAGATGTGTGAACATACTACATGCGGTCAAAAGAACACAGTATGCAGGTAAAACAAGCCATCCTTAGGCTGCGAAAACAGAAAAAAACAATTCACCCACCATGTGAACAACACTCTCCAGGAGGTAGGTGTATCAATATCCAAGTCTACCATAAAGAGAAGACTGCATGAAAGCAAATACAGAGGGTT
>JAODKC010000001.1:37204220-37224081 GCA_026777985.1 Mormyrops attenuatus
TGGCCTCAAAAGGGCTGCTCCACCTGTGGTCCAGGCTCCTGGCCTCAAAAGGGCTGCTCCACCTGTGGTCCAGGCTCCTGGCCTCAATAGGGCTGCTCTACCTGTGGTCCAGGCTCCTGGCCTCAAGAGGGCTACTCCACCTGTGGTCCAGGTGCCCAGCCTCAAAAGGGTTGCTCCACCTGTGGTCCAGGTGCCCAGCCTCAAGAGGGCTGCTCCACCTGTGGTCCAGGCTCCTGGCCTCAAAAGGGCTGCTCCACCTGTGGTCCAGGTGCCCAGCCTCAAGAGGGCTGCTCCACCTGTGGTCCAGCCTCCTGGCCTCAAAAGGGCTGCTCCACCTGTGGTCCAGGCTCCTGGCCTCAAAAGGGCTGCTCCACCTGTGGTCCAGGCTCATGGCCTCAAAAGGGCTGCTCCACCTGTGGTCCAGGTGCCCAGCCTCAAAAGGGCTGCTCCACCTGTGGTCCAGGTGCCCAGCCTCAAGAGGGCTGCTCCACCTGAGTGCCAGACTCGTCTCATCTGCAATTGACCTCGTAGCAGCCATGTCGACCTGCTTGCCTCCAGGTGCCCTAGCTTCGCCCTACTTGCCTCCAAGTGTCCTGGCCTTGCCCCACTTGCCTCAAGATGTCCCTGCCCAGCCTAGTCTCCTGATGTCCTGCCGGATTCAGCCCAGTCTCCTGATGTCCCGCCAGCACCCACCTCATCTCCCGATGTTGTCGCCCAAACACCACCTCACAGCCTCCTGGCACGCCACCAAAGGTCTCCTCATTCCTCTCTGGTCACCACCTGGCTGGTGCCTGACTCCCTGGCTGCTGCCAGTTTGACACCCAACTCCCCAGTCACTGCCAGGCTGGGTTGAACCAACCTAGCAGATGCCCTACCAAAGGATTTGGACCCTCTAGGCCTTGCCCTAACTCTTGCTCTGTGGGCCCCCATCTCAGCCCAGTGCTCGCACTAACCCGGTCCCAAGTCCTGGTGCCTTAGTGTCATCTGGCCCTGCTGGCCCTCGTAGGCCCTTTGGTCCCATGGTCCAGGTGGGTCCTGCCTTGCCAGGGAATGGGTCCAGAAGGATCCATGACCCACGCTCGCCGCCCAGCTCTTCAGGGTCTGGGAGACTTTACCAGTAATTTTAAAGTTGTTTATATAAAATTAATAAAGTAACTTTTTCTGTCTGTGCAAAGAATTAGTGTCCAATGTGTACTTGTGTCATAAATGGCACAGATGTCACAACCATATGGGCAGAGATGCTCATACCCCTGAGTAAATTCCCTGTGAATTGAAGGGTTTACAAATAGCTGAGACTATAATTGGTGTGTCTTTAAATCCTTTATTTGCATAAAGAAGGTCTGCATTGGGTGTCTGCCCAATGCAAGCACTTAAGCGTTAATAAGTGCAATGAGAAGCAGATTTCAGAGGCAAGTTTGAGCAGTTGCCTCCAGCAGAGGTGCGACTTGAGCAATGCCAAAAAAAGCCCTAGTGTGTCTGTAAGAGACAACAAGAAGAGACCTACCCAGGCTACGGGACACATTTTGGCTGACTGAGGTGCTCAGAAATTCATTAGTGTCTTGGTGGGAATTAACTGGGAGATAAAGGGTACTACTACTTATCCTTTTTTAATTGGTTTAGTAGTAATTAATGGACAGTGTGTACATGCGTGTTAAAAGTTGGTTGAACTTGAGTGGGGCAGAATCAGTTTGAAGAAGTAAGACTAAAGAAGGTAAATATATTTAATGCAATTACAGTAAATACGCAGGAGCAGCCCCTCTTTCTACTTCTCTTTTTGCTTAACTGAACCTTATAAAATGACACTGAATCCAAGCATAGTCAGCTGCCTGCCATTAATTAAGACAGGCTTCTCACATGGCTTCTCACATGGCTTCTCACATGGCTTCTCACAGGCTTCTCACATGGCTTCTCACATGGCTTCTCACAGGCTTCTCACATGGCTTCTCACATGGCTTCTCATGGCTTCTCACATGGCTTCTCACATGGCTTCTCACATGGCTTCTCATGGCTTCTCACATGGCTTCTCACAGGCTTCTCACATGGCTTCTCACATGGCTTCTCACAGGCTTCTCACGTGGCTTCTCACAGGCTTCTCACGTGGCTTCTCACAGGCTTCGCACATGGCTTCTCACATGGCTTCTAACATGGCTTCTCATGGCTTCTCACATGGCTTCTCACATGGCTTCTCATGGCTTCTCACATGGCTTCTCACATGGCTTCTCACATGGCTTCTCATGGCTTCTCACATGGCTTCTCACATGGCTTCTCACAGGCTTCTCACATGGCTTCTCACATGACTTCTCACAGGCTTCTCACATGGCTTCTCACAGGCTTCTCACATGGCTTCTCGCATCCAGTCCCATATTGCACGTTGTTTTAAAGAAGAAAAGCAGATGCACTTTATGAATAATGTGCCGGTTGGAAAGGAATAATGGAAGAAATTCATTCAACTGGACTTTGAGAAGTAACATCCTCTTAATGTCAAGATTTCCTATTTATATATATATATATATATAACAATACCGCAACATATTCTGTCTTGCTGGAGTTTTTGTAAAACTGCCATGGGTATTTCAATAACTTTCAAATAAATGTATTTGGACAACTAAACATCTAAAACAATCTACACTCAAATTTACAGTTTTGGCTTGTGTCCAAATTCTCAAGAACTTCAGATAAAACAGTCGTCATTCCCAAGGGTTTTAGCTATGATTAAGACTTAGTTCTGAGCTTATTTTTTTCCATGTTCATTTTCAGAATTTAGCAGATTTAATTGCTTGATTGTGATGCACATGGTTCATTGTGTTTGCATTGTTATGTATTTTTGATTTACTTTTTAGCTGACTTAGAGACAGAGAGACTTAAAAAAAGATTATTGCTCACACAGAGACATTTTAAAACAAACCAATTCATACAATTGTAAGTTGTTCATTTTAAAACAACAACAACAATAATAATAATAATAATAATAATAATAATAATTGCTGCAATGTCATAGATAGGCACTATGTATAAAGGGCTCTTTTTAGCATACATTATTTCAAATATTTTTTTTTATTTATTTTCATATTGGCCACTTTCATCAAGTGACTTTAGCATAATAGCAATTTGGCAACTTTATTTGTATGGATGGCTATTTACTGCAGTAATTCAGGTTGAGAGTTGTGTTTAAAGATGCAGCCGATGTTCTTAAGCTACCTCTAAATTTATGTCAGTGTATTCCATATGTTTTAATAACAATTGCAAAGCTGCTAAGACAGTGTTTCTCAACCCAGTCCTCAGGGACCCCCGGACAGTCCACATTTTGCTTCCTCCCTGCTCCCTGCACATGTGAACCAAATAGTCAAGAATACCAAATACCTGGTACAGGTGTGTGGGATCAAAAATATGGACTGTTTGAGGGTCCCCTAGGGACTGAGTTGAAAATACTCTGTTAAGCAGTTATGCCATTACAGGCAATTGCTTAATTGATGGGCCTTTTAAAGTGCTGTTCATTAATTGCTTGTTTGCTACGTTGTCGTGGAGTTGAGGAGTGATTCATATATATTCTTTTTCTGAGAAAATAGAGAAGTGAGAGAATAGAGGGTTTCAGGAACTTTTGTGAAAGTAATTTAAAGTTCACAAGTCCAATCATTTATTTCCATTTAAGTGGTAATATTTTTCAGCCAAGCCAGAACACATCAGCCTAAAATGAAAAGTATTTAGTGTTTTTAACTGGCAAGCCTTAATATTATACACCTCTATATAATTTGAGAATTTAATTCTGATGCTTTTCTTGTCAGAGTGAAGCTCTTTTTGTCCTTCTGCTGCCTCATTTTGCTGCTATTGAACATGACAGTATTGAAAATCTTGTGTCAAAATAATGCAGGGATACAGATCATTATAAACGGTTGCAGAACTTTCTCTCACTGTTTTACTGAGCATGGAGCAGAACATGACACAAGAAGAATGCAAGAAAAGAAAAAAACATTTCAGTGTTTTATTTAACAGTCATGAAAAAAACCCTTAGGCAACATTGCCCAAGAAATAGTGAAGCTTTCCATGAGGGGATAAAGAAATATTACATATCAATATTATATATATAACATTCTCCAAGTAACGGTACACACACACACACCCACAGCCTTTGGTTAGAACCCGCTCTGTCAATCAGGGAAGATGGCTAAAGGAAAAGCTTCATTCTGAGCCCCCTCATCCTTCTTCGTCATGCCACCCAGCTGGAGCCAGTCACCCTCTGATGATTCTTCTTCAGCAGGTTCCCGATTAAAGATGGCTCATTGCTTCATTATGAGCCTTCACGTTACTAGCCCTAGCTGCCCCGAGTATTCCCAGTCTTTGTTTTATACTCCGTTTTGATGAGGTTAGGGGTTACAGGTATGCGTGGTTAGGATAGCCCTGGGCTGTGACAAGGCTCCGCAGTGCCCAGTGGCTCCTGCTGATGTCTTGGTGTTGATCTATGACTAATGATTCACATACACCTCCATGGACTGGGCCACAGCTGTTTTGCACTATTCTAACGAAAGTCTTGGGATGTCTGCAGTTATAAATAGAAAATTAATAGTGTGTTGGGCAGGCTTTGATTTCTAATGACTACATGAATGGACATCAGGGTATAAAGCCAGAACAATTGTGTTTCTCTTTTCCTTTGAAACATTAGTCTGCTCCATTACTGAAGAGCCCAAATTCTACCTTGCCTTAATTTTTTTATAATTTATCCTAAAGATGATCTGCCTGGCTCAGGGCTCTGTGCTGACATTTTATCTCTGCTTTGAAAACGAAAACAAATGGTTATTTACCAGTGAGCACCATTGTGTTCTGCTAAAGAATCCCTTGTTTTTGGCAGGATGCAGTATAACGTATGAGAAAGGTGATTAAAAAAAAACTTGCTATGACAGAAAGTGGATAGGATTCAAATGAGAAAGTGATTCATTTAAGGAAAGGTAATTAAATTAAAAAAATATTTTACAGATTCTGTTCACTCTGAATTTAGGTTTTTTTTTTCAAAGGGATTGAAATTTATTTGAAAAAACAAATATAGTAAAAGGTCACAGTGAACTCAACCCAAGAATCAAAGGGCATGACACATCCTGGAAGAAATGAAGGAAACTCCAAACATGGAGAAGAGGGCAGATATCAAACTCATGACCGTAGAGGTGTGAGGACTCAATGCTGCCCCCCGAGCCATCGCCCTAGTTACCACATCTATATATAATCCATTTGCCAGCATTTACACGTGCTATAAAAATCCAGAGTACATAAATACAGCAAAAATACAGCAACATAAATACATGCATTAAAATCTTATGGAAAATTCATAACACACGCTGTATTAAGAGATATTTTCTCCTGATAGCCTTTGCATTTTAACATCATCTCTATTTGAATATACCCACAGTGCAGGGAAATTTTTATAATATCATCATACAACAATATGATCATAGGAGGCAACAAAAAATATGCAATATTAACATTTAGTCTGGAAAAAGCAAGGCAACAAAAGAGAAGAACTAAAAACTCCACTGGCGGTAATGAACAAATACGGCATCTGGGGGCTCACATGTTGTTTACATGTCAGTGCAACAATAGATAATTAACAGTCAACACACAATTCTTGACTAAAATTTGAATACTAAATACTGATTAGATTTTAGCATTGAATGAACCTTCCTTTATAAACTGTTTATTTAACTGCATCCCCATCATCCATGCTATTTTTCAAGTTTCAAAATTCCAGTGTTTCTCATTGTACTGTTCATGTCTTTTCTCCTTAAACTCACCGGTACAGCTGTAAGAACATTATTTCAGGAAAGAAGTGGCAAGGAGCAAATTAAAGGTTAGGACCTAAATGTTAGGGTCTCAGTTTAAAGTGGCCATGTAGACATTTATCTCTGAAGGAGACATGGGTCAGGCCAGGTGACCTCTGTTAAATGAACATTACTTCTCATCCATCCTAATGGAGCCTATCTGTTTCATAACATTGTGTTGACAGAAGAAATTGAATATATAGAATTACAGATATGATTCATAGAAATCAAAGTGCAAGGTGCTTTAGGCGTGAAGTTGTTTTCTGTTGACTCTAATGCTGTTGACTCTCATGATTCTTACAGAAAGCTTAATTTTTTTTCTCCAGGCTGAATAGATTGACTGTTGGCATGATTTATATACACCAAATAAACTGATGACTAAAGCACAAATGAGTTTTGTAACATTTTTATAAGCGGGTCGGAATAAGGGTATCATACTGACTCTCTGTGGCACTTAGATGGAGGGTAATATTTACTTTATCTTGATGATAATTTCCTGGCCATATAGTTAAACAGCTGGCTGAATACATATGGTCTTAGCAATATGTATAACACAGTTTAGCATTAGCAAAGATGGCATGTCTTGAATTGGCTGTTTTATCTATTAATTGCACTTCTGACAATATAAACATGAGACCAGTTTAACACTGTCCAAAAATGTAAAAAGTAGACCATGTCAGGTTTGATACATATTTATGTTTATCCACCACAGTGACTCCCTAGTGTTCCGTGAAGGAATAAAAGATGGCAGAAGCAGAATTCAGCAGAAAATTCCCAATAATTCATCATTTTCAGATTTTAACATCTTGAATTGATTGAAAATGATTTGACATTGTCAATTATTAAAAATGTTGCTTTAATTAGCTAATTAGTTCAGTTAGCTTCATATACATTAATAATGAATAATTCCATGCTAAAATTTAGCCATGTGAATTAGATAGAGGCACCTCCGTCTCTGGTGTGATCATATTTTCTTTGTCCTCTCTTTTCAATACCATCAATTGAGAGTTTCTCTACTACTGTGAGTTTTACTGCTACTGTGCATGATTTGATTCAAGCACTTAAAATATTGCATCCCCTGGTGATGGGAAATAATATTTGAATGTACGTCTTTGAACAGCGATACAGAAATCCTTTTAAGCATCAAAGGAGTTCAGAATGATTTAGCACACATGCAAGGCTTCTGGTCTCATAGGCAATGACAATGAAAGTGGATTCAGGTCTTATTGCACAGCTTGGCTTTGGCCACTTTTCATGGACCTTCTCTATCTTTCTATTTTTCCAATTTTTCCATTTCCATTTATTTATTCATCCATTTATTTACTGTCATGCTTGTCAACCTATTAATTTCAGTTATCCTACTAAATAAATGATACAATGTCACCCATTGCTTAAGAGATTTTTGTGTGAAAAAAAACAAAAATACCTGAAAAAACCTATACACTTGAATCATAAATAAAGAAAATACGTGGAGAGGATAAAAATAACAGGAACACATAACCATATGTTAATGTACAAGTGGTAGGGCAACCAGTTGCCTTAATAACAATTCTAATCGTTCATGGAATGCTGTAATGCAAGTCTTGTGTGTAATGGAATAGGGGACCGTTAGTCAAGAAGAAAAGCTTCTAGTTTTTAAGGGATGAAGGAGATGAAAATCTACTTTGTGCTCCGGAATTTCCCATAAAGGTTCAATGAGGATTTATTTTGTTTATTGAGGAGGCCAAGTAACATATTTCACTTTATCGTGATGTTTATGAAGCTCATCTTGCATTTGTTTAGTAATGCATGTGGGGATATTATTATCTTTGAATATGGGAACATCATTAACAACAATATTTCTACTGTAATTGCCTCATATTCCTTGGTTGTTGTTGTTTCCATGCAGAGCGATCTTTGGACTCAATAGTTGCCCATACCAACAGATATCCCTTGTGTTAGTCCAGTCATAAACCCATCTCAATGAGCGAAAAAGGGTGAAAGATGACTGACTGACCATATTACTTTTCCATGGCTCACAGGTCCATGGTCATGTATCTTTGTGCATTGGCTGTCGATACAAATAACTACCACATGGCAGCCCTGACGTAAATCCCAGCTTAGTAAAGACTGAGCCTTACAGTTTTCATTGAAAGTGGGCCATGCAGTTTCTCTGTTCTGTGGTATTTCTAGTGGCCACCTTTGTGATGCTTGAACATACTCTAGGTGTCCAGTGTTTGGCAAATACTGTCATGGTTTTTCAGATGGCTCCTTTTGACATTAATTTTACCATAAAAATAATTTTACGATTTTTTGTCAACGACAAATCTCAACTCTTTGGAACTCTGCTAGTTTTTTCATGTTGTTTTGAAAACTTACATATCAGTGCTCTAACTGTAATACCTCTTTTATAACTGATTTTCACTGCTATTTGGCATTCAACCTAATATGAAGCACCCTTGCTTGTGCTTATCTGACTACATTTATGTAAAATTATAGTTCTTTTTAAAAACCCTTTTTGAAGTGTTTCCATTATTTTGCCCCCCCCAAACATACAGGTGGGAGAGAATTCATGCCACTTAGCTCTTCTTCTCTGTTCTGTGACCGTACTTTTAAAATGAGCAAAATGTATTAGATGAATTGATTTTCTTTCAAAGCAAGCAGGAGAGTAATTCCAATGATGTAAAAGGTGGAGCCACTTAATATTTCCCACTCCTCTCAGGGTTATATATTTTCTAGCTATTTATCAATGAACTGAGTTCACTCTATCAGGAAGACCCTTGTAACTGTCATGCTGATTTTGTAAAATCCCAGTGGTACATATGACCTCCAGCATTCAATGGTCTTTCACAAGAATATATATAAGATATATAGTTTAGTAGCCACAAAATGGGGAAGCCCCAATTATTAAATAAGTTATTCGTCTTGGCACAGTGCCTCCATGACTGAGAACTTGAGCTTGTGATTAGTTTGGGTAGTTAAGTATTGTTGTACCCCCAAGTACGTGATTGGTAGGTAGGTGTCAGGACAGTTCCAAAGTTACATAACATTCCAAACAAAAGAAGCAAATAAGACTATTCAGTGACAGGAAATGCAACATTAAGAACAATCAGGGAAGAGTGGTGTCAGGCTAGTAGAGGAATTCCTGGAACAGATGAATCTTGAGGAATTTTTTGAAGGTAGCGATTCAGATGACCAGATGTAGTTTGGCAGCTCATCGCCCCATCAGGGAACCACACAAGACAAACATCTGGAGTGACACTTCTGACATAGCAGAGAAATCTCCAAGAAAAGTTGGTTTACTGACCAAAGAGGGCAAGATGGAAAGTAGGTCTCAGAGAACCTCTTACAGATGGGTACCTGTCCATTAATATATCTGAAGGCCAGCACCAAGGACTTGAACTTGATATGAGCACCTATGAAGATAGGTGAGGAGGGATTTATATTTAGGCTGATTGAATACCAAACATGCTGAATTTTGAATCTAAAGCAGAGGGTTACAATAGTCTAGTTACAAGCTGCTATTATGTGCCCAGCAATATCGCTTGTCTTTGTAGACCTTTGAGTCAGTGGTGATGATTCAAGTTGAACATGTTATGGTGAGTATGACAAGGAAGAATGACATGATTCACATAGCAGCTCCAAAACGGTTATATTAAAATTCACTCTAAACCAAAACTGGCAACTACGGCATGGGGCAACACAGAAACACCCATAGAAGAACAGCAGTAAACAGGGCAACGGCTACACAGTAACCAATTGAGAACACAGAGCAAGGACAGGGAAATGTACACACATGGATGGGAGTACTAACAAGGGGGAGGTGTGGGCTATTACAAATGAGACTAGGGGCAACAAGGAACAGGTGGGGTCAGATGCAGAAAGAGTCATAGATCAAGGAAAACAAATACTACAAAACAGGGAGCAAAAAAAGGAAAATGATATACCAAGACCACAATGTCAAACTAGTTGAGCAGCCCAAAACAAAAGGGGAGTTTGGACAATGGCTGACCACTTAGCCTGTTAAGCCACATGGTGGGCAAGGGAACGGGGAAATACTAGGAGTAAAGGACATGGGATGGCCAGTGACTTCTGCTGGTTAACAGGGAACAGACATACCAAATGGGCAGGACAGGGACTAATCCTGACAGTATCTCCCCCCCCCCCCAACACATGAAGTACTGCCAGGGCCATGGAGAACAGGGAACACAAAGAAAACAGAACTACATGGGATGGAAAGGGAAAAAAAAAAAAAAAAAAGGGACAGGGCAGACTGCACCCAGATAATACACCACAGGGGAACCAAGACAGATTGAACACAATGAGCTGGGAAAGGGCAAAACTGGGAAGTGAACTTCGGTACTTGGGGCACACAACAGGAGGAGCAAAGGAGACATAGTCAGGAGGCAAGGGAAGACATTAAGAGGACTGAGGCAGATGAAAGGAATTAATGGCCAGAGGCATGGAAGGAAAGGGAACAAACAATGGGGCACAAATTTGGGAAGGTGCAGGACCAGACAACCAGACTTTGACACTGGATGGGGAGCAAGACAAATGAGACTGGACAGGGAGGACCACCATGGTTTTAGTTGCGAGATGGTTGGCTGGGCGGCAGCACCGTAGCTGGTGAAGATGGAACAGGGACAGAACAGGGTTAATGGGGCAGGGTCCACAGGCACATGGGTGAGATAGGAGGCCAAGGAGAGTGAACCACCATGGGCCTGGACCGATCAGCAAGGCAGCACCACAACAGGAGCGAATCTGGGAGGCACCAGTAGCATCTATGCCTCCAGTGACCCCTCCAGGTCACAGAAAAGCTAAAAGTGAACACAGGCTCAGCAGCCCCTGTGGAAGATGGGGTGGTAGCCCCTTTTGGCCAGGCTTAAAAAGACTTCAGTGAATCTGCCAGGTCCATAAGATGCAAGGACTCCAAGCTTATCCACCTCCCCACTAAGTAACATGGGAGAGCTGCAAGAGTTGTCCTCCTGCTTCTTTGAGGTAACTTGATATAAAACTGGGATTGAGTGGCTGGGTGGTAAACCAAACAGTCTCATAATACCTGAAGTGCATGCAGGTCACTTAGCGAGACACTGAGAGCAATTCCCTCTGCAGGGCTGCGAACTAAAGAGGGGTTGAGGGATATAGATCCCTGACATGACTAAGCTTCCAAAAAAAAAAAAAAAACACCACAACACACTGAACCAAAGGACCACAAGGGTTCCAAATAAGACAGAAAAATGGCAGAAGGCAACACAGGACCAACCATAATAGACCAGCAGAGTACAAAAACCACACAGCAACAACCAAAGTCACTGAGGTAACAGGCCACAGACAAACATATATATCCATGGATAATGAGGGCTAAAAAGGGGCAGGTGTGGGTAGTTACAAACAAGAGCCTAGGGGCAAAAAGGAGCAGGTGGGGTCAATCAAAAGATTGAAAAAGGTCCAAACACCAAGGAAAACAAAAAAAAAGAAAAACTGAGGGCAGTTCCATAAAGTAGGGGGGTATTCCAAGAAGCAGGATTAAGGGAAAGTTTGACTTATTTCGACAAGTCTGGCTCATTTAAGTGGGAATTCCGTTCCATCAACGTGTCTTGAATGAATCCCTGCTGAGCTACCATGGTAACTTAGGGAACAAGTCTGCTCCAGACCAGATTAACTGTCTCTCTTAGTTAAGCGTTGTGTCAAAGGACGTCCAACGCATGGGAACAGATTCCCAAAAGATCATTCTGTCGGACGAAATTCCACACTCTCACTATTCATGTCGTGTAATAAATATAATAAAGCCTATAAACCTCTCAGCCTTCTAATTAATTCCAAAATAATTCAAGTAAAAGCGTACCCATATTACAAAAGTCAAACATGAATTGCATTGACTGAAACTGAAAAAACTGGTTAAAATAATATGAACAAGAAGATATTTTTATATTTTGTTTAGTCACTGTGTACTTTGAAAGTTTATTAGTAAAGTAGGAAAGACAAGATACGCTTATTTGTGCAGAACATTTCACATGGATGAGATTGGAAGTATTTTACGGAGATCAAATAATACAGAATAACAGTAAGAATGACACGTGAATTCAACCGAGAAGGTTCCCCCATTGGCTATGGGGATCGAACCAGCAACTTTCGCGGTATAGGGCGACAGGATAAACCACTGTACCACCATGATACTGTACTAAGCACTTGTAACATTTACGTAACTTGTGCATTTAGTCTGTCTGCAATTCATTGCCAAGCCAACTACCTGGCTGTATTTATGGCCACAGTATTGCCTTTTTTAGCGATTACATCTTTGTATTTTTCATATAGCTCCACCAGCAGCATTGGTTCTGTGGCGAAAAGAAACACCGCTCTCGTTTTACACGCTTTCCGACTCATTTGATCGATCTATCGTTCATCCATTCATCTGGGCTTCTTAAATGTATCGGGTGTGCGCATTAAGTGAGACTATGCAAGTCGGTTTTGTATGAGCCTTGATTAATTAAAGCTGAACTGAGTTAGTGGAACGGCATGAGTCTAAGTTTAGAGATGGTGCTAGTTTGAGTCTGACTTTTTCAGGAAAGTCTGGATTTCTTTTGCTACTTTCATGGAATACCCCCCAGGGATTAAGGGAAACTCAGATTTTGACAAGTCTGGCTTATTTAAGTGGGAGTTCCGTTCCATCAATGTGTCTTAAATGAATCCCTGCTGAGCTACCGTGGTAACATAGACAAGTGAACAAGTCTGCTCCGGACCAGATTAACTTAGTTAAGCGTTGTCTCAAAGAACGTCCGACGTGTGGGAACAGATTCCCAAAAGATCATTCAGTTGGAAGAAATGCTCTCACTACTTATGTCATGTAATAAATATAATAAAGCTTATAATAATCACGTCTCAGCATTCCAATTAATTCCAAGATAATTAAAATAAAAGCATACCCATATTACAAAAGTCAAATATGAAATGCAATGACTGAAATTGAAAATAAAATCTGTTAAAATAACATGAACAGGAAGATATTTTAATATTTTTAGTCACAGTCTACTTTGAAAGTTTATTAGTAAAATGCAAAGACATATGGTTATTTATGGTTATTTGTGCAGAACATTTCACACGGATAATACAGAATAACATTATATAGCAAGAATGAAACGTGAACGTAACCCAGAAGGTTCCCTGTTGGCTATGGGGATCAAACCAGGAACTTCTGCAGTGTAAGGCGACAGCATGTAGCACCGTGCCACTGTACTAGGCATTTGTAACATTTACATAACTTACACATTTAGTCTGTGTGCAATTCTTTGCCAAGCCAACTCCCTGGCTTTATTTATGGCCACAGTATTGCCTTTTTTAGCGATTACATCTTTGTGTAACACTATTTTTGGAGTCTCAGCATTAACTGTTTTTCAGGCCGTGGGTACAGAAATGACGCGGAGACAACATACAGTCTGGAATCATGGAAGACGGACTTCCTCTTTATTTCTCGCGCCCATACAGAAAAGTAGTAGCGATACCCAACAACCAGAACTCCATCACTCCACCCCCATCCTCTATACACCACTTTATTATTGATTCTTTATGCAAACATGAAACTATAAAGCAATGAATCCCAATGAAAACAAATCTCTTCTTACATTTGTATTTTTCATACAGCTCCATCAGCAGCGTTTGTTCTGAGGTGGAGGTTTTACACGCTTTCCAACTCATTTGATCATTCATCCATTCATTTGGGCTTCTTAAATATATCAGGTGTGCGCACTAAATGAGACTATTCAAGTATCTCTTGTATGAGCCTTTATTAGTTAAAGCTGAACTACGTTAGTGGAAGGACATGAGGCTAAGTTTAGAGATGGTGCTAGTTTGAGTCTGACTTTTTTGGGAAAGTCAGGCTTTCTTTAGGTACTTTCATGGAATAGCAGCACCAAGTCCACCCAGTGTTGGAATTACTCCACAAATTGGGTCAGCTCAACCCAATTAAAAGAACATGAAGCCAGAACAATTAAGTTGCTCAAGTATCCAAATATGCTCCATGCATATACAAACACATAGTGTAAACAAAGACATATCTTCTGCAGAATTATCGCCTGCAAGCCAATATTTAAATAACAGGAAGCTGTCTAATTAAAAAAAAATATTTGTGACTTTGCATGTCTATGTTTATCTCTTAATATATTTGGTCCATTTAAATGGAAGGTGTAATTTGCACAAACTAACTTTTAATTCCTTATACATGTTTCACATAAATTAATGGACACTATAGTTATAAAGAAATATTCAGAAAGCATGAAAGTGAATGGTCTCTGTAGTCTTTTATTTGATTCATTTTATTTCACAAGTCTTATTAGAGGTTAGATATTAAGATGTTTATATAATATAGTATATACAGCAGACATTTCCCGTTTGGTAAACAGTAGGGAGATGTTTTGATTTACTTTAGATTTTTCTCTGCTCATTTGAGTATTCTACTTATTGAAGACAAATTCATATTTATGAAACTGAATTAATCAGAATCAGGTTCCTTGGACAAATCCTGTATATTTTTTCTCCCTCTCTCTCTCTCTCTCTCTCTCACACACACACACAGGTTTGTAATTATGTCTTTGTGAGGACTCTCCATTCATTTCTAGAACTCTAAGCCCAACGTGACCACCTTAAACCCTACCCAGCTTTAACCTTAACCATAAGTAACCAAACGTCCATTTTTAGATTTTTGATTGCATTCACAGATCCTTTGTGGGACCTGAAAAATGGTCCCCACACAGTCAAAATAACAGGTTTTTATCACATTGTGGAGGACATTTGGTCCCCAAAATGTAATATAAACCTAATGTAAACACACAGACACACACACACAATGGCTCTCCATAGTTTTCATACATAAGGTAGATGCATGGTTAAGGTAAGACAATTGTCACATGCAGTCCGGTTGATACATGTAACATATATGTGTGGTAGATAAATGTACAAAAAGTGCAGGAGTATGGTTCAAGGTCAGGTTAGGTTAGGTTGGGGAGCATGCTCTGATGCAGCGCGTTACAGCATCCACCACAAAGCGAAACTCCTCGGGATCCTGGACAGCAATCCCCCAGGCAGACACACGGTCCAGTCCCACCCTAAGGAAGTGGCCATCCATCTGCTGCAGCCAGGTGTTACATGGGTGTCCCCTTAGCCTGGTCCAGCCGCTTGGGTCCTCAGCAATGAGGATCCTGCAAGCCGGATGACCCGCAGGGAAACGTGCCACATGGCCATAGTGCCGTACCTGATGCTCCCTCACAATGCAGGTAATGTGCCTCATTCGGGACTCCTCTAGCAACCACTCATTCAACACAAAGTCAAACCAAAAGTCAAGCAGTACCCAAGGATTCTCCGAAGAGACACAGTACTGAAAGAGTCCAGTCTTCATCTCAGCTCACTGGACAGCGTCCATGTCTCACAGCCATACAGCAAGACAGGGAGCACCAGGACTCTAAAGACTTAGCCCTTCGTCCTCTTACAAAGATATTGGAAACGCCACACACCCCTTTCCAGCGACCTCATAACCCCCCATGTTCTTCCAATCCATCTGCTGTCTTCACAGGAAATGTCACTAGAGACATGAATGTCACTGCCGAGGTAGGTAAATCTCTTGATAAGGTTGACATTCTCCCCGCAGACAGACACACTACTGATGGCTGTGCCCAAGAAGTCATTAAATGCCTGAATCTGGTCTTTATCCAGGACACCCACAATCCCAGACACTCAGACTCCTCACTCATTCTCTCGAGAGCCCTGATCAGAGCCTCCATTGACTCTGCTAAGATCATAGCATCGTCGGCAAAGTCAAGATTAGTAAATCTTTCTTCACCAATGGACGCCCCACAGCTGCTGGACCCCATGACCCTGCCCAACACCCAGCCCATACATGCACTGAACAGAGTAGGAGCAAGGACACACCTCTAGTGAATCCCAGAATTAAATGGAAAGAACGGAGAGGTTCTCCCTCCATTCTGCACAGCACTCACAGTACCAGTGTTTAGGCTAGCCATGATGTCAAGCAACTTCGGGGTGATCCCGCAAAGTCTCAGGCAAAGTCCCGCAGGGCAACTTGAACAACCGAGTCGAACACTTTATGAAAATCGACAAAGGCTGCAAAGAACCTCTGTTGATATTCGCGCCTGCATTTGTTGAGAACCCTCAGTGCAAGGATACGGTCGGTGGCAGACTTCTTAGGCATAAAACCAGACTGCTCCGGTCACTGACAGACAGGAAAGTGATCACAGATCCTGTTAAGGATGACCTTAGCAAAGACCTTACCCGGCACTGAAAGCAGTGTTATCCCCCTGTAGTTTCTGCGATCCAGGCAATCACCCTTCCCTTTCCAGATAGGGACTACAAGTCCCATTTTCCAGTCAGTTGTGATGATGCCTGGCTCCTAAATGGGAGCAAAGATTGCCTGCAATGCTAGGAGGACAGCCTTACCACCAGCTTGGAGAAGTTCACCCCAGATAACACAGATCTCTGCGGCCTTCCCTACCCTCTAATCTCAAACCCTAAAACCTGTAATCTCTGTGAGATTAGGTGGTTCACAGCTGATTGGAGGGTCAGCTTCAAGAACTGTGGACCCAGAGATGCCCAACATCCTAGCTGGAGGGTCAGTTTTAAACAGCTGCTCAAAGGAGTTGGTCCAGCAGGTCACAACTGCAGTGTCATCCGTAAGGACCGTACTGAGTGATCGCCATGACTGCAAGTCTCCGAGGAACAGATTCAGATGTGCGTAATGCTTTGATTCTTCTGTAAGCAGGATGTGGGTCACTAGACCACAGGTGACGTGTCACCTGCTCACAGATTCATCTAACAAACGCCTCCTTATCTGCCCTCAGAACCCTCACAGCCGTCCTTCTCAGTTCCCGGTACAGCCTGGAGTTGCCACGACTCATGTGCTGCAACTCCTCTCAATAATATCCAGGGTACCCTGCGAGATAAAACACCTCCTTCTGGGAATACCGGCAACACCAACAGAACCCTTGGCCACCTTCAGGGTCTTATCACGGAAGGTCTCCCACATCACATTAGAGTCAGCAATCACACCTAAGTCTGCAAGTTCTTCACACAAATTACGTGCAATCTCATCAGAAACAGCTTGATCTTGGAGTCTGGCTAAGTCCAGCCTCGTTCTCCTAGTAGGTGGTAGCCTACTGGATCTAAGCTGAATCTTCAGAGTAACAATAACAAGTCTGTGGTCAGAATTCACAAACTGGGCAAACTTCTGTATACCCTGCAGTTCTGCAGGAATCTCCAGCGTCTGACCACGAAGATGTGATCGATCAATCTCCTTCGCCCCACCACCAGTATTGGAGTACCAAGTCCAACGATGCCGCTCAGGGCGTTGGAACCAGGATCCAGCGACCCTCAGCCCCTGACCTTTCGCAAAGTCAAGGAACATGGAGCTGCTTTCACTGCAGTCTCCAGACCCATGGGGACCAACACAATCCTCATAGCCAGCCCTGTCAGCTCCAGTGGAGTGTCACCTCATGGGTACCCTTCAACCACCGAGCAAAGTTGCGAGTAAAATGTCTCCCTCAATGAGACATCACTCATCACGGTCGTAGCATACACTGAGACAACAGACAAGACACCGAAGGAGTGCCTTAGCCTAAGTCTCATAATACGCTCATTGAAGGAAGTGACATCAGACACCATCGGAAGGAGCTGATCCGCTACAGCAACAGCTACTCCCTGAGTATGGCAGCCATCAGACCGACCAGACCAAAAGTAGGTATACCCACCTACAAAGATCTGACCACTCCCAAGTCTGCGTACCTCAGAGAGTGCTGCCACCGAAACGCAGAGTTTACGAAGCTCTCTTGACAGCAGAGGAAAATGGTCATCTTGCCGGAGAGACAAGAAATTCCATGCACTCACCCAGATGCGTCGCCTCAAACTGGGACCCAAGCACCGTCATACAGCAGGCGATGCCTCAGCACCACACCACCCCCGATCCCCAACAGGCCTGACTCTATTAGCTCTCCAATGGTTTCGACTCGTCCGGGGATGGGGCTCCCGGAGACTTTCCTCCATTTCCTTCATGGTGCATACAGCCTTCCTGCGGGTGGCTGCAGTAGAGCTACACTCCGCGGAGAGCAGAAGAGTGCCAATCCTGCCACTAACCCCCAAAAAAATTGTTTCCCTGCAAGTTGAAGGACCGCTTGCAGTGCCCGATGCAGTTTAACGTCATACCCAGGACACACAAGGAATGCTGGAAATATAATATGTAAAATATAATACAGTAAATACATTGAGTTTACAACAATGATGTATTGTGTAGTAATGGGGGGGGGGGGGTAACAGTACAACTCAGCTGAGGCAACTGGGTCAGCTGTTCATAAGAGTGATGGCTTGTGGGAAGAGCCTGTTCTTATACTGCTATCTGGGTGCACAGTGATCTGTAGAGCCTGCCAGAGGGGAGAAGTTCAAAGAGGTTGTGGCCCAAGTATGAGGGGTCTGTGATGATTTTCCGTTCCCGTTTCCTGACTCGAGAGGAGTACAATTCCTGGAAGGTGGGCAGGTTAATATCGAAGAATCTCCAAAGCACAATGCAGTTGTCTAGAGACTAGAAGCAGAAGATTAAATGAACTAGTAAAAATGCTTTTCATGGTATAATTTTAGAGCTCCACCTTGCAGTCGTTTTGTTCAATAACTAGAGTTTCTATCAGTATGATTCAAACTGACTGATCATTGTGAGGAGTTTGCATGAGTTTCTCTTCAGAGTCCCAAAACATGCAGCTAGGTGAAGTGGTGACTCTAATTGCATAGAGTATATGACAATTTTAGTATGTGTGTTGCAACAGTCTGGCACCTTGTCCAGGGTTTCCTATCCTTGTGCCTTATATTTCCTAAAATAACCTCCTGGCTGATCATTACCCTGTACTAGATAAATGGCTATCAAAGATGGAAGTAGCATACATCATACAGTGTGTACACCCACCCTAGCTAAATAGGTGGCAGTGAAACGATATTCCAAGTACTCATTCTCCGTACAGGAGTGTGAATAAGAGTATTTTAAGATATCTAACATGCTCAGGCTTATGGGAGCAGTTTGTTCAGACTCTGTCAGTGAGTCGAAAGTAACACGAACACTGTTCAACACAACCATCGGATTTGCTTAAGTTGCTTCAGTCACTGCAGCTGTAACACTCATGTAAAATATATCATCTTATTTAAGAATATTTAATTTAAGTATTTAAATGTGGTTAATGTGCAGATCATTATTTATAGTATGCCTGAGTGTCTGTGTGGGTGCATTTGTATGTACTCTGCAGCAGACTGGCATTCTGTGCAGGATATCCCCAGCTTAGTGCCCTATGCTGCCTGGGATAGGCTCCAGACCCCCCCTGGGACCCAGTCCAGGATAAGCGGCTGGAAGATGGATGAGCCTGATGCTGGGAGTCTAGCAACAGAGGCAGTTTTTTCCTTTGTGAGTAATTATACTATAGACGTTTTATGATATGGTTTTGCTCACAAACTAAGCCAAAGCTGATTAGCACTGTAATAAACTAAATTTTTACATCTCATATTGTAAGAAAAGTAATAAAGCTGACACTAAAGGAAGTCTTCCCCATTTAGTGGGCATATTTTTTCCATGGCCAATGATGTATAAATGCAATGTCAGGTTACTTATATCTCTACATAACTCTACATTTCATATTTCATTAACTTCATTCTTTATGGTTACAGCTGTACATCTTTATAGGTGAAAACATACTTCTGGCTTATTGCATGACATCTAATGCAGTGCATTTATAAGTCAGAAATCTCTTTATCCATTACGCTTGAGTAGGTAGCTGGAGAGAAAGAAGACATTTGGCGACTTGCTTTTATTTAAAGATCTAATAATTGATTTTGAGATTATATGCCGATGGCTCATTGTCCTTGTAATGAAAAGTAACTTTGGTTAATGGTGTTAACATTTCAATTATGAATAATGTTGCTTGTGAATTAGCCTCTTTTGGGTGAATGAGTAAATTGTGACATACACTTTATGGACAAAAGTATTGGGACACCTGGCCATTACACCCACAGGAACTTTTATGACATCCCATTCTAAATCCATAGGC
>JAODKC010000001.1:37224181-37237502 GCA_026777985.1 Mormyrops attenuatus
TTCATCTTAGTTTCTCAACAGGTATACTCACCCCCTACACCACATACAGTCACATAAACACCACATACAGTCACATAAACACCACATACAGTGACATACATCACCACATACAGTCACATAAACACCACATATAGTCACATACATCACCACATGGATCCCACACTCCGCCTCTCACACAAGTGCATGGGGCAGGAGAGTGGGCGGGTCTTCCTACACCCCTGCTCCCTGCCGGTGGGGGGGGGGGGGCTTGTGAGGTCGCTTCGCTGGCGGTGCCCTGGGGTCGCGGCTGGTGCCGGGATTCGCGTCCGTTCTCCCACACGTCGGAGGGCAGTCTGGAGTGGATGGGCTTATGTCTCTGTCTTTGTCTCTGTGTGTGGGTGTCTGTGTATGTTGTGGGAATGTGTGTGTGGTCTATGTGTATGGCTGAGAGGTGTGTCTGTGGGGTGTCTGTGTATGTTGTGGGAATGTGTGTATGGTCTATATGCATGGCTGAGAGGGGTGTCTGTGTATGTTGTGGGAATGTGTGTATGGTCTATGTGTATGGCTGAGAGATGTGTGCGGGGTGTCTGTGTATGTTGTGGGAATGTGTGTATGGTCTGTGTGCATGGCTGAGAGGTGTGTCTGCTAACTATTTACCCTCCTGTGTGCAGAAAAGAATTTTCAAACAAAATTCCCGAATACACGAAATACCGGTTGAGTCAGTAAGTTCCAGGAAAAGCCTCTTTTGAGCACCGTTGATAGATGAAGAATCTATAGAAAGGCTGGGTGAAGCAGGTACAATAGACAGTGAGAGATGGAAATAGTACAGAATCCTGCAGTGTAACAACAGGGTCGCCTGCCAGAACCCCAGAGAATCTGCCTCCTGAGCACGGAAAGTAAAAATGCAAAACCCAGCTTGTCATAGATGTTGCCATTGATCCACTCTTGACATTGTCTGTACTCTCAGCTCAAGGTCATCCAGTTAACTATTTACCCCATAGTGTGCAGTCCAAACTCATTGCACCGATTGGAAGACAGTGCCTGGTCAAGTTTCATATTGATGGTCAGCTGGTGGAAGGGTTATGGGATACTGGGGCCCAAGTGAGCGTCATTAATGAAGGATGGTGAAGACGATACCTACCCCACACCGAGATCAGAGCAATTGAGGATCTGCTAGGCCAGGCAGTTCGCATAGGGCTGGCAGCAAATAACACAACCATCCCTTTCATCAGCTGGATTGAGGTCAGCTTACAGCTGGTGGGAGAAGGCAAATGACCAAAACTCAGAGTTCCAATAGTGGTGTCTAGTGGTGCGGCAGTTACAAAAGAACCGGTCTTGGGAGCGAAACAGAAGCAGGGACGTAAATACTAAGGAGTAACGAGAGTAAGGGTAGCGAAAACAGGCCACAGATGGAACTTATGATTAATCAGAAACTAATCAGGGAAAGTAGAAACTGACAAAGAAATAAGGAAAACAGAATCTAACATGGGGGAATAAGAAAGACAGGTAAAACACAAATGCATAAAGCAAGAAACCAAAACAGAAAACCAGAAAATCACAGGAGCTAGGAGAGACTGATGAAACCAATGAAACAAAAGCAGGATTCAAACACACAACAGAGGGGTTAATAAGTAGCCACACACTCAGTTTGTTGAGCTATGCGGCTGATGGGGAACAAAGGAAACACTATAGACTGACAACTGGGGAAGACAGGAAAGACTGGAACACATGGGCGCTGACCCTGACACTGTGTGTATTTGAATACCTGCTCTGACTCAGCTTGTTAGTCAGTCATTGCTTTATGTTGCTGCGTGTCTCGCCCCTTGCACTCGTTTGTCTTGTATTGTTCCCAGTGTTGTTAGTTGTTTAAATAAACCCTTTTTGTGTCTGAGCTGCCAGTGGATTGTCACCTTCTTTCCATCTGCGCCATGCCAGTCTGTGACACTTAATAAAAAGAAAATATCTGTTTGGGAGATATATTAAGAACATCCCTATTCTTTGGGGACAGCATGTGGCTCAGGGGGCTAAGCCTGTGACCAGCCTGCCACCTTCTTCTTACACAGACGGCATTCAAGGTACTCCGTGGCCATGAAGTACCATCCGTCTACGCCCAGCACCCTCCTGAACGTCTTGTACAGGCCGCAGGACGTCAAACGCTGCCCGGCCCGGTAGCAGTTGGGCTGTTTGCACAGGAGCTTGAACGACCAAATGCGGTAGGGCATCCACAGAAAGAAGGGGCGGGTGAAGAAAGGGGCAGGTGAAGCTGGCGGCTGATGGAAGACAGGGCGTGGTGCGGGCGGGTGCCACCACAGCTGCAAGGAGTCAATAAGGACGGGCCTTCCGTCCTTATTCCTCCTAAAAAGGGCGCGGCTGAGCCACTCGTGCTGCTCCCTTGGGAGCTGGGTCTTCCAGGCTTCTGGAAGAGGTACATCCTACAAAAACAACAATATAAATGTCAATATTTCATTTGGAACTCATTCTATTTTTCATTTTTAGTACAAATAAAGTAGCTTTGGGGGCGGGGGCGGGGGCGTGGACACACTGGCAGCTACATGCCAGTGTTGTTGGAAACATGACATACAGCATTTTTTTCAGTTTACTGTGAGCAGTGTTACAAAGCAACTAGCAGAAGCCATACTTTTATTTGATTGTATTAATTGATTGAAAAGTGAAAACAGATTGAATGACAGGATGAGCAAGTCAATGAATGAATGAATGGCAAGCTTAAGCACAGGGCCACAGGCATGTAAAGAAAAGTTGGTGTGAGTATTAAGTTATCTATGTAATTATCTTACTATGGCAGACGAGCAGACAGGACATGCAGGCCAATGCAGCCTATACTACCAGCACCAAGGACAATAAGGCTAACATTCAGCTTGGACTGCTTACCTTAACCCACTTCAGCATTTAGGGCTAATCAAGGTGAATAAGAAGAAGAAGAACAACAGCAGTAAATATCCAGTTCATATGTTTGTATAATATACATTTGGCAGATTTGTGCGCACAAAACATCATTTAATTTATTCAAAAATATATTTAGACAGACCTGACGTCTCAGCCTCCACTGCACAGGTCAGGAGCTCTGCGTCTGAGGGCTCTGACAGACACAAATGGAAAATATCTGAGTATATAAGTCTGAATAAAAGAACACTGGAGTTGTTAGTTCTGCATAAACTATATTTAAAGCTTACCAGGAGCTGTGGTGGGTATCTCCTTAGAGGAGCCCGGAACGGCAAGAGGGACCTCGGAGGCACAGAGCTTGAAAGCAAAAACAGAGACTTTACCACCTCCTCTCCCTGCCCTTGGACTTGTACAGCTCCTTGTAGGTGCAATGCTTATGGGCACCAAATCCCACAAGAGACTTGTGTGACGGAGCCCCCACCCGCCGCCGCTGCCTGATGGCCTCACTCATCTTTGGGAAGGAGCTGGCATACCTATGTGCAGAAATCAAATAAGGGACTGGTTAATATGGGACCTTTGTATTGATGTTGGTGGGATGTGGTGATTTTGTGCCTTGTGGTTTAATCGCTTACCTGAGGAACACATCCTTATTGCGCATAACACTGCTCGCTGCTGCAGTGTCGCTCTGGTTGCCAGACTCCTTCTCCGCCTGATGCCCAGCCAGGACCATGGCAGCATATCCCACGTCATTGGACAGAAGCCACTTGAAGGTCTTCCCCCGGTACTGGCCAAACTGGATAGCACACTCGCTTGCTCCCAGCCGGTGGTCCCGGGGGTCTCCTCCTTGAACCGCCACCCTGCTCCCGGCTTCCATCAAAACCACTGCTGGATCGTTGGCCTGGCTCGGGGTACCCGTCCCAGTCTGGCCCACGAGAGCTCTCTGGGTGGCCAGTGCCTCAGGTGAGGGGCGCAGAGTAAGCTCCCCACTGGGCTCAAAGCGGAAAACTGGTGCAGAGTCCATTCTGATAGGAAAGGAATATTGAACAGCTCAATAAAAGCAAACATCTGTTGACGTAATGCAAGACATAATTAAATGAAAATTATATTATATATTAATATAATGCTTCCTGAAGAATTTTTGATCTTTTTAAGTAAACAGGGCTGTGTCTATGATAAATATTGCATTCTCAGAAAGAAATACTGAACAGCTCAATAAAAGCAAACATTTGCTGATACAAAGCAAGACATAATGAAATACAAATGTATTGATATATTAAAATAATTCTTGCTTAAAATTTTTGCATCTTTTTAAGTAAACAGGGCTGTGTCTATGTTAAATATTACATTCTCAGCAATTACTGGCAAGAAGTATTACTAATGACAATAACTGCATAACTGTTCTGTACAAAATATTTTTTTAGTAACGGGGCGAGATTTCTGCACGAATACAGCAGCTTCTCGGGCTTACCTGTTAACGCTCTGTAGGACGCCGGACACGAAGCAAAAACGGTGACAGATGCGACGAGAATGTCCCTGCCGCCGCGGTCTTCATTCATATAAGCACGCCGGCCGGAGGGCGGGCCATCGCCGCGCCGGCCAATCGCGCGGGGCAGGCCTCGCGGCTCGGCCAATCGGGCGAGACGATTTTGGAACATTTCGTTGAAACATTTCTTCCAGCGCGGGGGCGGGACATCGCCGCGCTGAAACAATTCATCCCCCGTTCGGGCGGGACATAGCCGCGCGGTTGGCCGCAGACGCGGGCTCGGCCAATCGGTCGGGACAGCTGTTAAACATTTCAGCGGAGTCGGCCAATGGGGAGCCGAGAGAGTTGAAACAAGGCCCCTCAACCCCCAGCTCCCTGGGCGCCCCAACAGGCAGCTGCCCTTTGCCAACAGCTTATTCTACCAAAGAGCAAGTTGAGGGAGGCATAAAGAAAATCTCCTCACAGGGATTTTCTTCAGTAAAGCAATTAGCAAAAGTGACAATAAATGCTGTGAATATTTTCTTTGTACTTTTCCCATTTAAATAAAGGTTCACTTGAATTAAGGAATCACAGATTTTTCTTTTGGAAATGGAGTTTGTAATTGTACTCCTCAAAATAATGTTTTGTTTTGGAAAAAATATTGTATAAAGACATACAGCTTCCCCAAACACTTTTGCACATCACTGAAATCATTTTGTGCATTATTTTATAAAAATGAGCTGACTATAAAGTGAGCCAATAATTCTTGCGTTGACTGTAACTGTGTGGCGTAGGTAGGGCTTTAGGACCTGGCAGGCAGCGGGTTTTGCATGTCAAATATAACTGTCCTTATTAAGAACATGTCTTACCCGTAAGGCAGCCTCACTGGTGATTCACGGTGTTTGTAAGGAAGGAATTATTCTCTATGGCCGTGTGGATGCAACTGCTGATCTAAGAACACTGTAAGGAATAATTTAGTTATTTGGATTCATCCCAGAGCTCAAGTAAGTTGCTTCATGTTTTATTTTAGAGAAACCCATAAGACCAAAAAAATCCCTTTATGGCTTTATACTAATATCACTGAGCTTTGTCTTACGGCAACTCTGATAGTAACAATAGTTGTTATAGTTGTTATTGTAGTTAATGGTTGCATTTCCCTATTGTCACGCGTGTGTTTGCCCGTGTCTTGTGTGTATCCTGTACGATCCTCGTGTGGTCTTACCCTGTGTAAATCTCCCACCGTGTGTGCACCTTACAGTTGAGCGTCTGACAACCTTGTGTTTCCGCTCTTTTTGTTTGATTCGGTGCTCGTTGGGTGCCTGTTAAAGTCCTATTAAGGACTGGACTGCTATTAAAGATCATGTTTTGTAGTCTTTCTCTGTTCCCGCGATGCCTCGGTTTCTTCTAAAGCTTGTTTAGGAAGTACAATAATAATGTAATTGTGTTTAATTGTATTCTAGGTCTAAGCTCAATAATACGTGATGTTTTGGATGGGATTATTAAAATGACTAGTAGATACATCAAGTTCCCTTACAGGCCAACATCAAAGGCAATTTGCAGCAATGTCCGGTTTCCCAAATATAATCGGCGCAATTGACTGCACTGACGTTGCAATAAGGGCTCGTGTAGGGGCTCCTACCTTGTAGGCAGAATTAACTCTTCCTCTCCTATGCTCATGCATGCAGGTTGTGTGTTCGCGCATGGCCATGTGGGGACACGCTCTATTTAGGTTTTCAGGCACACTGAATAAAGAGTTATCTTTTTTTGGCGCTCGACCTGTGCTGACTGCCCATTTCCTTTTTTCCTGCTGCACCGCAGCTCCACAATGGTAACCCCCACGTTTCGGTGCATTTGTTTTCTTCGCTCCAACCATGCTCGCAAATGCGCTCAAACTCCCGGAGTTCTGGTGCGGCCAGGCGGCAGTTTGGTTTGTGTAGGCGAAGGCTCAGTTCGCCTTGCGCGGTATTACGGAGGACGCGACAAAGTATTATTACGTCGTTGCAGCACTGAACAGCTCCACGGCGGCTAGAGTGGTGAGTCTGCTGCAGAACCCTCCGGAGGCGGACAAATATGGTGCCTTGAAGTCACTGTTGCTGGGCACTTACAAGCTTTCCGAGACAGAGCGCGCGCCGCTTGCTCGCGCTGCCCGGGCTGGGCAATTCACGGCCCTCGGAGCTGATGGATCACATGCTAGCTCTCCTAGGTGACCATCAGCCCTGCTTTATTGTTCAGCCGTGTGTGCTCAGATAGCTCCCTGCCACGGGCCGATGCTACTGTCTCGGCCGCGCAATGGAGCGGTATACCAGGCCTCTGCTTTTACCATGCGCGGTTCAGTGACAAGGCAAAAAAATGCACCCCCCCTCGCCGTTTCCTCTGCGACACAGGCGCGCAGGTCAGTATTTTGCCTGCATCGTTGGCGGATATGTGCTCTGGGGCGAAGGGCCCAACTCTGGAGGCCGCTAATGGCAGCAGTATCTTAACTTATGGCACTCGTGTCGAGGCAGTCTGTTTCGGTGGCCAGCGGTTCCAGTGGCGTTTTGTAGTTGCGAAGGTGTCCACCCCTCTGCTGGGTGCCGATTTTTTTGTGCGCTAACGACCTGCTGGTGGACATAAAACACCAGCACCTGGTGGATGCCAGGACTTTCCATTCGGTGCTGTGCTCGTGCAGCAGGGCTGGTTCATCTCAGCTTTCTAGTGCCTTGGGGGCTACTGACACCTTCGCACACCTGCTGGCGGAGTTGCCAGACCTCACCCGCCCCATCTTTACATCTGTCACGGCCAAGCACCGTGTTGAACACCACATTGTCACAACAGGGCCACCCATCCATGCCCGAGCCCGACGCCTCGATGTGGGCAAATTGGCTATCACTAGGGCCAAGTTTGCTGCATTGGAGAGCCTCGGTATTGTTCGCCATTCCAGCAGCGCCTGGGCCTCCCCTCTGCATATGGTGTCCAAGCCCGGAGGAGGGTGGCGCCCGTGTGGCGATTACCGGGGGCTTAATGATGCCACAACCCCAGATTGCTACCCGATCCCACACATCCAGGTCTTTTCTTCCCGGTTGGTGGGGGCATCCATTTTTTCGAAGGTTGACCTGGTGCTTGGCTACCATCAGGTCCCAGTACACCCAGGGGACATTGCAAAGACTGTGGTCATCACCCCGTTTGGGCTTTTCGAGTTTCTTCGGATGCCCTTTGGGCTTAAAAACGCTGCCCAGTCTTGCCAGCGGCTCATGGACAGTGTCCTGAAGGACCTTCCGTTCCTGTTTGTGTATCTGGACGACATTCTGGTGGCCAGTAACTCCAGGGCTGACCACGTAGCTCACCTTCAGACCCTTTCTGAGCGTCTGAGCAGTCATGGGTTAATTATCAACCCACAAAAGTGCCAGTTTGGTTTGTCCTCCATTGATTTCCTCGGCCACCGCATCACAGGTGATGGAGCAGTTCCTCTGCCTGCCAAAGTGGAGGCCATCTCTGCGTTTCCGCAGCCTGCTACAGCCAGGGCCCTGCAGGAGTTCTTAGGCATGGTTACCTTCTACCATCGCTTTATCCCACGGGCCGCCCAGCTGATGCGGCCGCTGTATGAGGCTCTCAAGGGTAGGATGGCCAAGCAGGTTCTTCAGTGGACGGCTGAGCAGGCCCAGGCTTTTGTAGCTACCAAGTCTGCTCTGGCGAACGCGACCATGCTGGCCCACCCATTGTCTGATTCTCCGGTCAGGCTCACCACTGACACCTCGGACTACGCGGTAGGGGCTGTGCACGAGCAGTTCGTGGACGGTGCCTGGCAGCTGCTGGCCTTTTTCAGCCGACAGCTCAGGCCGCACGTGCGGAAGTACAGCACCTTTGACCAGGAACTTCTTGGCCTGTACTTGGCTGAGCGTCACTTCCGGTTCCTCATAGAGGGCCGCCCAATCACGGTTTTCGTTGACCACAAGCCCCTGACGTTTGCGATGGCTAAGACATCTGAGCGTTGGTCTGCTCATCAGCAGCGTCAGCTATCCTTTATATCAGAGTGGATTAAGCTCAATTGGCAGCGGATCAGCGGGTCGATCCGGAGGTGCAGGCTTATAGGACCGCAGTCACCAGTCTGCGGTTGGCAGATGTTCCCTTCCTTGACTGCGGCACCACCCTCCTGTGTGATGTCTCAACCGGTCTAGCTAGGCGTATCGTGCCGGCCGGTTGGCATCGTCACATATTTGAGGTGGTACACGGACTTTCGCAACCCGGGCAGACGAGCGCCTC
Source organism: Mormyrops attenuatus (assembly GCA_026777985.1). Lineage (NCBI taxonomy): Eukaryota > Metazoa > Chordata > Actinopteri > Osteoglossiformes > Mormyridae > Mormyrops > Mormyrops attenuatus. The sequence goes on from JAODKC010000001.1 coordinate 37,232,763, forward strand.
AGCATCTGGTGGCCACCAAGTTTGTCTGGCATGGGTTGTGGAAGGATGCCCATAGTTGGGCCACCTCCTGTGTTCTGTGTCAGCGTGCTAAGGTGCCCCGACATACCAAGGCACTGCTGGCACCTTTTGTGGTGCCCGAGCTCCGTTTTGTCCACGTGCACGTGGACCTGGTCGGCCTCTTCCCCCTTCCTTGGGTTTTACTCATCTGCTAATGGTAGTAGACAGGTCTACTCGGTGGCCAGAGGCCATACCTTTGACATCCACCACCGCGGCAGACGTGGCCAGGGCTTTCATCGGTGGTTGGGTGTCCCGCTTCGGGGTTCCGTCGGATTTGTCTTCGGACCGCGGAGGCCAGTTCACCTCTGAGCTCTGGGCGGCAGTGGCCCAGGTTTTGGGGGTTTCCCTCCATCGTACCACAGCCTACCATCCGCAGGCCAATGGGCTGTTTGAGCATTTTTACCGCTCCCTGAAGGCCGCTCTTCGGGCCAGCCTCATTGACGGCGGTTGGGTGGACAGGCTTCCCTGGGTTTTGTTGTGTCTCCGGACCGCTCTCAAGCCAGACCTGCAATCCTCGTCGGCCAAGTTGGTTTTCGGGCAGACTCGGTGGGTGCCTGGGGACTTCCTGCCCAACACCACAGCCCCTTGGTGCACCGGACGCCAGCGCTCCGCTCTGCAGGACTTGGCTGGGGCTTTCGTTCCAGTACCCACGACTCAACATGGGGTGCCCCAGACACATGTTCCGGGGGGTTTGGCCAGGGCTGCATATGTCTTTGTCCGCCATGATGCTCATCGGGGCCCGCTGCAGCCGCCTTACGATGGGCCATTCCGTGTGATACAATCCGGGGAGAAGTTTTTCACACTGGACATTAGGGGCAAGCCGGACCGGGTTTCAGTGGACCGTCTGAAGCCCATTTGGACATGGACACCCCAGCGGGTTCCCCCCCTGCTGCTGTGCATGCGCAGGGGTCTGCTCCAGCGGCAGCTGGGAGCCCGACCTCCCCGGCCTCCCGGCGCGTTGTGACTCATTCCGGTCGGGTGGCCCGGCCTCCTCGCAAGTTGAACTTGTCTGTGTTTGTGAATTCTGGGGGGGCGTGTGTAGGGGCTCCTACCTTGTAGGCAGAATTCACTCTTCCTCTCCTATGCTCATGCGTGCAGGTTGTGTGTTCGTGCATGCCCATGTGGGGACGCGTTCTCTTTAGCTTTTCAGGCACACTGAATAAAGAGTTATCTTTTTTTGGCACTCGACCTGTACTGACTGCCTTTTCCTTTTTTCCTGCTGCACCGCAGCTCCACACTCCATATGAAAACGAATTTATTTACGTGAATAGAAAACATGTGCATTCTATAAATGTGCAAGTTGTTTGTGACACTGATATGGTCCCGATGAACGTGGTTGCACGACGGCCTGGCTCATTTATCCTGGAACACAGCAGTGTAGGAGCAGACTGCAGGCTGGCGCTGCGCGCGATGTCTGGCTGCTTGGTAAGGTGATAAATACATTGTGTAATTTATAATTATTCATTGTTCATGTATTGAATTGTTCCGTTATGAAATGCAGGTGACAGTGGCTACCCTCTCAAGCGCTGGCTCCTCACCCCCCTTTCAGACCCCCAGAGTGCAGAGGTACATCGCTATAACGATGCTCACACTCGTGCGCGCACCGTTGCGGAGCGTGCGATCGGCTGCTGAAATGCAGATGACGATGTCTGGACGCGTCAGGTGGCCGGTTGTTATACTATGGAAGTCCGTTTCTGCCACCGTGGGAAAAAAATATAAAATTTAAGTCGAAATTCGTGGCGAAAACGGGCTTCCATACACATCTATCTCTGTTTCAGAAGAAGTTCTCTTTCTACTTTTCCCCTCGGTTGCCATGATGACATGAGTTTTTCAGGTTTATATCGGAGACCTAAATATGCATGAGGTGATTTGCATTGACCATGTATGGTTAACTTTACAAATTTATTTTTCAAAGTAAATTTTACTGTTATGCCCTGCTCGTCCTGCCCCCTCGTTAACCTCGTGTGGATTCCCCATGTTTGCCAGCTGTTTCCTGTTGTTGTTGTTATTAGTGCAATGTATTTAGTCCGCGTGTTCCGTGACACAAGACCAGGACAGAGGGTTCCGAGCAACCAGGTTTACTGGAGATGAGACAGAGAATGGTCAATAAACGAAGCAGGGTCTTAACCGGGATCCGTCCGCACAGGTTACCAAGAGCCGAGATGTGTTCTGAAGCCATAGTCAAGAGGGGTCCGAGGGTCGAGTAGCCGGGAGGTCTGTCCGAGGACACAGACGCACGAAGGGGAAACCACGAGGAAAGTCACGGGGAGGGCGGATGGGAAGGAGGGCAGGCAGGAGGTGCGGGTAACTCGGGGAGGGCCAGGCGGACGGAACGTAACTGCGGGGAAGACAGAGAGTTAGAGTGCTCAGTAGTGGCATGCCAACAATACCTCGCACCGACCTGTTGCTGGTGCGAGGTCTAAATAGGGAGTCCTTTTATGGGTAAGAGGGATCAGCTGTCATCATAGAGGGGGCGTGACACCGCGTTTCAGTTTGTTTCCCCAGCTCTGTCATTGTAGTGTTATGTACTGTCAATCCGTTTTGCTGCTTGTTCCTTCGTTTCCTTGTTAATTAAACCCCTGCGTCCTGCCTGCCTTTCTGCGCTCCATGCGCCATAAGTCATAACATTTACAAAGCATTTTTTCCAAAACATATTAGGGAACATTGCCTCTGTGCTCTTGAAACTTCCAAACATGTTCAAGTACAAAGTTAATATATTAGCATTTATTTTTTTTGTGTGTTTTTCTTCTCCAGGTGTCCTAAACAACCAACTGCATCTTCATGGAGAAAATTCATTTTAGAAGATACATTTTTTTGTCATTAATACTGTTTGTAGGGATTTTGATGGTTCCTTTATGGCGAAATCTCATCACCCTTAATCCAACATCTTCTCCTGATCAAGGATCTGAGTTGGAACAAAATATAATGCCAGTTAATGACACAAAGCATTTTCTGGTTTCTGCCTACAAAGATCACAGAACTGATGGAACCATTCGTATCATTAGTATAATTAAGAGGGATGATGTCAGAACACTTTATTGTGTCGTTGCTTGTGCTCAGCAAGGATATTTTGTTACAGCAGCAGAGGTCGACATACACCGTGATGATTTTGGGTTCCCTTACCACACCACAGACCTGCTGTGTAAAACTGAACCAAAGTGTGATGCTACCAAAGTCACCATCAGTAACTCTCCATACACCTCAGGCATTCCAGATATGATGTTCCTACCCATACAAAACAGAGAGAGGAAAGAGCACAACTTCAAATACAGCTTCACTGTCTGCATCTCCAACCTCTTTGGTGATTATAACAATGTATTGCAGTTTGTGCAGACCATAGAAGTGTACAAGCTCCTGGGCATACAGAAAGTGGTCATCTATAACACCAGCTGTGGTCCAGACCTTGATAAGGTTCTGCAGTACTACAAGGAAGAGGGTACACTTGAAATCCACCAATGGCCAATACATCAGTTCCTCAATCCCTCCGAAGGCTGGAACTTTGAAGAGCATAAAGGTGACGTCCATTACTATGGACAGTTAGCTACTCTGAACGATTGTATCTACAGAAACATGTACAGATCCAAGTATCTTCTGCTGAACGACATTGATGAAATAATTATGCCTTATCAACATGCTACACTGGAGCTTCTCCTGGAGGACCTGCAAAGGCAAAACCCTACAGTAGGAGTCTTCATAATCCAGAATCGTCTCTTCCCTGCAAACCTCTTTGATGATGAGGGCAGGTTCAGTTTCCCACGATGGAAAAAAGTTCCTGGAATAAACATCATGGAACACATTTACAGGGAACATGATATATATAGTATTCAAAACCCCACCAAGATGATCATCAACCCAAGGCAAGTCGTGCAGACATCAGTGCATTTTGTGCTGAAGAATAATGGAGACAACCTAAGTGTTCCACCTGATATGTGCAGAACTGTACATGTCAGAATTCCTAGACAGAATTTCACCAAAGAGCAAATGATTGTGGACAAAAAACTATGGGAGTATCAGGTGGACCTTGTGCCAAATGTTGACAGTGTGCTGAATAAATCAGGGATCTACGACTAAAGCATTTTGATTTCCAAACCTTTTTGTTTTCACTTGTCTTTTTTCACACATTTTTCCTACTCTAAGTATTATAGGTGGGACAGCACTGGACAACAACGATTTTACTTCATTAACACTTATGGGTGTATCTTATAGAGTTTGGGCCGCTGATATCATAAAACTCACCTTAAAATTAACGTCACATAGTTTTTTGTTGAAATCTTCTATTTTTGTCCACCCTTCAAGAACAGGCAGCACAGAAATATAATAATTCACATTGCTCACTTTTATCCCAAGGTACAGTTAGCGACAGCCAAAAATAATGTGGCTGATCAATGAACCGTACAGGATGCAATGGTATCAACGTTAGCCCTGAACTCCAAAAGGGTCCAAATTGCTACCTTTATGAAATGATGAAAAGGTTTTTGGAAGGAACAACCAACTGTGCCACCCAGCTGTCTCCTGAGGTGAGAAGAGTAGAGAGTGACCTCTCACACTCAGGGAAACAGATGTGTCTAATGCAGACGACACCCCTAGGGCTTTAAAGCTAATGAAGGGTCCCACCACTTTGATATCACATGTCAGCAATCCTCTAACTGTGTGTCTCAGTGCTCTTCTGCATATGCAACTCCT
>JAODKC010000001.1:37237602-37258404 GCA_026777985.1 Mormyrops attenuatus
CTTTATGTACAAAAGTATTGGGACACCTGGCCATTACACCCACATGAACTTTTTTGACAACCCATTCTAAATCCATAGGCATCAATATGGACTTGCTCCCCCCCCCCCTTGCAGCAATAACAGCTGCTACTCTTTCTGTCATTTCATCCAGAAGAGTCTTTGTGAGGTAAGGCACTGATGTTAGACGTGAAGACCTGGCTCTCAATCTCTATTCTAGTTCATCCCAAAGGTGTTCAGTGGAGTTGAGATCAGGGCCAGTCAGGTTCTTCCACACCAAACTCACGCAGCCTTGTCTTTATGGACCTTGCTTTGTGCACTGAGGCACAGTCAGGCTGGAACTGAAAAGGACCTTCCCCAAGCTGTTCCCACAAATTTGGAAGCATAGAATTGTCCAAAATGTCTTGATATGCTCAAGCATTAAGGATTCCCTTCACTGGAACTAAGGAGCCTAGCCTAACTCCAGAAAAACAACCCCATACCATTATCCCTCCTCCACCAAACTTTACTTTTGGCCCAACCCAGTCAGGCAGGTAACGTTCTCCTGGCATCCACCAAACCCAGACTCATCCATCAGACTGCCAGACAGAGAAATGTGATTTGTCACTCCACATGTTTCCACTACTCTAGAGTCCAGTGGCGGCGTGCTTTACACCACTCCCTCTGATGCTTGGCATTGTGCTTAGTGATGTGAGGCCTGCATGCAGCTGCTCAGCCATTGAAGCTCACTCCATGAAGCTACCAGCATACAGTTTTTGTGCTGGTGTTAATGCCAGAGGAAGTTTGGAACTCTGCACTTATTGAATCAACAGAGCATTGGTGACTTTTACACTCTATGTACCTTAGCACTCGGCGACCCCACTCTGTTACTTTACATGGTCTGACACTTCATGGCTGAGTTTCTGTTGCTCATAAACACTTCTACATTACAACACAAGTACTGTGCTTGAATTCACTGAGCTCTTCAGAACAACCCATTCTTTCACAAATGTTTGTAAATCTAACTGCATGGCTAGGTGCTTGATTTTATACACCCGTGGTCTGAATGAATCACCTGAATTCAATGATTAAGAGGTGTGTTCCAATACTTTTGTCCATATGGTGAATGCATATAAATGCACATGCAGGCATTAATTGTTTTGAACTGTTTTTGTGATCAACACTAGAAAATCACTAAAAGATATAGTAAATCTTCTGAATATCATATTCTCTTTTTCACCTTGTCACTAGTTATACTGCAGTAATGTCTGTGGGAAAGACATGGGTTGTTCCCTTCAAAATGTCAAATTTATGGTATGACTATGGATGATTATTTTTGACAGAACAAAAGAAAAAAAAAAAACTGGTGGCATTGAGACAGCTCACCATCAATAAAATGACATATGATTAGACATTAGACAATCATCTGGTCGCAGCTTCTTATTTTCTGCACACACACTGGAATTGTATGTAATAAATTGAAGTTTTCTTTAATTTTTAAAAAATGAATCAGACAGAAACATCTGCATAGACAATTAAAACAGCCGGGGCTTTCAGACGTATTGTGTTAATTATTGTCATCTGGTGGGAGGATGATTAAAAATATACACTGTGTTTGCCTTGTGCTTTATTGAACGCTTTCATTTGGAGCTGTTTGCATATTAATACAGGATACATAATCATCTTATTGGCATCTGTTTGGCTTAACTTCTCTGTGTATTACTCCACATCATGAGCATTAAATATGTTTAAATTTTTGACACTTGCTGGTACTAATTTGATCCTCTGTTAAAAATCATCCTCTGTCCCAAAAGATAGTATTTTATGCAAAGGTGCTAAAATTACAAAGAAAAGCAATGGACTTTTAAGTTTTGTTCCAGAAACTGAGCAGTTACGAACATGAATTTGATTTGGCTGAACAGCTCAACCCAGTCTCTTTGTTTTTATATCAAAAAATAAACAAACATTGCAATTTAAAATATTTTTGATATTGTCAGCCCACATTTCAGCAGCCTCCTGGGTAATTTTGGAATTATTGCCTTGAGTTTTCGAAATAAAGATTACCTTGAATATCCACAAAGACGCAAGGCGAGAATACTAGGCTGAACATGCCAATATGCTGATACAGCCTGGATTGCTGTGATACTTCTTTACAAGTTTATCAATTTACATTATGAAAAAAATGATCAGGCATGCTTGTGTTCATATAATTGCCATTTTAATTAACCTTAACAACGTTCAAAGTCAAATGAGCCTAGATTAATGTATTCACCCATTGGCATTCTTATGGTTCCCTCTTAACCTTTGTGAAGACTCGCTGTAATCATTATGCATTGATTACAATGATCTGGATAAATAGAATGATTTACCTTTGTCCCCTAAACGACTTCAGTGATTTTTATGATAATGAATTCAATTGGTCACATTAGTTAAATCTTCACTGTAGACTCAAAATCCTGCTAACACATTTTATGGTAGTTCTTAAAGACCCTTTTAAAGTTATATTCCTTTGTTACTGTATTATGAATGGTTTTTCCAGACTATCTGTCACATTTGTTTATACTTTTGTTGATTTTACCATAGTGGAGAAATTATAATCACATAGCTGGGTTTGGAGTGCCAACTTTGAATCCCCGGAGAAGAGTTTTCCAGAGCTGGGCATCTTCGCTCATTGATCTGTAGCCCTCAACAGGACAACAAGTGTTTACATGCATGGGTGGATGGATGGACGGGTCAGTGGCTTGATATTTATTTTCCATATGGTTTCGCATCGCTTAGCTAAGTTTAGCGTGCAACACTAAATTTAAAAATGTTGGTGTTGCCCCATATGGTCATAGCTCTTAATAATGTTGAGGCTTAAGAAGGATTTTTACAAAGCACACTGACACGATGGGGATAATTTGCAAACAGCAACTGCATGTTTTTTTCTGATGCAGGGGAGAACCATTAAGGGAAAGAAAAGTGTGAGGAGAACATGCAAAACTCATAGACACAGACTCGGTAGTGAGAATCAGACCCATGACCCAAAAGCCGCTAGGACAGTGTTACACAAAGAACTCGCTAAGAAGCAGTAAATGTCTCATATATGTTTTACAAAGTAAACAAACTGCTAAGGAAACCAAGTGAAATTTTATAAGCGCAAGTATTCGACTCAAGGTTCTCTCTTGCTGTCTCTTTGAAAGGTAGGTGACCGCACCTCTTAACTCAACCATATGTTGGATATGAGAATCTGTCTGGAGATTCATGCTTCATCAGCTGTCGTTTACACTGCATTATGTCTGTGGCCAAGGTCAAGCAGAACAGCTAAATACAGTCTCAATCCTTCACTGATGATTGGGATTCAACCTTCACTGGATGAATGATTGGAACGTAATGTCCTCACGACCTTATCTCCATCTGGTAGAATAAGCAGCTTATCTTGCTGTGTTTTCCACATGTTTGCCTTACAGATCCCAGACATGCATTGAAATATCTTTTTTGACAGGTCTTCGTTTCCTTAAATATATGTAATATTATATATATATCTGTTTAGTGAGGTGTTTTTTTGCTTTTCTTTTACTCCAACTTTGGGAATTGCCTTCTGCCTTTTTATTTTGACAGTCAGTAATTGTATAATATTCACCATTGATTCTGTTGCTTCAAATCAGCATTTGTTGAAAGCTTTCAGAAAACTGTGATGAAATGTGCAATATATAAAATTTTCTCTCTCTGAAGATTAAATTAGTGAATAAGTAAAATTTTAGAGTCAAGTATTATGTTGATTCTCATAAATTCTCATAAAGACAAATCTGTCATAAATATTTTCCACCAATAATTTATCTAAACACATTATTGGATTATTTGAAAGCAATGTATTCATAATAATCAGCCTTAACCGGCAAAACCTTTATCATTTATCTTAAAATTGCCCCTGCTATTAATATTTTTATCACTGGCAAGCTGAATGTACAAACATGGCTACCTTGTCAGTGTGTTATATACAGATCTTTAATGTTTATGACACTTCAATTAGTCAGGAGTGTAAAGGGATATAATAGCTTCCCTGAGATTTATCAGATTAGAATAAGCCTAATCTCTTTGGCTTTATTGATTGCACTCTCTTGTAACTCAGAAGCTGCTGGTAAAGATTTAGTCATGGACAGGAAGAGACACTTGTTTCTACGGCACCCCTGGTCCTGAATTCAGTTTGCTGATTTTATCTAAGTACTAAACATCATGACATCTTACTGATTTGATATTCTCTATATGCAGTGTCTGTGGATATACTCTGTTGTCTTAAAAGTGGCACAAATTAGAATAAACACATAAGAATGCTAGCTTCATGTAATATTTAAAACAACAGATTTACTTTTCACTGTATTTGAGTATTTGAGACATTTGCCAAATAGCATGACAGCCATCCTTTTCAAAGAGATGATTTATTGTTCGTACCTGTTTTTGCTCTCCACAATCAAGTGTTTATTTTAAAGATTAAAGCGGTGATAAAATTATCATTTTAGCTCTCCATGTATTCCAGTGGTTAAAAATATGACAGGAGAAATTTCCGAGGGATTTATGAAGGATTATTAATTATGTACTCTAAGATTAATTATCCAGTTTTGACATTTATATCAACAGCTTTGACTTGATGTATCCACATATTTTGGGAAACTGATTAAAACGCCTTCAGAGCCATTAGAGGTAATGAATGTAAAGTAATTACAACAGGCATAGCAGGTGTAAATGCAAAGCTGTATGACAGGGGAGGTAATGCACAGTTGATCCCAGCATCCAAAATGATATGAGAAGTAGCTGGTCTGGAACTACGGGGATAATTGCAGTTCCAGTGTTGTATGCTTTCCATTTCCCTTACAGCCGACGACTGGGGGCTTCGCTTAAACATGCCCTTTTCCCAGTGGCTTTAGAAGCAGTTCACATCACTCAGCTCAGCGTTTAACCTTGCGTGGAGGGCAAGTTGGGGAGATTTCTGCTTTTCTCTGCAGAGCAGGTCTCACTGGGAGGAGCACTGGTACTTGGTTTCTCCAGCAGCCTCCAGCTCCAAATGGAGTGTAAAGACTGAGGAATTCTGCTCTGAGCACCACTGAAGGTTTCAGGTGTATTCTCTATTGATTTATAGTGTATGCTCTAAGCATCCCTGCTGACTGCCTTTTTCTGCAGTCCTGGGCAGCCGGATGATCCTTTAGGGGTCTGATGGGAAGCAGAACTTGCTTGAGAGAAGAGGCAGAGAAACTAAATCATCCTTTTTGGGGTAAAATGCGAGGATAATTTGCTCGCTTTCAAAGTTTGCGTTTGTTTTTGCTGTCACAGCGAGTCTGAAATAATACATTAAAAAACCTAACAATTAGATATGAATAAATAGATCCATCCATCTTCTAATAGTCAGTGTGCCCTGGGGTATAACGTGAATGGGATGCACACGCACATTCACACACTGTGGGCAATTTACAGATGCCAGTTAACATGACTGTAAGTCTTTGGACTGTGGAAAAAAACCCAGAGTGCCTGGGGGAAACTCAATCAGATATACAAGCTCCACACACAGTGTAGAGGTGAGAGTCAAAGCCCCCAACCCTTGAGGTGGGAGATCACAATATTACCCACTGAGCTACACTACATTTTTTGTTTTTTAATATCTTTATACAATTATTTATTATCACTATCCATCCATTTCCTATAAGCACTTATCCTATTCAGGGTCAGGAGCCTCTCCCAAAGGGGCTGATGGGAAACGACCCACTGTGGGGCACCAACCCATTACAGGGCACACTCGCCTGCACCTACAGGCAATTTGGAAACTCCAATTAACTGTAGTATGTTTTTGGGCTGTTGGGGGGAGGGGGAAAATGGTGTACCTGAAGGAAATCCCATGATGACATGGGGACACCATGCAAGCTCCACAAACATGGAGCCACAGAGGAGACTTAGACCCTGGTCCCAGAGGTATGAGGCAACAGTACCAACGACTGCGCCACCATGCCACCCCCTGTTGTTGTTGATGTTGATGATGTTATTATTATTTGTTATTATTTATTATTACAGTTGTTCCTGCAGTTCACGAATGCTGTGGTCTACGAACAATTTGGTTCGCGACCAAAAATTTCATGAAAAAAATGCATTGGTTCGCGTACAAAGTTAGGTCGACGAACAGATTCTTCGACCAGATTCCTTTTTTATACTAGTGTAGCACCGGCAGGGCGCATGTCCCAGCATGCCCCGCATGCAATTGTAAATAGAAGGACCACAAGAGGCACCCAACGAGCACCGAACCCAAATACACAGACGGGAAGCACAAGGTTGTAAGACGCCGAACTGCAAGATGCACACACAGTGGAAGATTTATAAATGCTAAATACATGCAAGGATCAGCCCAGGTACACACAAGACATGGGCAAACACACGCGCAACAATAGGGAAATGCAACCATTAACATTAACAACAACAATAATATAAGGGTTAAGGACTGTTAATAAAGAGCGTGATTTCAAGTCTCCATGTCTCTCTCTGGTCCCACGATGCCTCTGTCCGCCTGTCGCCACACTATATTGTGTTTTTCTTTAAAAACCAGAAAATTAATTAACAAAAAATATTATTTGGTAGGCTTGTGAATGAAATAATTGAATTTCAATGCTTTCTTATAGGAAAAATTGGCTTGGTTCGCGTACAAATTGCTTCACGACCACTTTCCTGGAACGGATCATTTCGTGAACCACAGGCACCACCGTATAATAATAATAATAATAATAATAATTATCATTATTATTATATTAATATTTTTATTATAATTGTTATTATTACCATTATTATTCTTGTTATTATTAATAATAATAATAATAATTATTATTATTACTTCCTTGCCTTACAAATATAGAGGACATTGCAGACAGGGCATTCCAGTAGGCTGAAACAGTGTGCTGGCAGATCAACAGGGATGAAACATTTCACCAAGAGGATGTATGAGCCCAGAATTAAATAATCATTATAGGTCAGTTTCATGTGAAAGTCACCCACAGCTTTTTTTTTGTTACTGAAACTGAAAAGTCATTGGTGAAAAAAGTACAAAGTAAATTGTTGAACTATATTGGAATATGAGCCCTCTGCAAACTGTTATGCCCTGCCCACCATGTCCACCTGATCCTCCTGTCTCTTCCCTAGTGTGACTCTGATGAGCCATGCCTGTTGCTTGTTGCCCCTCGTTTGTCTTTATATTTAAATATCTGTTTGTCTCATCATTCCCAATGTGGTCATTAATTTCACTCCTCCTGTCAACCCGTGTCCTTCCCTGTACCAGTCCTCCTGTTTTGACCCCTCATGGTTCCATTTGTTTTCCAGCCCTTGTTGTTCTGTTCAGTTTTTGTTACAATAAATTCTCCCTTTGTTTGCCCCAAACGCCTGCCTTTTAACCTTCGTCCCGCATTTCATGACACAAACTGTGACTTATAATTACATTGTAACGAGTTGAGATGGGTTGAGAATTCTAGCAGTCACGTGATGCGCTGGGCATTAATAAATGTGAGTACTAGAAGACCACCCTCCCCTCAAATGTTTGGAGGCCCAGTGATTAAAATAATCCTTCACCAATTCCCGTATTACAAATTAACAACGTGTCACTGCACATATTAAATGCCAAGACACTCATACCGACCAACGCCTTTAGGGATTAAATGATGTAGCAAACATGCTCACCTTCTCATTACCCAATTTGGAGAAATGGTATTCAGTGTTATTATCCCAAATAAATCTTAATCAACAGCAAAGGGATTCACAGCAAATGATTTTCACTAAAAGGTTAAATATAAGAGGATACAACAGCAGCTGAAAACACCTAGGACTGCAGTGAAATGTGCCTCATCACAATAAATCAACACAAATAAACAGACCCAGCTTTCTTTTTTAAATTTAATTCCAGAGCCAGATGTTGGGTAGCTGTTAATGATTCAGTAAAATGCATAATCTATTTTCTTAATTAACATCACTAAGAGCAGTGTAAGCATTCATTTATCAAGAATATTCTTATTAATACAGGAGAGTGAAACAATTGAAGATTATTTATTTATATTTTCCCTAGTCTTATATCAGTGACCAAGTATATAAAATTTGCAATTTCACTAGTCAAAACAAATAATTTATGAGTTGCTTTAATCTTTTTTTCAGGTAGCACACATATGACCTTCACATGCTATTTATTGAAGTCCTACTGATTTGATGAGATGACCTAAACCAGATGTTGTTATATTGAATCTGTGAACATAAATCTTGCAACAGTATCTTACTATAATGAATATAATGTTTTTACACCAGTATATAGTGTCTGGTGACTGCCTGGAAAGTCTCGATTGAGGAAAAATTCACATATATCCTTCCCAGCACAATCCTACAGTGCTTTTTTTAAACTCAGCATGCAGTCTGTCAGTGGTGCCAGAGGACAGCACCGCCGTTGCATCACAGCTATGACTTTCTGCATACCGATGCTGGTATCTAAAACCTTGCTCTGATCAATTCTTAAATGAGGTTTTGCTGGGGGTCAAAGCCTTGTGAACTGTAGAGGTTCTCATAAAAGCCAACAGAAAACTTTCTGATTTGCCCAGAAGTCTAGTTTTACCTACAATTACAAAGAGTGAAGTTTTTGCATTCCCTGCCCCACTTTCATACTGAACTGATTAATAGTGCAATGGATAAATATTTTAGAGAAGTGACACCTGCCCCTTTAGCTTTATGCTGAGAACATGCAGCCAATCACTACTGGTGATCACAGAGAAAGTGATCAGAAAAAACATGTTTCTCTGTTTGACTCGCTTTGACTTTTATACAGGTGTATTCTGTCTGATGTTGCTGTATCACCTCCAACTGCTTTTATCCACAAAGACTGACTGCCATCAGAGTTTATTTTTATTATTAATTTATTTATTTTTTATTTTTGCACACATCAAAAAGTAAACTGAACATCACAAACTTGAGCAATCACTGTAATGTGTGGAAGATATGGGCTCTTCTCCACCCCCATCTAGAGGACTGCTCTAGTCACCTTCCAACCACCATCAAAAACTTTGAAATATAGCATTGAAGCATTCTTATGTTTGCTCATTAGATATGTGCATTTTGTCTGTGTCTTTTTCTGGGGCATGGATGTTAACAAAGACAAATAAAAGAAGTATATAGCCACCTCTAGACATCCATTTCCCTTTAGACAACATTTTTGGACCTAACCTAGTTGTTAAGCAAACAATTAGCCCTATGCTTCCCCCTCAGAATGTCCTTCCATACACACATTGTTTTTTATCAGTGTGATTTCTTTTAAAATATCTTTTATTTATTTTGGTTTATATACTTAAATGTAGGCCGTCTTTCTTGGCTCCTCAATTGATTTTTTCTGGCCTTGTATCCATTTTTAATTATTTCCAAGGGCTGCTTCTTTTCAATGAGTCCTCAGTCTATTTTCCTAGCATACCTGTAGTGGGTTTTCGCCTTGAGTAGCTGATGTATAGACATAGAAGACGTCTTGGCATTACGTTAAATAGCACTCAAGGCTGCCGAGTTCAAAAATTCACTTTCGGTAAAGAAGAAGGAACATATATGGATAGGGCCAGCACATTTGATGTTTGTGCTAAATATGTTGTTATAACCATTCAGCCATGTCATATGACACATTGAAGTGTCTGTCCCATAGATCTGAGTGTCATGATATTTCATCAATATATTTTGTTTATACCTGAGGTGGTCGCAGTAGATATTGTTATATGGCATATTTGTTCCAATCCGGAATTTAAAAATCTTCTCCAAAAGGATTTTGTATAAATAAAAAATGTTCAGAAATATAAGGATTCCTTCAATAATGTACCTCCAATATGAGGATGGGCCATTCTGTGTGGTTAGATTGTAATAGAGGCGGATTGTTGACTGCTCCGGGGAAGAGTGCTCTTATTGGAAACATGTCCCCAGTCTAATGTCATCCCAGCTGCTATCATTACAAGCCTAAATTATAAAAGAAAGCTTTGGGACACAGCCCTACTTTATGAATAATAAACACCTAATGGGAAAACTCTTACACTTTTGCTAGCAATCAGGTCTTCCTGACACTTAATTTGGAACGCATTAATGTAGAATTATCTGGAAAGCTTTCGCTGCATTAAGCCTAAAGTAAATGGAAGCCTCAAAAGAGACACTTTTGCAGCAAGAGTAATTTAGATGCAATCATTTATATAAAAAAGTCTGTACAAAGTCAGATATATAGGATAGTGGCAATAATGATGACAATAACAATAACAACAACAACAGCTATAATTAAACGTAATCATAATGGTGATATACTTTCATTGATTATTCTTTTAATGTTAATGATAAAAGTACACTTTGGTTTCTCCCAAATACCCCACAATCTCCAGATGTAGTTCTCGTAGTATGGCATTATAGTCTATTCCCGTAAGAGCTTACTGTTTATGTCATTAAATCTAAAGCAAATATTCCCAGTGGGAGAAAAAAAATTATTGTTATACTGGTGTTAGTCCGATCACTATTATAGTAATAATACCAAGCATTAATGTAACTCTTCTGCGACTCTTCTCATATACTCAACAAGTCCCTTTGAATAGCTAAAGACATATCTGATTGAGCTTACAAAATAGCAATGTTCAAAAATCAAAATAAACTGATCCTGAGTTGATCTGTTTATACCCTTTGTTTGTCCCCAGTGGTTTTAGTTTTGTACTGTACAGGACTGGTAAGCTCCTCTAACCACAACAGAGTGATGTCCTGGGAAAAAAAATGTCTTAGGAGGAAACTTATAAGTAAAGAGTATAGAGGCATATGGTACAGGCAGACATGACATTGCATTGCTCTTATAAGAGAGGATGCACTGGGTAACTCACATGCAATGTGCTATTTTTCTAAAGCAATAAAGAAGATGCATGAGAGTTAAGCGCGTAAAATGTACTTAAACTATGCAATATTTCCTTCCGCATCTCAGTTTTATTCTCTTGTGTCCTTCTTGCCAGAGAGATGTACCCTTGGAAGGGGGGGACACAGAATTGCAATGTGCACAACTGAGCTGGCACTTTCAATCTTCCTCGCCTGTGTCTCTTACATTCTCCGGCACAATCAATGTCCGATTCCCCAGCTGGCTGGCCACACTGACCCCGGGGGCTCTAATTTTAGATTCATGCATAGGCAGAGCCACTAGCAAAGGCTGACACAGAGAGCTTTATTTATCCTTGTTGTCCCTAAACTCCAGGTAACCCAGCTTTTTTTTTTTTTTCTTTCAGACAAAAACCGAAGGAAGAATTTTATAAACTTTACTGGCAATGAGGGGATCGTTCACCTTTATGATAATGCATTGATTTTTAAGGGAGGGTGTGTTCCTTGATAAGAACAACATTTTAATAGGTTACATGTTTATTTTTTTGTTTCATCATGGGCTTGTGATTTACATTTAAAGCACATGCATACATACATACATACATATATACATACACACACAGACACACACACATATAAAAACATATATGTTAAATTTCTTGCGAAAAATTAAATTTCTGAATTGCATTGTAAAACCTCTAGTTAGAATTACCATAGGATACACTGCAGTGTATTTTTTTATTCTCTATGGGATATTTTAAGGCACCGGATATTGGACTGCAGTTTCATTTGACACTAGATACTACTTTTCAACATGCAGGTCATATAAAGTTTGGTCTCAAGGTTTATGTCAGAGTGCAGAGTCAGGGAAATGCAATCTAGCACTGCAGAAAGTGAAGCCATCATGACAGTAATTAAGGGAGACGGCATGTGTTTCAACTTTATAAGAAATCACAAGTCAACCCACAGGCACATCCGCTATAATAAATCACCTAGGGATGCTCTGCACACACACACACACACACACACACACACACACATACCTTTATAAAATATACAGACACATAAGCACACATAATATATCCCTATCTATCTATGTATATTTATATATGTATATTTTTCAATCTAGCTATATCTATACAGTAATAACTGCAAGAACTAAATTAGTTATAACTTTTTTATTATGCATGCCATATGTTTATTCTGGCAAAATAAAAAAAAAACATTTCTTCATGTATGTTATTGTGAGATGCTAAATGAGTGAGCGGATAAACAGTTCTCCCTCAGAAGCAAACCATGCATGGGGAATTTAGTTCCTATTAACGCCCAAAGCGTGAAGAAGCTTTATTCTTCAAAAGCATAATTGTAAAATAAACCCTATTTTCTTTTCTCTTTTGAGTTGAGCCAAGCTTATAATGAAAGAATTTATTCAGCTGAGACTAGTCAGATGTCCGTTTCGGGGAGCTGGCACCACTTATTTCATAGGGGGGCTTTGTTACTGCTGTCAAACCTCAGGTTGTTATTTGAGGGCTGCACGTTGTGTATTTTTAAATCAGCTGCTCTCACTGTTCTGCCTATTGCACACGTTACACTGTCATTCGTTCCTTGTAATACCTACATAAATATATATGGACAAATGCTCTTCAAAAGCATTAGAGTTGGGTTTAAGAAGTTAAACCGTAACAAGAGCAAAGTCTGTCCGTCAACAGCACATAAAAGAGGTTCTGGAGAAAACCACTGGATAAAAAACAACCTTTAAGTGACCAAAGAACTAAGTTTTAACTGTATAATATAGAATGTATTTTAACATCACCATGTTAATCATTTTTAATATTTAATTAATAATTACAAAATGTATGATGATATATGGAAGGAAGGTCTCCATGATGTCATCTTCTTGCAAGTGCTTCTGATAGAAGGGAGCGTCTGCTCATCCCAGAGACACCTCTACTCATCCAAAGGCTTTTACCACGCAAGAGCTCGATGGGAGAGCAACAACGGTGCCAACCAGAGGAGAGGCATGCATCCCAAGACAGATGCCTTACAGGTGACCTTCCCAGAAGGCACAAATACAACATTAAAGTGGTCTTAGCTAGACCATGGTTGGCATATATATTTTTTGCTCAAAAATGTTAGGAACCTATAATTATTGATCATGTTATAAGCTCATGCAAGTTTTTTTTATACAAGTCGACAAATGACCATATTCCCCTCAGCCCATCAAATTCCATAAAAGGCACATAACCTCTAAGTCAGCGAGGAACTCTGACAAATGAGTTGTCACTCAGTCCAAGAATACAGGGATATATTATCACCTTCACCCTGTTCAGCACCCAGACTCGTAAGTTTGGTGCAAGTGATGGAACATTGTGGGATGCCTCATCACCTTGAAGGTGTGATTTCATATTTATCATAAAGTCAGCCCTTCCAGACATTCAGACAAAATTTTGATGTGGAATCCTTTCATGGCACCGGATGCTAAAAGTCTGGCTAGATTTAACACCATCCCATAGTGTCTTGTAAAAACCTATGTGGTGCTTGGGTATATACCTACCCAATATCAGCAAGCTATCAATATCAATAGTTACATCCACCAGAAGTAATGTGATATTTTTTCTACCTAATGAAATCAACTCGTTGGATGCCAAGACTTGTTGGACCCACCTATCTTGTTATCCATTTACTATCCAGTCGCTTACGGCATGAGTTACCTGTTGGCATTCCATTTGTCAATCTGATTTTCAGTGGTAATCAGCTGCTAGTAACCAATCTTGTGTTCAATGGGAGCTCACAGGTGTACTTTAACCCGGTGATCCCGGGGTCCCTGTGACTGCCTAATGAAAGATAAGCAGATACAAGATGAGTGGAGAGATGGATAAATAAGCAAATAAACAAATACACAAAGCTGCACTGCTATGCGGTTCTCATTCAGCAGAGTAAAGTATACAGCTCATTGCCTCAGCATTGTTAAACCTGCAGCTAGAGATGATGGTCACAGCTGTTGTGCGTTCTGTCAGTGTCTTACGGGTGGCAGTGAGCCCACAGGAAAAACTCACAGATTCCATGCCGTTACACTGTCCCCCATGTCTTCAGAATGGAGACAGCACAATTTCTATTTATTCTCTTGCAGTGCTTCTCAGTCTTGTTCTCAGGGACCCCCAAACAGTCCATGTTTTTGCTCCCTCCCAGTTTCCAGTAGCAAAAATGTAGACTGTGTGGTAGTGAGCTGGAAGGGAGAGAAAACATGTCTCTGGGTACCTGAGGACCAGGTTGGGAAACACTGTTCTACTGCATCACCGTACAGCTGAAATTTCTTGCTTGCCCACCAAAATTACAGCTTGTAACCTCCTTGCTTCAGATTGCTGTGGTCTTCTTGCCTCTTCTTCAAGGTTTTACCTTTGTCTCTGTAGTGTAGTACTTTGCTCACAGAGCCATAAAGTCACTCTCTCAATAAAATGTATGTTCTTTGCCGTGCTACACCTTAGACTTATTTAAAATTTTAATTACAATTGAATCATTATTTAATTACGATTGAATTATTAGCATCATTATTATTAAGAAACAGAGAACACTTCTGAAATTTTAAAATGCATGAATACTGTACATTATAATTAAAGAATAGTGTTTTCTTTACAAAGAATGTTCCAGATATATTACAACTTGGACAGTTTTCAGGAAATTTACCTCTATTTTCACACCAGTTGGGTGCTTCATTTTCATTAGACATTCAAGCCCTTATATATGAAAGCACTTAAATCTCCAAGCTTTCTTTGTAAATATGTGTCATAATAAACAAAAAACAAAGAAATGCACAAACAAACAAGCAAACAAAATGATGTAATGGTATGTGTGTGTGGATTATGTTTATATTACATTGTGGGGACCGTATGTCCCCCACAATGTAATAAAAACCTGTTATTTTGACGTTGTGGGGACCATTTTTCAGGTCCCCACCAAGATCTGTGAATGCAATCAAAAAACTAAAAACGCAAAAAGTCTCATATTTTGTTTGTTTACTAATGGTTAAGGTTAGGGCTGGGTAGGGCTTAATGTTGGAATTAGTTAATTATGGAATTATGGAGTTTTTACCAAAGAAATGAATGGAGAGTCCTCACAAAGATATAATTACCAACCAGTGTGTGTGGGTGAGTGGGTGTGTGAGACCTTTTATAGACTGCTACCCCATCCAGAGTGTCCTTAGCCTTGTTCATCTCAAGCCTTGTGACCCGTGCTGCCTTTGATGGGCTTCATATCCCCCACTCTCATCTGCCTTGTAATACTGCCAGTACTGAGAGGCCAGGGATCTTCTCCAGCATCTTAAAAGAACATTAGTGAAAAAGGAAGGATGCAATTCCATATATCTGGGTCTGTTTCCTGTGTACATGGCAGATAATTAATCCAGTCCGGCTTGCTTTGTTTTGTATTCTATTTCTTATTCAAACTTTGGGGTCACAAATTTAAAGACTCTTAAATGGTTGAACATTTTAAAGTGTTCTATTGATGGCAATTCAGGACACAATGAACCCCTCCTAGCTGAATGTTAATTTGCCTCCCCCCAGAAAAAGCTCCTCAAATGATAAACTTTATTTTTTTATTTTTGTCATTATCTTTCCATGAAACGTGTCAAGGTGAACAATGCTGACGAAAAAACTCACAGAGCAAGGTAGTCAATGTCCCCCACCTCTGAAATAATTATTTAGCTTTAGAGAAAGATCATTTATTTCCCAAAAGGCAGAAGAACAAAACAACAATAGCCTGAGGCTGTTTGATGGTGTACTTCTCTGAACTGCTCTCGATTGCATTGTGCAATTGTCCAATCCACCAAAAAGCCATAATGTTGATTACAAGCCATCAGGACATCCTAGCCAGTTCATTCTTGCTACTCAGGGCAGGGAAATAACTTTATGTTCCTGTGAGAACAGTACAGTTAACAGATAGACAGACAGACAGATAGACAGACAGATAGATATTTGATTGCAGCAATGTCCACATAATGTTTATTTCAAATTATTAACAAAGTTGTTGTAGCTCAGCCTACAACAATGTGGCTGTTAAATTACACTAATTAAAGTGTGAATGCAAACTGTGGAATTGAAGCAGCACCTCCTTGGTAAAGATAATTATGGAAACATTTTAGCATGTAATGTAAATGTGCACACAATGACAACAATTTTTACTATATTGTGCATTCACACACACCCAGAAAAAGGTTTCAAAATTTCCTCTCAGCAAAAAGAATCCTCCATCACAGCAATATTAAAAAAACACTCACTTGTACACTGAATGCAATTTCTACTTCCATGTTCAGCTATAGTATTTATGGTGTGGGAACTATAAAAAAAATCAAACTGGAGAGTAAATCATGTTAATAGAAAAACAGAACAAACATTAAAGTCAATACCCTTTAAATAACTGAGCATTGCTTTATGTAATATTACTTGAATGAACCAAAACTGAGCTGTAAGTACTGAACATTTTATTTTTTAAAAGTTGTTTAATAAGGAATAATAAAGCCACAGCTGACTCCAGATAATTAAGGACAAGAATACATGTAAAAAGTAATGAAGGTTTTTCCTTTTCAGGTCCTGTGACGATTTTGTGTTGCATGTTTAAAAGTGCTAAACATAGATTAATAATAAAATCCTCATCTATTTTTGCTTAAAATTTCTTTTGTATCTCAGAAACTTCCCACTGCCCCCACAGGAAGCTATAAGGGTTCTTTTTCTTGACGTGGGCAGACTAATAGAGTGTTTGACTCATTCAGCTCCTCTTTAACAGCTCTCAGCCTATTCCAAGCAGGCAGACCAAAAGGATCACATACTACAGAAGTCATGGTTAAAGAACAGTCTCAGAATCAACACTGTTATCATTGCCAGATACTGTGGAATTGTATTAATACTGAACATTTTTCCGGTAGAACGTACTTTACCCAATCAAGGTTGGTTGCAAGTGGAATTACAGAATGTGCTTGGATTTTACCTTATCTACTTTCACTGCATATACATTTTATGCTAAATTTATTTGATGATCTGTAGCACCACAGGAGATTTAAAAAGTTACAGTCACACTTTACTAGTGGGGACATGAATAATGTAGTAGTACATGCTTACTTAATGCAATAATTAACCAGTAACTAAGTGTTAGTTACGTACTGATCCCATGCTTGTTCATCATTAATCAATTGTGTTAGTTCTTGCATTCCATTCTGGCGCTGTTAACAGTTCATACATGTCCTCTACTCATACATGTTCTCTACAGTGGACAAAGGCTTCTTAATGGTGAATCACTGGCCAACTGTTCTTATTGTATGCTATTCTGCATATGGTATAATGATGACGCAATTAACCTGAACCAATGGTGAACACTGATCCTCTGCATTTGAGCAATGAGAAGCAGTGAAACAGCAGAGCTCTACAGTTTCCCAATCCCACTAATTAGTCTGTGCCCTTTTTATGTAGCTAAATAACCTGGTCCTGCCAAAACAGTATTATCTTTGGCTCAATCCTACGTAAGGTGGACGTTTAATTGTACTACCCTTACTCCCTGCGGTAACAGAGAAAATAGAAATAGTTTATTTATGCAGCTTATGCAACACAATTAAGGATGCAGGATACATTTCTTATAGTGGGAAAAAATAAAAGCTGTAATTAGAAAACTAAATCACTAAAACAAAATCATTAATGCATTAAAGTGCACTGTTGGAATCAATTAAATTTTTCTCATGAGCCTAAAATCATAATATGAGACCACTACAACAGAAATGACTTCCCGAAAACATCACTGAGTAGCACCACTGTCACAGAGGGCCTCCCTTGTTTGTTTATATTAATACAGATGTTTGTATGTCAGGTAATGTTAAAACTGCATATTAAGAAAAGTACTATCCTGTCATCCTGTTCTATATCATAATAAGCAGGGCATCAGGTGTGTGATCCTCGTGTTCTTCTTTCGCTCGTTCATTTTTGTTTGCTTGTCTGTCTGTTTATTGCCATTTATTTATTGATTTTTTTGTTTGTGTGTGTGTTTCTTTGAAAGAAATGCAGTTGTGAAGTGGATGGCAGCCAGTTTGAGGAACGGTGAGCAGCCATTCCCAAGACATGCTTTACCCACATCTGCTACCAGAAAGTATGGTGGCTAGGTCATCAGGATAAGAGCGGCCTTGTTGAGTGAAGGCGCTCTCTCTCTCTCTCTGTAGCCATCACCCCTGGACCCCAGCCCAAGAGATAGCTTCCCTTTTTCAGTTATTTATCATGTTCTTCCCCTCCAACACCCAAGGACAGGGATTTTGATTAAGCAGTTACTTAACATATTCAGCCAGGTTCATCGACTCCTCTATGGAAGCTGTCCTCCGATTATGCTTATATTGCTAAAGGAGTGCCTTCGTGCCAATGCATGATAACCTTGTGCTGAGATGAATGAACAGCTTACATTTAAGCTGAACATGTATGCAAAACATACAACCATATTATACCACTACAAGAAATCTGTCAGTTTGGTCCTGCTACCAAGGAAAAACAAAATATATAAAAATAGCATGCATAAGCTAATCACCAAATGATAATAATAATTATAATAATGTCCATTTCCAGTTATTTTAACCTTTGTGTTCACATAATTGAAAAGTATGCATATTAGATTTTAATGTATTATTCCATATTTAAGATAAAATAAAGATGTCCCACTGTCATGCAAATTATGCAAGCTTATGGAAATTACTTCTTGGTAAATATGATGACAAGCTGCAACAATATTCAACCTTTAATTCTGCAAACAATATGCTGTATCAAGTTTTGAATTAAAGCCAGAACTGTCAGTGGAACAAATTTAATTAATATTTTGTTCTCTTCAAGTGACAAGATTTTATTATCCTTTGGGTAAGCTGTCACTGTGTAAAAGATGGAGGGGAGGGGGTTATAGGCTGCATTTTAAGGGTTTATGATTTCAATTTTAAGCAGGGGTAACTAAGGCGTGATATAAAAGTTATCAACTCGAAGAATGTTTAAATAATTTTTTCTCCATTGCCTTCTGCTCCTTAGATATTTGAAATCGTCCAGGCATATTTGTTTTATTATTTATTCTTTTTACATTTATTTCTTTCATGTTGTCTGTTTCTGCACAACTGCATGACTGCCTGGAGACTACATTTATATAGTCAAATTGTTTTAGTAGGTGATTTACAGTAGATTACATTACTGTAGATGTTGCAATTATACCACATCGTAATCAATCTACAGTCTGCCCGCTGCTGGTGTTCTGTGAAGAGTACTGGCTTGTTCCATCGGTTCCCTTAAAAGCCAGCCTCAAGCGTGCTCTTCAATACATATTGGATTTCTTATCATTGCGAAACTTTTACTTATAATTTTCTATTTTGCCTGAAATTCCACCTATGCTAGTTCCTCTCAATCAGTTATGAAGATGGACTACTTGTTCACAAACTGCAGCCGAATATTTCAGTTTCTCATTATATCTGCTCTCCTTGTCTGCTGCTGTCTGGTCCATGGTTGCATTAATAAGAGACATAAAGATATGTTTCATAAGTTTTATTATTATTATTATTATTATTATTATGCTGTTGTTGTTCCATAAACCAATAGCACAGGCTGTCCAGACTTCAGTTTTAATATTTATTTATATTGTACAAAATTGACGGGCCACATTTATTTCACATATGCAAATAGTATACAATGTTAAATACTCATAAGCATTGTAATGGAGATGTCAGACATCATGGAGGGAAAATTCAAGTAATCATTTTAGTTTCTAAACATACCTATTATTCTGCTGTCATGTTCCATGACAGAATTGCTCCATCAAGATCCAGCACTTTAGGTATCCTTCTTTGATCTTGTTGTTTTTTTATTAGGAACTTGCCTTGATTGTCACAAAGCAAGATTAAGTGCTTTATTAACCGGGAATTATAGTGCTGGACAACTTTAATGGAATCAGGGAGATCTATGTTGTTTTTTTCAGACTGACAGATACAAAAAGTCAAATCAATCTCAGGATATACCATTGCCTTGGTGGATTTTGGTCATTTAATACTTCACAGATGCTTTCCTACGAGGTATGCCATGGCCTGGTGCTGCTCACTACATCCCTGATGGATAACTATGTCTTGCAAAAATGGATGCTTCAAGTAAAATGGCTCAGAAAATACAGTTTAGAAAAGCGGATCAGATGAAATAGGCTGTATAATGGCCAATCCATCATATTGGCTAAGCAAAGCTGGCAAGAGGGGCAGGGAGTTCAGATGTTTTTTGTTAAGTCTTCTGAGGTGCTTAGATATCCAAGTCTAAAATAATGATCCTCGCAATGAAATAGCTGAATCAAAAAATAATAAGAAGAAAAAAACAAGGTTTTGGAAATGAAAAATGGAATATATTGCATTCCATTCTTTTTCCTGTATTTTTAAAAGTTCTGCTCCAAGGTCACGTCAGTAAATGGAAATGCCATTCTTGAGTACAACTGAATAACTGGAGGCTCTATATCTGGTGAAGGCATTTTATTTTCCTAAAACATAAGCAGGGTTTCCAACGTTGGTCAGCTGGCTGGAATGAGATTTTCAATCTCTGAAAGTCTGAAAATACATGCACATGCATTTACATGTATGTATATACCTTGCAAATAGCCTGTAGGGTTCACAAACTACCCCTGCGCTTGTGGTGTAACTAATTTTAGGTTTATAATGGAATAATATTGTGCCATTTGGCAAACCCAGGCATCGCAGCAGCACAAATGAGATAAAGTGGGACAGTTTCAGGCATTTGGCTCTTTTATTGTAGTCCTTAGAAGGACCACACACAAACAACAACTCTGACCTACTGTGCTGACCACCCCGACTGTCCGAACAACACATGGTGGGCAACCACACACACACACAAGCACACACACACACACACACTATATCCTCCTGAGACCCGGGCCATTCATTTGTGTCCTCTGTAGTGGACATTTTGTTTTTGCATCTTTTCACTGATG
>JAODKC010000001.1:37263342-37329937 GCA_026777985.1 Mormyrops attenuatus
TTGTTTTGATCCCAGATATCTGATCACCAAAGTCTTGGCTACATGAAGATGCCTAAATGGTGTAGTTGCAACATTCATTTGGATAAATAAATAAGAAAAACCGAACTCATGTCACTATTTCTGGTCTCCTACCATTGAATATTTAGGAGCTCTCTTGTGTAAGCATGGG
This sequence comes from Mormyrops attenuatus, assembly GCA_026777985.1. Lineage (NCBI taxonomy): Eukaryota > Metazoa > Chordata > Actinopteri > Osteoglossiformes > Mormyridae > Mormyrops > Mormyrops attenuatus. The sequence goes on from JAODKC010000001.1 coordinate 37,263,512, forward strand.
CCGCGTTTCACCACTGCGGCGTTTATCAAATTACCATGCAAATGCAATTTCAATACGTGGAAGTGCGACTGTTTAGAATGTGAATAGCGATCTTCACGCGAAGGCGGAACTACACGCCCCCCATGCAGGTAAAACAAAGAAAGGTGACATGGTTTACTTTTTGCCAATTTAACCTAATCTTAAAAACTTTAAATACTTCTGATAATGGACGTTTTGAAAAGAAGACAGATTACCGATTTAGCCAGCGTTTTTTTCATGATTCTACATGACGATTTCAGCGAGATATAGACGGAAATAGACAAGAAAGATACGCGGCATCGCCGATGATGCCGTCGGGCCCAGAAGGTTAAGGACTTGAGGACTCGCGGAATGGTGTCTGCAATGGACCTGGCCCCTTTAACAGTACGTTCCCTGAAGTCTCCGAAAATTCTCTGACCTGGCGCGTCCCAAAATAGGGGCCAGCTGCTGATCACGGCAGGCAAGCGGCGGCGATACAGACATCGGGCATCCGCAGGGGCGAAATGGCGTCAGGCACAAACACTGCCGGGTTCAGGATCGGGAGGGGCTCCTCCCGACACGCTGCATAACAAGGGGCAGAAAGAGAGACGGCCCCTAGGAAGAGCTCAGGCATTTCTTCCCGTCTTCTATTCTTCCGTCTCTTTCTCCTTGCTGCGTTCGGAGGAGTTGCGGACACCTCTGGCTGCTCCGACAGCTGACCATAATGTAAGCCACTAGCTGTGGCTTCTTCAGCTTTTCCTCCACTACCCCACGTCTCAACCAACACAAGATTTCACACACCTCCTCCGCGAGGTGCGCATCTTCAGACAGGGATATCTCCTCCAATATATCCCTCATCTGGAAAGCAAGGGCTTGCAGTCCAGGGTCATCCCTCACCTCGGGCTATGCGATCCAATATAGAGCCTCATCGGCGAGACCGAGGAATTGCTCCTTGGTCAGGGCAGGCGTCTTCTGTTGGAGTCTGGACATTCTGTCATGTGCTGTGCAGGCACGAACCAGGGAAACAGGAGCAAGAGTCAGGAAGTCAGGAAGCAAGGGTTTAATCCAGGAGATGACACACGTAGGAACTGAACACAACCATTAAATGACGTCAATGACCAGACTCAGGAAACAAACTTAACGCAGACTTCAATACAAATACAAATACAAAGAACTAAATAACAGTATCAGGACACAGCTGGTGAACACGAGGAATCCACACAAGGGTAACGCGGAGGCGTGGTCGACAAGGGGGCAGGACGAGCAGGGCATAACACAATTTTTTTATTTGTTCAAGGGATTGAAAAAAAGACGTTTTGTTGGTGTAAATGAAGGACTGGAAGTTGAACAAAATATACAATATGTCTATAAGTAAAACGGACTTGTGTGACATGCAGATGGGGTTGTTGCTTATACCGCCTGTAAATCTGTGTGTTATATATCTTTGTTTTAAATGTATAATTATGTTTGATGGGTTTCAATGTCATTAAACGTTGTCAATCCTTTGATTGCTGGTTCAGCAACCTTATCGATCCTAATTTCGTCTTCAAAAAACCTCATTGGGTAAAAGTGGAGAGAAATAAACTGCCCAAGTTTAGACTGACATCAAAGCCATAAGACTCTAGTACACCCACCTGGGAGTGGGGACATCTCATCCACTCTGTTAGGTATGGGGAGTGGGAGAAAACTGGAGAGTGGGAGAAAACTGTTAGGCCTTTAGCTAAGTGGCCCAGCAGGCTTACATGCTTCAAGGCGCCACCGTGTATCAGACAACTCCTGGAGCCCACCTCACCACACCTTTCTGCATACTTGCCTAACATTCTGCAGGGTAGAGTAGATTCAAACATATCTACACTAGCAGGTACAGAGATCAAAAGTACTGGGGGTGGAGACCCCAATCTTGTCACCACTCAGTCTTCCCAGGTAGGTGGTTACCTTCACTTTCCCCCACTAGGAGAGGCTCTTAGCCTCGCCACACTTGGTGTCACGAACAGGATAGAATAGACGAGTAGTCAGTAGTCTATGTTAGTTTCACCGCACAAGGTGGTTACGCGCCCAGAGAATGGCTGAATTGGAGGGGCTCCGACAGCAGTTTGCAGCAGTGCAGCAGATGCTGGCGGTACAGGCGGGTGCCCTGGAACAAGCCAGGCTGAAGCAGAGGTAAGCCCTGGCCTTGGCTAAAGAGGTTATTGATCAGCAAGTGGACAAGGATGCCATGTGGGTTATGCAACGCTCCTGCCACTTTCCAACGCTTCATGGGGATGGTGCTTCGTGACTTGGCCTTTGACCACCTCCTCATCTACCTTGACGACATCATTGTGTTCTCCAGGGATTTTGATAGCCACTGTGAGAGACTGGAGTTTGTCTTCAATCGACTGAGGCAGCATGGTCTGAAGCTGAAGCCCAGTAAGTGTCATCTGCTGAAAAGCAGTTTTTGGGTCATAAGATCTCCGCTCAGGGCGTCCAGGTAGATTCGGAGAAGGTGCAGGTTTTGGATACCTGGCCCATGCCCACCTCGGTAAAGGAAGTGAGACAAATACTGGGATTCATGAGTTACTATAGGAGGTTTGTTCCCCGGTTCACCCACCTGGCTTGGCCCCTTCATGCCTTAGTGGGAATAGGGGGAAAGAGGAAGCCCCAGGAACCATTCTGATGGACACCTGAGTGTCAGGTTGCCTTTGAGGAACTCAAGCGGTGTTTAATGCATCCACCGGTGCTTGCCTACCCTGACTTCGGTTTGCCCTTTATCCTTACCACCGATGGGAGCTTACAGGGCCTTGGGGCTGTATTGAGCCAAAGCAGGGGGGAGTCGAGCGGGTTATTACGTTTGCTAGTCATGGCCTTTGTGGTGCAGAGAAGAATAATGAAAACAATAGCGCGTTCAAATTGGAGTTGCTTTCTCTTAAATGGGCAGTTACTGAAAAGTTTAAAGAATACTTGATATAATCCAAGTTCACAGTAGTAATTGACCACAATCCACTACGCCATCTGGAGACCGCCAACCTTGGTGCAGTGGAGCAGAGCTGGGTAGCTCTGCTGGCTGAATACAGTTTTGAAGTTTGCTGTAAGCCAGGTAGGCAGAATACAAATTTGTTTGTTGTTTTGTTGAGAATTCCGTTGGAGGAGGAAACTGGTGAAGATGACTCAGGGAAGGATTTCATTAAGATAAACCAGGATGAGGTGCGTGCATGCCTTTGGTCGGGAGAAGAATTTAAGCCGGCGTTGAAGAGCATGAGGCAGGCCGTGGTAAAGAGCACCATAAGTGGTTTGAGCTGGAATGAGATAGAGGAACAACAAAGGAGTGACCCATGTATAGGGCCCATTTATAGGGCTGTGATAGAGGGCCACAGACTAAGCCCAGAAGAACAAAATTGCATGGATCGTAAACTAAAGCGACTCACAAAACAGTTTGAGTGTTTACAACTCAAGGGTGTATTGCTGTTTCGGCAGGTTAGACATCCCAGAGACGGGGAAGAAGTTCACCAGCTAGTTGTTCCGGAGGTATTGCAGCATCGAGTATTTGAGAGCCAGGATGATCATGGTGGTCATTTTGCAGGAAGGAGTACATTGGAGCTCATATGGCAGAGTTACTACTGGCCTTCTATGAGTAGGGACGTCAAAGCCTGGGTACACGAGTGTAAACGATGCACCTTGGCGAAGGATGTTTTTCCGAAAATTCAAGCCCCTATCACGTGTACCGATGTGTCTGCCCCTCTAGACGTCCTTGCAATGGATTACACTGTACTTGAGAGGTCCAGTGGAGGATATGAAAATGTTCTTGTTCTTACGGATATGTTCACCAGGTTCATTGTGGCTGTGCTGACAAACAACCAGACGGCACACACTACTACAACAAAGGTGCTGGTGAAACATTGGTCTGTGCACTATGGCTGCCCAGCTTGATTACACTCGGACCAAGGGAGATGTTTTGAGGCAAGTGTAGTTAAAGAACTGTGTCAGATTTATGGTATTTGAAAGAGTTGAACCAGTCCCTACCACCCACAAGGCAATGTAGACTGTGAGAGGTTCAATAGGACAATGCATGACATCCTGCGGACCTTACCAGCAGGACAGAATAGGAGTTGGAAGGACCATCTTCCTGAGCTTGTCATGGCCTATAATAACCACGATCATTCTTCTACTGGCTACCCGCCATTCTATTTGATGATCGGTAGAGATGCCCGACTCCCTATGGATGTGTTGGGAGGGAAGGACCTGCTGGACAGTAACATTGATAACTTAGATGATTGGGTGAGAGACCATCATGAGAGGCTGAAGACTGCAGTAGAGGAGGGTAAGGCTGTGGCCGAGGATGCTTCTAAGAGGAGAAAGAGGATCTATGACCACAGATCTGCCGGTGCCCTGGTGAGGCCGGGTGATCGTGTGCTGCTACGGAATCATGCTCATTGGGGAAGAAACAGGATACGAGACAAGTGGGAGCCCACCCCGTACATAGTAGTGAAACAGAATCACGGAGATATTCCAGTCTTCACCATTCGTCCGGAGAGAGGAGGAAATCAGAAGGTTGTTCATAGGGACCAACTCAGGCACTGCACATTTCAGACACCGCCACATGTCCCCAATGCACGCACCCCCATTGAAGATGAAGATAAAGAATCAGACTCAGAATTTCCTAGGGTGATTTGTCTTCCTCATACATCCAACACTACTGGGAATCTGGGTAATGGGGGTGTAGACGGGGCAGAACCAGAACCTGAGGATTTGGGTCAGGATGATTTGCTAGACTTGGGATTTTTTTGTTACTGATATACCCAACCGAGCTAGCAGAGGGTAAAAGCGGATTTTCCCCTTTCCCGCTAACTTTAGCTCAGTGGTTCTTTCTCTTTGTATGCTAAGTTATGAAAGGACAGCTGTCTGTGTCCTGTTTCGGGGTAGTGAATAACATCAACATCAAATTGACTACCGCAAGATTTTACAGTTTTTTTTTTGAAGCTGGATAATTTTCCTCCGCTTCCAGTTAGCGAGTGGAGGGTATGTGAGTGTTTGCCTGCAAAGCGGTGGGGCGGCGATTCGGTGACAGTTTGGTGTTGCTGGTGAAGCCAAGTAATTTACAGAGGAGCAGACGGGATCGCCATTGTCGGGGCTAAAGAAGGATCTTCAGGACGCTATCCTAACAGCGGTGATAGGAGTGCTTTACCTGCCATCCTGTGACATCCTCCTGCTTCCCTTCCCAATGCAGCAGATGGGTAACACTGGTTTTGTGGCTATTTCAGTGCCAGAAAACTACTATTTTTTTGTTTGTTCAAGGGTTTAAAAAAAGATGTTTTGTTGGTGTAAATCAAGGACTGGAAGTGACTCACGAGTTGAACAAATTATACAATATGTCTATAAGTAAAACAGACTTGTGTGACATGCAGACAGGGTTGTTGCTTATACCGCCTGTGAATCTGTGTGTTATGTATCTTTGTTTTAAATGTATAGTTATGTTTGATGGATTTCAGTGTCATTAAAGGTTGTCAATCCTTTGATTGTTGGTTCAGCAACCTTATCGATCCTAATTTCATTTTGAAAAAACCTCATTGGGTAAAAGTGGAGAGAAATAAACTGCCCAAGTTTAGACTGACATCAAAGCCATAAGATTCTGTTAAATGCTTGCTGGCTCTAATACACCCACCTGGGAGTGGGGGCATCTCATGTACTCTGTTAGGTATGGGGAGCGTGGGAGAAAACTGTTAGGCCTTTAGTTAAGTGGCCCAGCAGGCTTACATGCTTCAGGACACCACCGTGTATCAGACAACTCCTGGAGCCCACCTCACCACATCTTTCTGCATATTCGCTTACTGTAACATTCTGCAGGGTAGAGTAGAATCAGACATATCTACAATAGCAGGTACAGAGCTCAAAAGAACTGGGGGTAGAGACCCAGATCTTGTCACCACTCAGTCTTCCCAGGTAGGTGGTTACCTTCACTTTCCCCCACTAGGAGAGGCGCTTACCCTCGCCACATTTCCTTATGTGCAAAGCCTGTGTAAAGCTACCCTGTTAAATGAGGACATGGCACCTATCTATAGTCTCTGCTAGAAAGGCATGTATTCTGTCTCCAACACATTTCACCTTTGGGGAGGATGATTGCAATACCCTCATGTACAAGTACACAGTTCGACTGTAAGGTGTTTTGAGATCAAATATTCCCTATTTACAGCTGTTCAAATTTTTGATGCATTTCACAGGTAAATCTCTTTCCCTCCGACCCATGAAATGAGATGCTTTGTGCGTATGTTTATTTTTTACATAGTTCTCTACCATTATATGATTGACACATCTTTCTATCCAATTATTAAAGCCATTTACTCTCACCTCCCATGTGCCTGCATTTTCCATTATGTTGATGAGACGTTGATGTGCAAATGTGGTTTTTCACACCTTTCAGAAGTGTAATTCAGTGTTGAGTTGGGCTAAAGCTCTGCCTTTAAATGCTTTGTTGTTGTGTTTCGTAACCAGAACTGAACCAAATGATTTGCACTGATAACATTTGAAAATATATTGAGATGAACTGTATTTTTGTGTGTCTTTGGTACGGCGATGAAAGATGTGTACTGTTATTGTTTCTTTTCTAACTCTGGCTGATGTAGCTACACAGCGGGTGGCATAACTTATGCTTCCAGAGTCGTGAGTTTGATCCCTGCCCTGGCTCTGCTGTTTTTGTGAAGCTTGTGTTCTCTCTATGTGTAGGTAGCTCCCCACAGACTAAAGAGAAGCAGTTTAGGTGGGTTGGATCCTCAAAAACTGCCCGTGAGAATAGGCCCAGTGATGGACTGGCACCAAGTCCAGATTGTCTCTTCATCTGGCCCCAGGGTTTGTACGGTACCATGATTCTGTACTGGACAAATGGTTATGGAAAACAGGTTTATTCTGCTGTTATTGTGTCTTGTTATTTTCATTGTTTACTTTTATTTTATTATGTCACAAAATTTCATTCAGCCAGTTAATTCATTCATTCAGTTGGCATATCTATAGATATCTATAAAATACATTAACTTGCTATACTTGTGAAACACACATCTCTATTTCCACATCCAACACTCCAAAACACACTCAGCTAAATACATACAGAAATATAGGAAATGCACAAATATTGCCAAGAGCATAACTGAATGAAATAAACTACATATGCAAAAATAGTATGTTACCTGTCTTTCACTTTTTTCCACACCAAATAAAATAATGTGATGAAACACAATTTTTGTGATACTTACTGTCGTAGTCATATAATTTAACGCATACGCAGAAAGCTTGTGCAAATGCATCAGGGTCATTTTGCTGATGCAAATTTAAGTTGAATACATTGACCCCATTTATGCAGACAAATTTTTATGTTGCATAAAAAAGATTAATCTTCAGCTTCATTTTATCGGCAAAGACTAATTGTGGCAGTCTTAATGGAACCATATGGAACAAATCTCGGAAAAAACCAAACTATAATTCTCACATCGGATAGAAGATGTTATGCAATTCATGGTTATATCTATCAATCAAACATCAAATTATTAATTATTAATTGCGGGTTATATAAATGAATGAATAAATCAATCAATCAATTTAACAATTATACTAATAATAATAATAACAACCAGAATAATAATAATAATAATCATCAACATCCTTGGTTGAGATGAATAATTGATCCCACCATTATGTTCACATTCCTTTTAAGTGAGACTGAGAAACTGAGAGGAATTACCATACATCATCACAGAATACTATGCAACTTCCTTTATTAAAGCAGGCAAAATATTTAAATGGCCTATTTCAGATCAATACCTAAATTGATGGAGTTAATGGGAATTCTATACTTTGTGGGGGACTAATTATTTTTTCCTTAATTATGCTCAAATCAGGAATACATAGTGTGAAGCCCTCTACCCTGGGAGCTGAAAGAGCAGTTTCAACAGTGAAACAGGGGCTGACCAGGAGATGGGACAGTAAAGGCAAGGTCAAAGCACATTTTCACTTTGTTGAAATCATCAAATATAACAATAGACATATTTGCTCCACCTTAAGATCAATTCAACTGCTTACAAGTCCAGGTAAATGTTTTCTTTTAAAATATTCTAAACACTCACAATGCAAGACCTGGTGCTTTCTCATTGGGTCTAAAGTATCCATTTCTCAGACACTTGTAAACTGCCCTGTCTTTACTCAATGACTGTACCTGTGCTTTAGTCTGATGTCTAATAGAGAGCTGTTTTTTATTTAACCAAGGAATAAACTGCCATTTGAATGCATCATTCCAGAACAGGGACACAAACACACACACACATACATATATATATATATATATATATATGAGAAAATCATTCATATAAAAGACACAAAATGATGTCAGGGAAATCTTCGGAAGCCAGGTGCCTTTGGAGCAACTCTCAAAATCTTCACCTTGTTGGCAGACAAAAGGAAAACACATTAAGGTCTACATCTATCAACCAGTAAAATAAACTGGATAAGAATGATAAAATCATGTTCATAAAAAAGAAAAAGAAAAATCAATGAAAAACACCATTCCCAAAATGCCAAACTAAGTAGGATGATTCTGTCGCACGACTCAAATCAGGTCTTCTGTTATCCAAACAGTTTATCATCACTTGGAGTTGGTAGGAGGGCATAACCTTGAATGTTGCCCTGGGCATATACCTTGAGGGAGCCTTGATCTGATGTGAGTATATGCAGCTTTGCCTATGTCGGGGCAGTGATAGACCTTCCCCCTGGGCTGAAAAGTTCTAGCTCTCAGCCAGTACAGTTATATACATTGAAACAATATTTTTGCGCATCCTAATTTATCTGCACGTTTTTCGTCATGCACCATACTCTCTGAATTCTGAGTACATTCAAAAAACATCTGTGTACTCCTTTACTTATTCATACATGGTTTCACAGAATATGTACCGTTCTACAATCAAAATTTCATTTTGAGAAAGATCATACCGGTTAATGAGAAAATCTTTAACACTCATTTTTTTTCCTTAATTCTCTGCCCGATCTTCATGTCTCCTTCATGGATACTGCTCATTTATCTTACCTCTTGTTCCAGCCTTTATGTGGTCTACTGCCACTGCCTCTTGTTATGCCCCCTTGCTATCCCTGTATATAAGTGCTTCCCTGTCCTGTGAATCTCAGGTCCGTCATTATGTTGCATCATGTCATGTGTGTCAGGTCCATATCCTCTCTCTTCTGATCCTCCCTTGATACATGACAGAATGACGGACCTTGCTGGCAATGTCACTTGCTACCGCCAGCTAAGTAGTTTCGGTTTTCATACTGCCCTTCACCTAAAGGCCTGCATACTTTGGGTACCTCACCTGGAATGGCTGAAAAGATATCCTCTGTCTAAGGAGATCTTTTGCTCCCTCTTGGCGGCCATCCAAGATTTGTGGTGCAACCTGGTGACCTGGAGGAGCCCCAAGGTGAGCACTAACGTCTGAACTGCCAGTAAGGCCTGCACGAGGCTTACACCACACTTGTTACTGTCATTTATTGTTAACCACAGATTAGGTGCTTGTTGCAGTGCAGGGGGCTGGACAACCCATGGAGGAGATGTTCTTGAGCAGCCAGATGCCAGCCCCTGCTCTGAAAAGACCCAGACAGGAAGAGGCCGCTCAGCCATGGGACCCCAGCCTGGAAGAGTCCGCTCAGCTGTGGGAACCAGGCTAAGAGGAGGCTGACCTGCCATGAGCCGTCACCCAGGAAGTGCCCGAGTGTCTCCTGCTTCCGTAAGTGCCCGAGTGTCTCCCGCTTCCGGAAGTTCCCGAGTGTCTCCCACTTCCGGAAGAGCCCGAGTGTCTTCTGCTTCCGGAAGTTCCCGAGTGTCTCCCACTTCCGGAAGAGCCCGAGTGTCTTCTGCTTCCGGAAGTGCCCGAGTGTCTCCCGCCTCCGGAAGTGCCCGAGTGTCTCTCACTTCCGGAAGTGACAGAATTTCTCCCGCCTCCGGAAGTGCCCGAGTGTCTCCCGCCTCCGGAAGTGCCCGAGTGTCTCCCGCTTCCGGAAGTGCCCGAGTGTCTCCCGCTTCCGGAAGTGCCCGAGTGTCATTTGCTTCCAGAAGTGCCCGAGTGTCTCCTGCCTCCGGAAGTGCCCGAGTGTCTCCTGCTTCCGGAAATGCCCGAGTGTCTTCCGCTTCCAGAAGTGCCCGAGTGTGTTCTGCTTCCGGAAGTGCCTGAGTGTCATTTGCTTCCGGAAGAGCCCGACTGTCTCCCGCTTCTGGAAGTGCCCGAGTGTTTCCCGCCTCTGGAAGTGCCTGAGTGTGTTCTGCTTCCGGAAGTGCCCGAGTGTCATTTGCTTCCGGAAGTGCCCGAGTGTCTCCTGCCTCCGGAAGTGCCCGAATGTCTCCTGCTTCCGGAAATGCCCGATTGTCTTCCGCTTCCAGAAGTGCCCCAGTGTGTTCTGCTTCCGGAAGTGCCTGAGTGTCATTTGCTTCCGGAAGTGCCCGAGTGTCTCCCGCTTCCAGAAGTGCCCGACTTCCTAGCTTCCCTGTTTCCCCAGGCTCTCTGCCCATCTCCAATGGTCCTCACCCACCGCTATAGGTACCGACCCACCACCCGGTGCCTCCTGGACCAGTCTCGATCACCTTGCTCGTTTCCTGGAGCCCCGCTCTGCTCGGTTGCTCCTGCTGTCCTGTCGGTGCACCTGCTCTGCAGCCACCAGCAGTCCCGCCTGCCCCTGCTCTGCAATGGCCTGGACTCTCCCCTGGAAGATTCCTCAGCCGTCTGTGATCTGGCGCCGGACTCCATGACAGCCTTTAGCCCAGAGGAGGTGGATCTGAGGTGGATCTAGAGGTGGACCTACAGGAGGACTTCGACTGGGACTTTCTCAGGATTGCCCTGGGGTTCAATGCATGGGGTGGGTCCTGGGGTCCATGACCAAAGAGGAACTTGACAGGCTGGCTCTCCATCCCCTGGAAGGGGAGACGGGGACATGCCCACCGAAGCGGCCACCCTATAGTTCCAGCTCACGCTCTGTAGACCCTTTGGGGTCCCCCAGTTCCTGTTCTGGGCCATTTTCCCGCTTTTACTCCCTAGGCCCCTCGTCGTTCCCTGATCCCGAGCCAGCTTTCTCCACTGTGCTGCCCAGTCCAGATGTCCCCTTGGCACTCTCCAATCTCACCGGCCTGAGGCTCAGGAGGACCTGCAAGCCGGGGTGAAAAACCAGCTTTCCAGGCTCCAGAGGACCCCTAGAATGAGCCCTATTCCCCACTACTTTGCCTTTTCTTAAGTCCTCATATGTAGCCTAACCCTTCATCTACCATAACGACTGTCTTCTATGGCTCCTACGTGTCCCCATTTACCTGTCTTAGTGTGTCATGTATGTTGTCCTATGTGTTCATAGGACTCATCTGACCAGTCTCCCTAGCAGTGTCCTGTCTGGTCTCATGTCCTGTGTGGTGATATGTCAGGTGTTTCATCCATTTCTTTCCTTTATGGTCCAGTATGTCTGTCGTATCTCTTGTCGTACTTGGTCTGGCTTCTGTGTGAGCGATGCCGTCGTCTACCCTAGTATGGTGTTTTAGCCCATCTGAATCATATTTTTCTCTTTCATTATACTCTGTCCCGTGTCATTAGTGTTTCCTTTGGTGTTGGGTATGGCCATCCTGCCCAGTGGCCCCTGTCTTGTCTGGTGTCTTGACCTGTCCATCCATCCCACTCTGTGGCTCCTTGGATCCCTTCCCAGTGAGTCATGTGTGCCTGTGGGGGAGGGGGGGGCAGGTTACAGTCATGTCCTGCCCCACCAGATCCTCATGTTAATAAATCCTCCTTTGTGTGCCCCAATACCAGACTCCATATTCTCCATCTTGCCTCACTACATGACAAACATGCTTTATTAGCCATTTGCACAAGTACAGGTATTGGAATGCTTCTCTTTTCTGACTCTATCTTGCTGTCCCCAGCTCAGGGGTAACAGCACAGGGGCAGCTAACGTGCAGTGCTCCTGAAACTGAGGGGTAAGGGCCTTGCCTGAAGGCCAATGGACATGTGACCGTTCTGCTGAGGCCAGGGCTCAAACTGGTGATCTTCTGATTATAGGCACAGAGACCTAGCCTGTTGAGCCACTCACTGCCCCCCTGTTATGAATTAGAAATCATATACACAACTAGTTATTAAGATACAAAGCAAAAACAAAAATAAAATCTTTTGAAATGCTATTTCTGAATTTGTGAACTTACATAAATCATCAGAGCCGCTTCTTCGCTGCTCGGTAGCTGTCATGAGTGTCTTGTAACATGTTTTCCACATGTAAACTCTGTGCACTATACACACATTATTAGAGCGTCAGCACTGACAAGGATATGCCCCTTGCTTTCTTTAAGTCTGTGCCCATGGCATGCAACATAAATAATAGATTCATTGATGGCCTGGTATCTGTGTCACATTTGAGCATCCTCCCTAGAGGATCTGCATCTAACAGCTGCTTAAGTAACATGCAGAAGAAGCTGGGGTCACACTGTACAGGCCGTTTAAATTTTACATCACAGACAGGAGGGATAGCTTCACTCATGTCTGTAGGAAAGACTGAAAGAGTCAGTGTGTAAAAACGCAAAAAAAAAATTGGTGGAAAGTATAAAAATGTAGCATTACTAGGTGCCTCGGTGCGTCGATGTTCTGCATGAACATAATGGTGTCATTTTGGTCATTAACAAAGCCAAAAAGCGACAACCAAAGATAGACCCAAATGTCTAACATAAGGGACAAAAACATAATCCTGATTTCCCCACACTCAACAGAATGCAGCAGAATCATAAAGAAATACGAAATAACAGGGGTGGAGGAGAGATATTTGAAGTGAGTGGGACCAAACAGTGAGCAAAAGGTCTTAAGCTCATCCAGCCATGCTTGATGAACCATTCAGCGTGATTTAATCTACGAAACATTTTGAGTGATACTGACCGACATACATACAATGTTACAGTGTTGCCTGGTATGGAATTGCCAGTCACTCAGAAATGGCCTATTGGACAAGACCATAAATAACAGATTTCTCTACAATTTGTTCCAATTTTAAATTTACTGTATACTGTAATGTTACATTTTATATGAGGACACGTTCATAGATTTGTAGCTTTATTCTAACATACATTAAGTCGTTTTCTTTGTTGCAGTAACATAAATTACCCTATCAGAGATATGGGACAATTGTGTTGACAACAGAATCCAGCATAGGCTTGGTATAGATTAAATCCGTATAGAGTTTATGTCTACTTACATTGGTAGCTATTTGACAGAACACTGTGGCAGATCTTTGTTTTTTTCCTGGGTTGCTTCCTTTATGTATTGCATACCGCTTTGGTCTGTGTGAACAAAACTGAATCGTTCACAATTTAGGGCAGCTCAGCTTTCAATTAGTTCAGTACGCAAATACGGCAGAATGCAAACAGAATGCGCGAAGTTACAGATGCAGCATAGTATAGATGCTTTTGGATAAAATGTTTTAGAAAGTGACATCTGTGTGTGAGTTATTTACTCTGCATTAAGTCAGTAGGTCATCGTGGAAGTGAAAAATATTAAAGCCATATATGGCGTCATATGAATGCATGCACTTTGTCTACCGACAAACGAAATAAAAGGAGTGAGTGGGACCGCATGTGTACAGGCAAGGGGATGCGCATGTGTCTGAGGGGAACCCTACCTGCAGCAAACACACGGAGTAAATACTTTGTGGTCGACACAGTTTGATGAGTGCAAACATCACTGTATTTTAACCCTATTCAGGGATGCTACTTAACAAAGTTTTATTTTCCTCCCCTCAAAAGTGGAGGGCACGGATCTCTATATAACTGGGGGGGGGGGTTGCTGACCCTGTGAAATAAAATGTATAACTGTGCACTTGAAATTTAACGCCTATATAAACATTTCCATTAAATGATATGGTTTACGGCTATACATATGTATTTATTTATACTAAGGAATTTCAAGATATAATTACATTTACTGATAGAAAATAGTCATGCTCAACTACTCAAAGGTAACAGAGGAAGAAAAAGTGGCCTGATGCACATTTTGAATAGATGAAAAGGAAAAATTCAGGTTGTTTCCTGTTTGTTTTATATTGAATCTGTTTCCATGCACAAGTGAAAACAAATCCAAATGGGACTTGAATATGAAAGAAAAAAATATTCTGTTTGTTTAAAGATGTATACTTGATTCTCATATGTATACATATGATCAATATAGATAGTTCCTGCTGAGAATTTTAGAATTGTTTTATATTTTTATATTGCAAACACATTGCATATTGAATAAATTATGATTTGTAACATGATATATACATTTATAGGTTGCAAAATATCTTCGGAATTCAGTAAATTTAGCCATTAATGCTCCGCCATTTATAATGTAAGATTTACCTATGAAGCTTGGTAAGATTACAGATTAATTTGCCAAAATCTCTTTTAGCCTGAAGATGATATGTAATTTCCATGAAGGCACAGTGGAGGCATACCAACCCCTGGGATGAGGTTTCTCTGCATATACTAATGGCTTCCTTCAGGTCACACATTGGTCCAACATCCCAATACAGCTGCTCACTCACGTCAGGAAGGGTTTGGAAATGTATCACTTCAACTTCATTCAATAAATCTGTTCAAATATACAGAGGAATTTCGGCATTTCCAGATTGTTTACTTACTGAAACACAACCCTACCAACAGGTGGTGACAGGTCACAAAGACATTCGTGCACAGAAAGTTGACAGAGTGATGAAGAGTGAGGGAAAAAATGTCATTGTAGGTAGTGCACTGTGATCTTGGACATATAAACCTCACACACACATGCACACCGAATATTAGTGGGCTTGGGGGCATATGAAATAAATCACACCTTTAAATCCATTTCTTTGAAGTCATGACTTTAATATAAGAAATGAAAGTGCCATACATAACCAGAAAATGATAAATTAGGTATGTATTACATTCCCCGTTCATAAAAGCTACGAAACAGTCTGCCTTTTTTCATAGGATTTGCCCTCTGTTGTAGTAAATTGATTAGGTTTTATGCATTGGAACCAGGGCAGAGAAAATAAGGTAAACATGGCCCAAATTAACCATTATGGCTCTACTTCTGAAATTCCACCATAATGGCATATGCTAGTTTGGTAACATATAAATTAGCAGTGTAGCTAAAAAATCTCGGCATCATGATTTGCAGCTAAGTTAGGTAAAGCAAATATTTGAAATGAATAGTACGTAGTTTTCCATTCTTTTTTAAAATAGCAAATGGCTTTTCTATTATGAGAAAAATAAAAGGTTAATTGTCTCCATTGATTTTTTACAGTCTGAATAAACCAGAAGCTCCTGAACTTCTTGACCCGCTTAGTCAGCAATGTTGGTCATTCTGAGTGAGAGGTCGGATCCCAGGCGTCTGCTGGGTGCTCCTGGGAATATGAGGTATAAGTGTATTTCTGCCACTAATTTCAGCGATTGAACATGGCAACCAGACTCACAGAGTACCTACAAGTAAAAAGAAAGCATTCATTTCACCAGATGTCACCACTTCCCCTAAACTGCATCATGGAGCCTGCATTGTCTGAAGACAAAAGGTAATGCTTGATGAACACCTGTCTGAATGAGGATGCCTGGCTATTCCCGCTAACAGACTATTTGTAAATTTGTTTTCATAACGAAACATGCATTATTACTTTAATTCAGAGGATGAGCAGCGAGCCTCTTAATTACTTCTATATTTTAACTTCATGAAAGAAGATAGATGTTTAAAAGGGGAATAGGACTGAAATTATTTATGTTCTTAACTTAGTGATGACAAACCAAGCTAAGGTGCAATTTATCAAAGATTTTGTTCCATGGTTATTTTTTTATTTTTTGAATAATTAAAATGTAAAACTTCAGGCAAAGCAATGTCTTCTCTTGCTGAAAGAGAAACCTACCTTGCTTTATGACACACACAGACACTTTTGAGCTGTACTTGGAAGATAATTATTTATATCACTCTGGCACCATACTGGATTGACTAGCATATTAATCAGATGTTTACTGGGTGATTAATACTCATAGAGAGCTTAATGACATCAAAGGGCAATTGCTAAGCTATCAAATTTTTATTTATATGCAGAAATTATACAAGGAGGATCAAAGTTTTTTTTTTTTGGATCTACTAATTGTATTAATGAAATGTTGTTCTGATATTAGCATAAATAAGGGTGCCCTTAGCAGTCATTTACGGAAAATATTGACTAATTTTTGCTTCTCAAATGCTTATGAGCAGCTGTTGAGTTTACTAGAATTTACATGGTGAGTAGTATAATAGCATTATTTTCACTGAACAACTCCCTCTGTTCCTGAACTCATGGAACCATGAGACTTCACCTGACCTTTGAAAGCTCCTTCTGAGTGTCAAAGTGGGAGTGAGTGGCCAGAAACTATGGGGAGCAGTTTGACTATTTCCTTTACACTCACTTCCCCCAGGCAGCACGACTGCCCCGTTTATACCCATTCTGCTCCTACAGATTGTGTCAGGTAGCTATGGAAATGCATATTTTGTTAAATGTGGTGGAACAAAGGAGCCTTCTGATAGCAATGGATGTGAAGGTCTCCTTTGTGTTCCTGCAAAATCTACTTATTAAAATTATGCCATCTCGACTGTATGATATTGGTTCACAGTTGCATGGCCGGAGGATTCTGCCTCCCTCCTCTGTGTGTGGGCTTTGCATGTTCTCTCTGCTTCCTATGGGATTTATTCTAGCATCCGATGACATGCAGTTGAGCTAATTGTGTGTGGGTTTGTGCCTTGCTATGGACTGGCGTCCTGTCTAGGTTGTACCTCAGCCTTGTACCCAGTGATATCTAGGATAGTCTACAGGCCTCCTCCGTGACCCCGACCAAGTGGTTAAAAGATGGCTTTTAACAGATGGATCTCTGTACGAGGTTCGGAATTAATGGCTTAGCTTTTAAAAACAGTACGGCGTGATGGAGACTTCAAATCTACATGAACTAACTCAGGGCTTATTTAACAGTTTAATACCATGACTGTGTTTCATTAACAGCTCTCTGTCACTCCATGCTATGTGCTGAACGCGCTCAGACCTCTTTCGCTCCGTTTGCAGCTCCCTCAGCTTGTTCTCGCTCTGGCCGTCTTTGCATTAACGACCCAACGAGGGAGCCGTAGCTCATTTTTGAGTACAACGGAAGAAACGTTGTGACTGATGTGATACCAAGTGGGCCTCATAATTCCGAACAACAGGGGGGAAAAACACATTCTCAGAATGAAACCCATCCTTCCTAGATACTGTAGCATATTAATATTTTATGTTATTATACTGCCTATTTCGGCCATTTTAATTTTGCTTCACCTTAAGCTTTCTTTCAAATGAAAGAATATAATAATAATATAACACAACAAGAAACCTCACCTGGACCCTCAACACCAGTTCCATAGTCAACAAAGCACAGCAGTGCCTCTACTTCCTACAGAAGCTGAGAAAAGCCCACGTCCCATCACCCATCCTCACAACTCTTGCACTGTCCTGCAATGTTTGCACAAATTGCACACTATACACTCTACGTTGTTAGCCTGTCATGTGCTAGTCTTGTGCTAATTTATGCAGGACCTTGGTCCGAAAGATACATGATTTTGTTTTTAAGTCCTACTTGTCTTGACTTGAAATTCTCCAAAAATGAACATTTTTACTTTCTGCTAAACAATTCTATAAATAAAGAATAAGCTTTAGATACACACAGTTAGGGTCATAACAAACATGTTATGGTTTCACATACATGGCTGGGGAAGATCTAAGATCTGCTGGCATATTTTTTCTATTGGAAGAGGTACTGGGGTATTGAACCGGACTCTCTAAATAATGGAAGCTGCTACAGGCGACTAAGGAACCTGGTCTGGCCGCCACTTTTGCAGATTGACAGCCCTGCCAGGTTCCTCAAGATGTTCCTAACATTGATGTGACCTTCCATCATTGCATTGTTGGGTTGGTTTTGGCTGGATGTAAGTGTAATGTACAGGCATACTGACAATGCTGTGGAACATCACCACAGGGCAGCACTGGCAAATACACACTGCTGTCATACTATCAAGGCTGTCAGAACTTCCATTGCTGGAGTTGTGGTTCTAAATGATTTGCAGTTTCTCTTCAGGAGCCCAGAGATGATGCGTGGCACAGTGTGCGTATAACACGGACATCGTTATTTGTTTTGGAGCAATGGACGTGACGGTAGTACTTTTTGAGGAATTCACTGCATCTTTTTGCCACATTATCAAAAGATTATTAGGTTACCATTCACAGTTGAAGAACCAATTAAATAATGATCTAAACACCACAAGGTTGAAGTAGGCTCCTATAGGTTCCAAATGAGGTATGGGATCAAACGTGCATCAGTGGAATCTGTAAGTTAAATATTGATGTAATATTCACAGCTCAGTATATCAGTTCCATTGGGTAGATCATTTAGCTGCATGATGCTGGCTATCTTGCAGATTAAAAGACACTGACTAAAAGGACATCACTAGAAACAAAATTCAAAGCAAATCTGTATCATCTGTCAAAATCCAAATATGAACTTGTGAGAATTGCATTTGGATAGCAAAACAAAACCGAATGGTACATGGTTGGGAGAAGGAAAATATAATTTACTGGGGAGAGGTCTTCCCCATTTTGGAGTTATGGCGATGAACTGAAAGTAGGTTACTTGGCTAGACAGGAAAGCCAAGGTAGCTCAAACATGGGCTTCTGGGTAATGGTCAAAGGGCATAAGACAGATGTTCGGGTCTGGACAGGGTTTGGGGGAGTAAGAGGAAAAAGAAACCATTTATAGTGTTAACCAACCCAAAAGGAGGTAGACTGAATCAACTCAATACTCTAGGTCAATGGATAAGCTCTGTCACGATAAGGTCAACTGACCTCACACTGCCCCCTACCTGCCTCACAGAATTCCCACATCATACATAGATATCATCTGCAGTGTCACATATAACGCACCACTTACAGTAGTTATCTACACTTGCTGAACTCACAGACTTACTCTTTCTCTTCAGTTTTTTTTATTTATTTCAAAATTTATATAGAAAGAATATAAATATCTATAGAGACAAATCCACCGCAGCACGGATTTTCAGTGCAAAGTCAGACATCAGAATGCTTTTTGCATTGTCAAACTGTCGTGTCATGAGAGGCAATCGATGAAGAGTAACCTGGGAAGACTGGCACAACTCTGCATTGCTGATCAAACTCACAAAACCGGCTTTTAAAAGAATCAAAGCCCCATAGGTGTTGTCACTGTCCTCGGTTCCCCGCTCCAGAGGCATTGTGGAACTGTGCTGGCATCACCCCGTAGGCAACAGTGCTGTATTCCCAAAGCTAGAACCTTGGGGAGTCACTGCTCAAATATTTACGCTCTTCTACTTTTGTTTGCACTCTCATTTGTAGGTTCCATTTTCCTACCCAAGTGACATTTCTCACCCAGAATATCTTTTGTGCCTTCTGCATTAACAAGATGATAACAAAATGAAAATGTTGTGATTTTGCCATTTTGACGCTATTGGTAGAGAGTGTTCTGACAGAATGTTCCTCGCTATTAGCTTTGTTTGATTTGCAAAGTCATGAATGAGAACAGAGCTGGGAAAATGTGAGCCTTCATTTTATTGGGCAGTTTTAAACTGCTTTCGACAAAGTTTGCTCCACCTCATTAAGATGTAATTTGCTGAAAGCCCAGTACATTTTCACGCATGTTACACACATAAAATGCAAAGCGCGCTAGTAGTTTTCATTCAAAAAAAAATGTAATAATTAAAATTAAAAACAGAATCCCTTCATTTGGGATGTGCAGCAGAGCCACACAAAGGTGCCTACTGCTTTGGAGCTACACGATGTGGCAGACATGCCAGATAGCAGCCATGAAAAATGAGGGAGCCACTTTAGAGGATGAGAAAATGGATAAAAAGCATGTTCTCTGGTGGGGCTGGGGATGAGAAGAGTAAACAAAAGCAAGCGTACTGGCCTTGAAAACTAGGGTATTCAATTCAATTCAATTTTATTTGTATAGCGCATTTTCACAACATGACATTGTCTCAAAGCGCTTTACATTATCCCCACCCAAAGCCCCCAGTGAGCAAGGCAGAGGTGACAGAAGGAAGAATCCTTGGGAGGAACCAGACTCAAAGGGGGAACCCATCCTCGATGGGATAGCAGAGGAAGTCAAATGGGCAAGATGGCAAAGTTCCAATTCACACTGTCCCAATTTTAACATTTGAGTCTCAAAGTAGGGGGCAGGCAGGTGCTGTTGCTGCTTCAGATGGCAGGACAAACAGTGGTACAGCAGCAGGACATACAGGAGAGACGTCAGAGGCAGATCGGCGAGCAGGCCGGAAAGACGCCACAGGTAGTGGGGATGTCGCAGGGGTAGGCAGAATATCTTGAAAATTTGGGGTCTCCAGGCAGCACACCCCTGGAGGGGTAGGGGAAATAAAACATGCATTAGCCAAAGTAGGTGAGACTAGAGGCAGTGCAAACAGTTAGGTTAGTGCAATGTATAAGCACCGGCAGATATGGCTGTGGCAGCATATGTAGGAGGGAGAGGCAAGTGGGAATACAGGCATGGGGAGTCCCTGAAATGTCAGCACTCCGATTCCATAAGAGCATGTGAAGCTAGAGTGACAGCACTGACAGCTCAGTTCATGCAAAGCCAATGGCACCGATTCCCACCCAGCTCTACACCTCACACTGTAGGTCTAACTGGGAGTGAGAAGTTAGCTAGAGCTAGAACTGGAGTCCCTATAAGCTATACTAATCAAGTGTGTTTTTAGTCAAGACTTGACCATTAGGGTAGAGGTTACATTTTAGTTAAGAATTCTTTAATATTAAAAGGAGGCTAGAACGTTGACTCCAAACACTGCCTTATTGCTTGACAATATCAAGGTTGTGGATTCAGTTATTTAATGGCATCCCATGCAGGCTGAACCCTAGCATGGTGCCCTGGGATAGGCTCCTGGCAATGGTGAGAGGATGAATGGATTGATAGATACAGTGTGTGCACGTATTATCGTGTGCCTCCAGTGCCCTAAGCTTTCAGGATATCATTTTATACCCAAACTGGAAAATGGAAGAATCAGAGCAAATGTTTTTAGCTATAAGGGATTTTTGTTTAATCAATTTGTAATCTCCATTTCAAGAAAAATCATAATCCCACTGAGTGCCGTCCAGCTACTGTAAACCCTTACAAACTTGCTAAATCAAAAAGATTTTAAGCTATGACTTTGTATTCCTCTGTGATAAGAGGAGGACATTGTTGCAGTAGTAAACACAAGAAAACTATAGGCTTGATGCCACATGTTCCTTTATAACATTGCTCTTTCTATATTTATATCAAGACTCATTTTTGCCTTAGGTCCTGCTGCACAAATTCTTTACTGGACTGTTGCTGCTTACCTTGGCCTTACTCCAGGGTGTGAGGAGTCTTGCCATTTTACCAATTCCTGCCAACCCCCCCGCCACCTCCACCCAGCTGCCAGCAGCTTCAGCATCAACTTTCCCGGGGTTTTGACTTGCCCCCTGGCTACAGCTCGAAACTTTCCAGAGGGCTTTTGTTTTCCACACTAAATATTGCCAGCATCCCTCCCCTCTTTGTTTTGTACTGTGCATGTCTAATCTGGGAGCTCGTGTTCTCTCCCGTCATCAGGTTATGATTATCTGGTGCTTTACATCTCAGCGTGCTTCTTCTCAGATATACGCTGAAGACCAGGGCCCTTCTCTGCGTTCCACCTGGCACTGTTCCTGCTGACAGTGAGTACAAAACAAAAATCTCATCCTTTGTTACACATGTGGAAATGGTAACACCAAATCCACAGGCATCAATGAATTATTTCCACCCATGAATTATGGCCACTGCATGCTTTGCTATTTTACGTGCAGTCATGCATTGCTTTGCGACGGTGACACATTCTGAGAAATGCGTCATTAGGCGATTTCGTTATCGTGCAAACATCAAATAGTGTACGTGCACATACCTAGATGGAATAGCCTACTACATACCAAGGCTATAGTAAACTTTTTTTTTGCAAGTAGAAAGTGTAAACTTTCTACGACAAAAGGTAGAGTATAGTAAATACATAAACCAGTAACATAGTTATTTATTGTCATCATTATCAAGTATTATGTACTGTACATAATTGTATGAGCTATACCTCTTTATGACAGGCAGAGTAATAGGTTTGTTTACACTAGCATCACCACAAACATGCGAGTAATGCATTGCTCTATGATGATGTCATGCCCTGCACAGCTGATCCTGTCCCTGTCCCTAGTGTGGTCTACCAAGTCTTACCTGTGTTGTATAACTCTTACCTCTCATTCCTGCCCTTCTGTGATTCGCTTCAGCTGCCTCTTGTTATGCTCACTTGTTAAGTCCTCTGTACGTAAGTACTTCTGGGCTTGTGATCCATAGTCCTGTCATTGAAGCTGTGTGCGCTTATAGTCTGTACTCTAGGTCCCTTCTGTTTCCCCCGTGATCTGGTTTTGTTTTCCCTTCCCTGCTGTTCATTTGAATAAAGCCCTTTTCATTTGCCCTGCCTCTTGCTCCTGCGTCTTCCTTTCTGCTGACAGATGTGACAGATGGTATGATGGCCATGACATCACTAGGCGGTTGGTATTTTTCCGGTCCATTATACTGTAATCTTATGGGACCACAGTTGAATATGCAGTCCGTTGACCGAAATGTTGTTATGAAGTGCATAACTGTATCTGAGAAAATAAATAAATACATACAAAACTAAATAAGCCATTTTGTATGTTTTCTATGCATTACATAAACAGTCCATACAATACATATAAAGCAGCAAATTCAATTTTTGTGTGTTATGTAAACCGAGACAGACATACTAAAATGCATGAAATGGAGGTATTAGTACTATCAAACAGTCAATCAAAGGAGACTAGTCATGGTCCACATCCTCTACAGAAAATAAAAAGCATTCAACTTTATAAGATAAATATAAGGACAATGAGTATATGGAATGATATGCTAGTTATTGAATTTGGAGAATTGAGTTGTAAGACTTTTTCCTCAATTCATTTGCATATTCCCTGTTGTATGCAAATCCCTCTTCATCTCTTTGTTAAAGGGTCTTTAGTACTATCAGGCATGAGATGACACTTCACCTCTCCAAAGTATCTCAATCACAATGCTGAGCCCTTTGATATGCTACTTAGAGCAATGAAAGCATAATCTGAGCTCCCTGATGAATACAGGATGTTCTCATATGCTACAGGTCTTGCTCTCCTTCCTGTTTCCTCGCTCACTCCTGATCTCATTCTATCTGTCATGATTCTGTATGATCAGTATCCCTTCTTCTACTGAGGTGACCCAGCAGCATGTTATTCTTGGCTCGCTTTACCAGCAATGTGCTGAACTATCTTCTATAGCTTCAGTGTCATCCAGAGTTCATCAAACATGGATCTCTTGTTCGTCGCTATGTTGTTTTTGTCTTTCCTGGTGGTTTATGTATTCTGATTTCTGGCTTGAGTCAAATGCTTTATCTTATTAATCTGCATTAGCTCTTTGTCTTTGATCGGCTGAAATGTAAAGTACTCAATGGTTAAGGATTAGTCAATAAACAAACAAAAGAATATATATAAATAAGTCTGTTTGTGCAATACAAAAGTTGAAAGAAACTTTTTTTCCTGCTTTGGTGCAAAGGTCACCCTAATCAGCCTTTTGTCCAGTGAAGGTAAGACATGTATTTAACCTTCCAGGATGCTTTATTTCCTGCTGGGATAGTGAATGCTAATTGATTTCTCCCATTGCATCTACCAGCTTGAAGTCTGACATGGTTTGGCAGCTGTGGCCTCCCACTCTTAGAGCTATTGCCAGGCAGACAGACCTGGTTGTGGGCCCTGAAAAGGACAAGCCAACAAAACTTTGTGCAGCAGGAGCCAACAAATCGAGATTTATTGTAATTTGTCTTGCTTTCGCTAAACAAAAATTTATCATAACAGTTTAACAAATTTGTTTTCTGTATTCAGCTCAAAATCGTTCTTTTTAATTGCCAAATATTCCTTGGTAAAGTAACAGATGGTGCCTGATATTCATTGATTCATGCTTATTTGACTTGATGGAAATATTTTGGTGTTTTGGTGGCACGGTGGCTCAGTGGGCATCACTTATTTATGTTGGTTTCTTGCCACAGTCCATAAACATGCCACTAGATGAATCTCCATCTCTAAATTGCCGTTATTATGTGATAGTGAATATGTGCCCAGAGATGGACTGGTGTGCAATCCAGGCTCTACCCTGCCTTGTTCCCTGTGCTTCCTGGGATGGACTCCAGGTTCAGTGTGGCCCTTTACTGGATAAATGGCCGAGGAATATGGATGGCTTTTTGTATTCTGACAGGGTAGCTATTCAGTGTTACACACACAGCGTGGCATTTTACAAAGTGTACATGTGTCATTACAGCTAGAGTCGCGGTTCTGAATGACAATATCAGATGAATCATGCTGTGTTCTGGCCACAACAGGATTGTTTTAATTAATCATTCTATGAGTGTACACAAGCTGCAGTGTTGATTCTTGCATGTGTAAATCACAGCCAAAGAACGCTCTGTTATAAAATTAGCCGGTTGAACCCTCCCCCCAAATTTTGACAAATCTCTCTCCCCCCTACCCCCGCCTTGAGGTGAGGCAACCTTTATAACATTTATGAAAAGGAACACATTGTATAATGGGTGACGATTTACAAATGAAGCTTTATTGAAATCTTATCTCAGGCACTGAGGACATTTTCCTCAAAGCTAATATTCTGCCCAATCATTAAATGTGTGAAGGTTATTTGCCTTAAATCAGCGAATCATAGAAAATTCACCATCTCTCTCATCTCTGACGACTTTCAGCCAAAGTGTATGTATTGGTCTTAGTTGAAAGACCTGCTTTAACTGTTCCGAAGCTATCAAGAAAACCTTTGAAAACTGAATATGGAAAGTTGTGCTTAATGTGATCTCCAGTGTCTTTTCACCAAGTAACCCTATTTTAAATTTTAATGCGTTTATTTTTTAAAATACGAAGTGAATGAATAATCAATTAGTTGTGGTGTAAAATGTGATACTTTGTGTTGTCTTTATCTTGTTTTTTGCAGTGCTTCAAAAGTTCTTGATCGACATTGATCTTCAACAAGAGATTTTTTGGCAGGAATACAAATGCAGCAAGGTGGGGGTGACACTGAGTATATTGAAAACAAAACTGGATTGATGTACTTGACTTTTTCTTTTATTGTTTTTATATGGCTGTTCTATATAATGCTGTTGTCTTTATAGCTTGAGGGGTGGTAATATTCTTCAAAAAACCCACATTAACTGTAAAATTGTCGCAAAAAAATACAGATATTATGAATTTGTAACATGTTCTATAAATGACAGTGAGATCTGCTTTGGGCGGCTTTGGCGCTAAGACTAGGAGGGAAAAAAAATGATGCCTTCCCACAGAAGGTAAATTATTGAAGAGGCCGTGTGCAGCCCTGACATCCGCCCTGCCCATAGATTAGGAGGGGCTGGTTGGAGCGGCGTGGGCATTACAACGCTGCGTGACTGACGGGTGAAGGTGTGGGGTGCGGAGCCCTTCAGCTGCAGGGGGAAATGGGACTGCAGGGTATGTCGACGGGGGCACCCGACAGCATAAACAAACACTGACCGTCAACCTGGTGCTGCTGACTTAAGCAGCCGGGCACTGGCTAGTGGTTTTGTATCTTTTATTTTTTTTTGCACATATTCATTTAAAAGTGTAACGCAGCACAAATATCATTTAAAGATTGCATACAATCTTATAAATAAGTTCACCCTGATGGCCGTTAGCTTTGCAGTGCATAGATATTCCCTTTATATGTAATTATACATACATGTAAATTAACTGATGTTTTCTCAAGCTGTCACATCATGAGTTACCATTTGTACCTCTGAGGTATCAGTGCATTTATTTATCCATCCATCTTTCATAATCAGAACATAATACAGGGTTAT
Organism: Mormyrops attenuatus; assembly: GCA_026777985.1. NCBI lineage: Eukaryota > Metazoa > Chordata > Actinopteri > Osteoglossiformes > Mormyridae > Mormyrops > Mormyrops attenuatus. Next base: position 37,289,476 of record JAODKC010000001.1, read on the forward strand.
GGGGAGATCGAGGATGAAACCTGGCCAGGAAGCACAGGGCACTTTGAGGGAGAACACCCTGGACAGGACACCAGTACATCACAGGTCACACACTTACAAACACAATGGCCGATTCTAAGATGCCAGATTGACTACCCACATTTTTGGACTGCAGAGGAGATCAGAGTACCCAAACATGTATACTGACCATATCATCAGACACTCAATCTTGAAACATTGTTAAAATAGCAATAGTGGGAAGTGTCAGTTATCAGTGCATAGCTGCCTCACTGTTAAATTTACATTCCAAATTGCCTTATAGCTGAAACATTAAGTGAAGGTCATTATTATATTATGACTTTAGTTGGATAATCAAGATGAAAGGGCATTCTGTATACTCCAAATGTCCCATTTGCATTGTAAGTTAGCTGTATGGAATATAAAGAACTAGCTCCATTCTTTCATCTCTCTCATGTACACACACATATGACAGGTCATCAACTTCTGAGTTAGTCTAATATAATAGAAAGAAATTATTTCAAGAATATTTCAAGAATATTATTGAAGTGTACGGAGGAGGGCTAAAGGAAATTCACTTTCAATGATATTTGCAAAAAAAAAAAAAGTGTCCCAGTGGTAACTATTTACTGGAATTATAATGCAGAGAAAATATTCCGTAAATGTAGTAGCTGGTCCAACATAATCCCCATCAGTGCAAGTAATAATTTTACATTTGGTATTCATAAGCAAGGCAGTAATCTGCTCCCTCATGCTTTTACTTGGATGTAATTAGGTTAATTAATCTTGCCTTGGATCCAGAACTCAACACGATTAAACATTCATGTTGTCGGTTACAGGTCTTTCCAGCCCATCAGATTTGTGCACGAGTCCCATGAGATCTGTTTATTTTTCAATTAAATCTCAGTCCTAAATCCTCTGCCAGGTTGGTGGAAATGGACACTTGACGCCAAGGGCACTCAGCAACCTGCTTGCCGTGCAGAGTTCCTATCCCTTGTTTAGCAATCTGTCCCTCATGCAACCTTAGTGCCGTTCAGCTCCCAGCACGTTGATGCTGAGGTAATGCCCCTTAAAGAATCTTCCATTTGTTTATATCGTTCATTAAACACCTCTTGGCCACAAGGGGCACCCCACTGCATTATGACATATGTTTACACCCTTGCAAAAAAATAATTGTGAGAGAAATTTAATAAGGCATTATGTGTGGTTCATGATGTTATATCCAATGCACAAACCAATTTTTACCTCACATTTGGAAGTTTCTTTTTTCAGTCATTGTACATGATCTATGTTCCCTGTTAAAATAAAATAAAATAATCTTGAAGGAAGAATAATTCTTTCTTTTAATTCAATTCAATTGAATTAATTTTTATATAGCGCCTTTCACAACAGAGTCGTTCCGAAGTGCTTTACATGGATGTGTTGTGATACATTAAACATCATTAGAGAGAATAATACAGAATGGGAAAAAGGAAGGAAAGAAATTAAATAAATAAAAACAGATGACAATGGAGGAGAGGAACCAAAGACTCCCAAGTAAGGAGGAAAAAAATCTCTGGGGGGTCCAAGGTCAACTGGCTGCCCATCCCCCTGGGCAGACTAACATTTCTTTCAGGAGATTAACATTTTGGGAACATTGGATGTATGTCAGAGTCATAGGGATTCTGACTGAACATCCGAATGATACAGTCTTTTTTGGAAAGTCATATGACTGCTGACATTTATTAAACATGCATTTTACTACAATGACAAACGTTCACCCCACAACAAAAAGTGTCATGGAAGACAATGGCTATAACAGACAGCCTTTTGTTTCATGTCATGCAAGAACAATAAAGCTAGACTCACATGTCTTCTTGACACAGCGTCTGTTACATTGGCACTATGCACATGACTGTCTTGATCCATGTAAGCAAAATACCGCAGTGATTACGAGTGACCTTGAGAAGAGAAGGGGGGGAAAAAGGAAAACACACTCACACACACAGGTTTGTAGCTATATCTTTGTTGGGACTCTCCATTCATTTCTATGGGGAAAACTCTAATCACAACATGACAACCTTAACCTGTACCCAGCCCTAACCTTAACCATAAGCAAGCAGAGAAAATACAAGACTTTTTTGATTGCATTCACAGATCTTTGTGGGGACGTGAAAAACAGTCTCCACACAAAATTACTGCTCCCCCACACACACACACACGCATGTTGGTGTACCTGTCTAAATGGGGACCATCCATTCATTTCTATGGGAAAAACCCTAATCCCCATCAGGACACCCTGAACCTCTACCCATCCCTAACCTTAACCATGAGTAACCGACCCAAATACAAGACTTTTACTGAGATTATCCAAATGGGGACCTCAAAAGATGTCCCCAAAAGTAGGGACATTTCAGGTTTTACTACACTTTGGGGACAAATTGGTTCTCAAATATGATCTATGCAAACCCACACACACAAACACACACACACACACACACGCACAGGCACTCATATATATATATATATATATAAGAAACAAAGAATATATATACATAAACACATATATAAGAATGAAAGATACAGTATTTTCAATACATCTGGTTGGCTGCTACAGGAAAATGTAATAGTAGGTGACAGAACATGCTAGAAAAGATAGATTGGATGCACTGCTTTAGAGCAATGCTGTTTGCTTATATACAGTATATTTATAGCTGTATACTGTATGCAGCATGTGCCTTGGTCTGGGATGCATGGTTCTTACATAGGGACTCTTAGAAAATAATAAAACAGGTTCTGCTTTTATCTCTCCATCTGTAAATGTATTTATTTATTACTTCTTCCCCCCTCCTTCACAGTTTATTTTCTACACCAGGTAAGCAATCATTCCAAGCTAAATTTGTAGCCAGATTTATGGCCAAACTGACGGGCACACTGGGATCCAGAAATCTCAAGACGCTCAAGGTCAGCTTTAAATAACAGGCAAATTTTTATTTTGGCTGGAGAAATTCAGCCCAATGCTGTCGTTAGGGAAAAAAGTCCTCCGTGTTGATCGGCGATTTATCGACAGCCAGGACACTTTTTTGCAATCAGAGCATCAATAAAGGAACATCGTACCAGTGGAGCGAGACCCACCCTCTGCACTACATCTCTGACTTCAAGGGTATGAGGAATATTAATATCGGGAGTGTGGAGTAGCTGGTGATTGTGGAGGATGTTCAATGTCAAGTGCAGAGTGTGGCATGGGCACTTAAACTGAAACATGATCATGAGCGATAAGAGAGGGGAGGGGGGTGGTCATCAACAGAGAATTATTATGGAAAAACCTTTATGTATACATTAGAAGAAGATTGAATTACCCATCTTCACGCAAAGATGGATTTACATATGATTAGTACGGTTTGAAATAATCCGCGGTATATATGCTCAGAGCACAGCGTAAACGAGCTACCTCTTATTGGAGTGTTTGTCCTGAGATAAACATTATCCCTTTTACATCACATTCTGATAGCATTTATGTTCGAGTATATCAGTACCTAAGAGTTACACAGAATGGAGGATTTCATAAGCAATGTTAGCTACTGACTTTGTGCGTCTCACGTAACTTTGGCTAATTCATTCAAGATGGCTTGGAGTAGGGAATTGTGGACTGCGCATGTCTAGGTATTATAATTTAGATTTCTTTCTTTTTTTCTTTCTTTTTCTGACAGGTGCTGATTGGCAATCAGGGCAGGGAACCCACATCAATGCCCCTACGATTTCTTGTGACCGCAGTCAGGATCTTGATTTAGCATATAACGAAAGGGCGGCACCCTCTGCACTGCAATGCCCCCTTAGCTCCAGGGCACTTATGTTTTATTTAACTTGGTTGCTTTTCCTCTCAGTTGAGACTTTAATTAATCAGTTAACCAATTAACTTTTTTGAACCCTATTGAAAATCCACTTTTGACAAATGATAAACTAAAATAAAATAACATTTTCCAGTTCGCTATCAGAATAAAGATTATTCATCATTGATGAGGAAAACAAAAGATTTTTGATTTTACATGTACCCCAGCCTCATGCCCTGTGCTGCACGCATTCAGCTCCAACCCCTTGCCACCCTGACCAGGATAACCTTAGAAGGATGGATGGGTGGATGGATGGATGTTTTATATGCTATTGTATGATGCCTCATTTAAACTTGACAGTATTTGGAGGTCCTGAACATGGTGTGGCTTGTACAACAAGCAGTGAATATTTTTTGCAACACTTACATAATGAACCTCAAATTTAATATAAATAAGCAGTATGCATTTGCATTTACTATACTTTTGTAATAAAATTATGACTCAACTGATGATTAACTCTTTCTCGCTACAACTTGTTATCCTTTAATTGAAATGGGCTTCATTTCTATAGCAGGTCAGGAATGAAAAACAAGTTCTAGAGAGTAAAGATTTATTACTTTACTCCCTTATGGGCATGACATCTGAAATGAGCTGTCCTCTCCTGTCACTTGGGCGTCCTTGTAAATAGTTGTCTTTCGCCTTTCAATTAAAAACATCAAGCTTTATTCATTTGTTGATATATGAGTATTATGAAATTAAGTTTGACTTATCATATCCCAGTGCACGGGACTGTGCAGTGAACTACTACAAGCTTTAAATCATAATGCATTGTATGCCAGCAATTTGTTCTAAAAAAAATTTGATTAAGACTTTAAGCTGGGTTGGGGGGGGGCAGTTTGAAACTCAAGTTGGTATATTTTGGACTTTTACTGAAGAAATTAATTTAATTTCTAAATGTACTTTTGACCTCAACCTCACAAAAATTAATAGAATAGTGATTTTATGTAAAGAGTAACTAATGTCAGTGGAAATCCATTTTACTAATAAAGTCCTCATCAACATAAATTTCATATAAATGTCTGCAACAGATGCAATCATTACAAGCTGCCCGCAGTCATCTTGTTTTTTTATATGGATTTAATAGTCTCTCAGAATGCATAACATAATGTCTTCCCGTCTCTTTTTTCAATAATTTTGTAACACAATGGATTCATCTTTGATATTAACAGACATATCTTAATTGCACATGAACAGAGATGAGCCATGTCCAATTTCATCTCTCCTGTAGACTCCTCCCACTGGACCCCTAGTATTTCTTAGCCAGATAACTTGTTGGATTTAAGGTAGTCTGGGCTAAACTGACTTTATCTTCATTCATTTACAGTTAGCCCAGACTACCTTAAATGCCACAAGTTATAAGTAGGTAAATATTAACAACCTCACCCCTTAGTTGTTTTTCTAAACACTGGATGAACTTTGAACAAAATGGTGGGACTGTCATTTCATCTGAATCCTCATTGGACATACAAGTTAAAAATAGCAATTAGGCATAATAATAATATGGATGCTGAAGTGATTTCTAAAATGGCCTGTGAATAGGGGACTGATAGGAAGTTAGTTTACTGATGGGTGAATGAATTGCAATGTCTTGTATATTCATAATGGAAACTCAATGTGAAATAGTGAAAAATAGAGAAAAAGTGGCTTGAAGACATAAATGGTTTTACAGTGCATTTACATGTTAAAGCTTCCTAAAATGTATAATTTTGAAAGTATACTGAGAAACAGTAGTGATAGTGAAACCTCCATATATAGAAGACTCTCCATATGTTAAATTATCAACTGGGGTTTATATTAGAGAATGCAAATTTAAAATGTATTTTATCTGCAGACAACGCTCGCAGCTGGAGGGATGCAGTAAGCTATGAGGTGAAGGTTACTACTGTCCCGTACATGTATAACCACTTATAGGCCATATATACTTCCAGCAGTAAGGTAAAGTTAGATTACTACATGTACAATATAATAATCTATACCACAAATGTGTCTGCTGGGGTGTGGCCTGAATAAATGGTGTCCTGTAGTTGTGTTCTAGGCAACTCTGAATATAACGGACTGTTTTGCCAGGTCCCTTGAAGTCCATTATAACGGGATTTTACTGTATAACAAATGATGTTCGCAAAGGCTATTGGGATCGCAGAGCAGACTTTGCTCTTCCTCCTCCCTCTTGTGATTTGTGATGTTGTACCGTCACGTGACTCAGCGGCGCCAGGCAAGCAAACAGGCTCACTTGCACGTGTACACTGGCAGAGACCTTTCAATTTGGCGGAGAATATTCAGGTAGATTATAGTGGTGCCAGTAATATTATATTCATCATCAGCATTAGTTAATATTAAATTTTCAAAGTGCAAGTGGTTAAAACTCAAAATGTATAAATTATACTAAGACCTTTATATCATGGATGCTAGTGCTAGCATCAGGGTCAAATGGGTAAATGGTTTGAGTTTACGTGACCAGAACCACGGAATGCGGTTAATCAAAGTTATCTTTTTAACTCATTATTTTGAGTTATATTTATTTATTGATCAAAATTAACGTGTCATTTGATACAATACTATCCCATTGCCACATGTTAAAAATGAATACATTTACTGGAATTGAAAGAAATATACTGAGTATAATATAGCTCAGATTTGATTGACTATAATTACCCTTTTGTGTTAACTATTTCTTTGAGCGGTTTACACTTTATTGTATTTATATTGTACTTTGTTTATTGTATTTTCACTAATTATTTTTTTATTTAAAATTTTTTTCAAAGCCAGTTCTCTAATTTTGTGCACTTTATTTAAGAAAAGGACATTTTGTGTTACTTGTGATTTATAATTAAGTATTTATTTACTTATAAACTTTGCCAAAATTCTGTCCTGGTGTCACGCCCTGCTCGTCCAATCCTCCAGTGTGCCACGCCCCCCTCGTTAACCTCATGTGAAATCCCGATGTTACCAGCTGTTTCCTGTTATTTCTGATTGATTCTGTGTATTTCAGTCAGCGTTCGAGTTTGTTTCCCTAGTCCTGTCATTAACGTCTCATAGTCCCACTTTTACATGCATTTACTTCAGCAGCACGACAAAAAGGCACTTTCATTAGCTAACCACGTCACTTTAATGTGGTTGAGGACAGAGCACGGCATGGATTGGTCTGGCTGCCTTATACAGCGTATATAAATATCTGTGACTGCAATCTCAAAACTAAAAACCAGAAAAGTTGTATTTTGTTTGGTTGCTTGTGGTTAAGGTTAGGGCTAAGTAGGGGTTCAGGTTGTCATTGCTGGGATTGGGGTTTTGCCCTTAGAAATGAATGGACAGTCCCCACAAAGATATGAGTACTGGTCTCTCTCTCTCTCTCTCTCTGTGTATACATAGTTGAATGTTGTTGGCAAGTTTGGATCCCCAATGTCTGTAGCTGTTCACACTAATTAATGTTTACCTGTTTACCTTCATCATAATGTGATTTTTGGGAAAGTATTAGTTTTAAAATCTACATTAGAAAAGTACTTAGCTTCTAACAAAGATGTTATTGCTTCAAAGCCATTTGAAATAGCGATTACTTTCAAGATGTATATAAGCCTGAGGAACTATGAGACTCTAATTTTGTGACTTATGAACATCTCTGGGACTCAAACCAACAACCATGCAGGTCTGAGGCTACAGTACATTCCACTTCATTGACAGCTAGTATTTTGATTTCGCAGTCAAATTTCTCATGGTCTTTTTGAATCTTTTGATGTGATGTATAAAATAATGCTTTGTATGAATACACTTTGTAGTAGTGGCGCCTATTTGAAATATGACCAGGTTAAGGGTTTTTCAAAAGTTTCAGGAATAGGTGTTTCACGTATTTAGATGAAGACCACTTGTAGCGACTGGCATTCCTAAAAGAAAGTTTTTAGAGCGGTGCTTATGAAGTTATGGAGATATGAATCTAGACATGTTACTGACGCTGAAAAATGGTAATGGGAAAGAAGGATGCATAGAATATGGCAGGAAAGGCTACGTCCTTTCTTCGTGCTATCATTTGTTTCGAAGCAGCAGACTTCATCTGGCTCATTTTCCAGCATCCTTAAAGCGCTTGGGTAGGCTGAGGTCATTAATAACAATGCTCTTAAGTGGCGTTTAACCTTATCTCTGCGTGGTTTATGTATGCCGTGTGAAGAATGGCCCACATGTCGGAGCGCTCCCTCAGGTGTCGCGATGGGCTAACAAATATCCCTGCTGCTCCTACCTTGCAAAAAATGGAAGAAAGAAAAAGTCATGCATCACCAGGAAGGCAGAGGCAGTCAGAGATACTGATGAACGCAGTTAAGCTTGGGCGATCATCTGCGGCCGTTAAGGACACTAATGTCGCAGTCTACCAGATGGACATCAACATTCCCTTATTTTCTGTTTAGCTGATTTAATTTTTTTCCCATTCTGAAAATCTTTGAATGTCCCTGAGCCACCTTAGTTTGTATTAAAAAAATGTGCTTTTTTCATACTTGTTTTAAAGCAAGTGCCGTGTCCCTCTCAAGACTATTACAGACCAGCATGCAGTTTTATATGTCTAACATTAGGTTTTAAATCAACCCATGTCTTTAGGTGTATATACTACATGTACTGTATATATCCTGAGTAACAGAAGACTATATAAAAGTAAGAAAAAAAACTGTATAATTGCACTTTATCATCAGAGGCACACTTCTAATAAACTGTGGACAGACACCCTGGAGCAAGTGTGAAGAAGAAAACTGCATGAGAGATGGCTGTCACTGTCGATTAGATCACCTGTAAATGACAGCAATGCCTGCCTGCTGCTTCGACTTGACTCTTTCCGCTGCACCGTATCATGCTTTGTCACCAGAGATCATGTTTCACGTATAAATGTGGGTGAGCAGGAAGTGATGTAACTGACTAAGTGGGCCACTACAAGAGAACATCTTGCCTGCTGTTCAAGTTAACACTTCTCAGATGGAGTCTGCAGTCGCATATGCGATTAAACTTCTCCTTTGGCTTTTGGGTGATACGGTGCACTGGCTGAATCAAAATTGCCCACGCTGCAGGACATCTACATCCAGCCAGTTAGGTCCAGGGCATTAAGTAATTTCAGAGATGCTCACCACCCGTGCTATAAACTGCTCCAGTGGTGGTACTTAGGTAGGTGCCTCCTGAACCTTAGGCCAGGACTGATTGACTTAGGAGAATCATTAAGATCATTAACACTCCCAGTCAAACATAAGGTATAGCTGCTACCTGCACTGTAAATATGTAGCGTTGGGGTTTTTTAATGTCTGTTAAAATATTTCCTTTTAACTTTTTTATCTTCATTCCACTGCTGGTATACAGTACATTCACGTGACAAATAAAATTCTTTTATCTTGAATCTGTATATTGAATCAAACACTTAATCCAATGTAACAGTGTGCATTAAATCATTCATTTATTATTTCTATTGAATTATTTTTTGAGGCACAAATAATGTAGTAATACGTTCTTACTTAATATATTGATTAACGAGAAACTAAGTGTTAGTTACATACTGATCCCATGTTCATCATTAATCAGTCATAATGGTTAATGGATTTCATGCAGTTACTATATTTGTTCATGAATTGTGCTTCAGTAGTAACAGTTACTAAGTTACTTGTGTCCCCTCAAATAAAGTGTTACTGATTTTTTTAAAGCAAAATGACAAATGATAAATAAATGAGATTCTCATTTTGAAATCATAGTAAGAGATGGACAGCTGCTCTCAGTGATACTTAACAGGACATCATAGTAAAAATGGCCTCATATGTAATCGGTGTCCCATGAATGTGGCCATTTTCTGGTTTGATCATGTAATCGTACTTCATCTGATTCTCCACTGATGCAGCACCTCACTATATCTGAGAAACATAACCAGATCTGAAATGCTTTCCATTTTATATGGGCCAGTAACAGCAAATACTTCCTCAAGGATTTAAACGTCAAAATGATATATAACTTATCTCATGTTTCAGGGCATGGAATTTAGTTTTTGAATTGCATTCTTGTTAGTGATTATTTAAAAAGATTTTTGTGAACAGATTCACTCATTGGAAAGTTGAGAGTTTATTATTTTTGAAAATGGCAATTTTATGTGACGTACTTGTGGATGGAATAATGTGACATTCATATTAATGCCAGAAATTGGAAAGAATCCTCCACATTTTTAAGCATCAGTGACTATAGTTTATTCACTGGATCTGATTATGTGCCTCGTGTTCCTATGTTCAAAAAGATGAAATTCAGTCTTACAGGCACAAAACATGAGTGGCAGCAAAAAATAAAAAGGTCTGGCACTTGGAGTGTCAACCGAAAAAGCTGATGATGTGATTGGCCCGCACTTGTGGTTCTTTGATGACTAACCGTATGTGATTGGCTGATTTACACTGATGGGCCATTCATTATTGGGTCTAAAATGGCTTTAGAAACCAAGGCAGAACAGACTGCCCCACCCAAACTCCAACCCCCAACCCCAACCCGTGGATGGAACGGGCCTTGTAAATGGAGTCATTAACAAGCTACCATGCTATTTTTCTCCAGCAGAGTTGTGCCCATGTTTCCATACTGACAGCCTAGCGAGAGTTATGGTCAGGGGAAGAGTGGTGGAGTGTGAAAGTCTCCTTTGTTTTAATTTTGCCCAGTCTAATCCCGTACCTCATTACAACACAAATAGTTTTTACTCCCAAAGTACATTATTAGCTGCCAATTTCAAGCTATTATAGGAAGCGTTATTCTGTGTGCACTGAATTGTAAATAAAGCAGACATGTTTAGTGAATAGAGCCATGAAAAAATCCTGAAAGAAACAATTGTACAGTATGGAAAATCAATTAATTTGCATGTCATCATATTTATTATATTCAGTTTTGCATATAAACTAAATCAAGCATATGACCCAAATTGAACAGATTTAATAATACAAAGAAGAAGAAGCATTTAAATACTGCTTTTAAAAACCACTCTATCCTATCATGAGCAAGAAACTGGATCCAGATGCAAAAATACTATACTGCAGAGCTCATTTCATTAATTGATTATTGTGCCCACAGACCTGATGGAATAGTCCTTGAGAAGTGAGTCTATAAAGAAATTACATAACATCCCCATCAAAATACACTAAGTCCAGAATACGTGACCTCAGAAGCTCTCATGAAGTAAAAATAAAAAAGCCATTCTTTGATACTGTCCCTCAAATTTCACAGTTAAAAAGAAGTTTTTTGTGTGTTTATGCTCTCTACTTGCTTTTTAACAAAAGAAACAAATGTATGCCTGTGACTATGATTCTAAACGACTAAGATTTTGTAAAGAAATCCTGGACTTGATCTGTACTCCTATAGTAGCCATCAAACTGAGGCCAGTGCAGTATTGATGAAAGGGCTGTTTCCGTGGTTACCACTATATCTGCAGACTGAATGCTTCGGCGCGGTAATGTGTCATGGTGAAAGTACCCCAGATATGTTACAGATTATTCTTTTTGTATGACTTGAAATAATACCTCAGTGAATTTTTGGTGGGGTGCTAAGGCAAAGGCATGTTTTATTTAATAATCACCAAGGGCCCGGAATAATTTAAGAGCTCATAGTTCAGTATAAATTTAGGTTGCTGTTAATGTACCTTGGAAACTGTGAATGCGTCATGTATCGTAAGTCATTTTTCTCCCAAGTGTCCCAGGAGACCTTGGAGGAACATGCAGGGGCTATAATGAAAAAATGAAAATGAAGGAAAGGACATATACATGATGAACTATATGATGGAGCTGCAGACGTAAACACTGACAGCCCACTAAGCAGAGTAGCTAAACAGATCTGGCCTGGTTTTGGAGCATGCAAATTGTCCAGTCAAATCACAGCAATCCCTAGCTGCAGAAGCCAGCTTTCAAAAGACAAATCATACCTTATTTTGTTTGCCCCATAAACTATAGCTGTGAATGTTTTTGCACCTGATGTTATTCTGGGCCAACAAAAAAAAACGAATATTTCACAAATATCAATTGTATGCCCATGTGGAGCTTGCCAAAGAGTAAGCTTGAACAGCTTTTACTGAATCGTCTACGTGGGGACGTGAGTGCTCACGCTAGTGTGGTAGCTTACTTAAGCGTATGTCTTTAAGGATCCTTTATTCGGTTTTGTCCGGCAAAGCAATGAAAGACAAATCAGGTAACTTCTGCATGCAACCAAATCTGTAACAATGCTGATCCTAAGAAGCACATTACTCAATGAGCGCATTTGTTTGTGTGTAAAGCTGGAAGTGATCACGCTAAGCCTGATGAATTCATGATTGCACACTGACACTGGGGAGAAGGAGCATTTGCATTCTGGAACTGATCTAACGTGCCTCTAGCCTGCGGTGGAGGTAAACAAGTAGCCTGGGTTCAGACAGGAGCTGAAAACCACTTCCACTATGGAGGCAAAAGGAAAAGTTATGCAGCCCATGGGGGCAGAAAAACCCTGAAGCACTCAGAGGATGCTAAGCAGGGCTGTCTGGCTGCTGTGCGGGAGCCGATGGTGACCTTTAAGGTACTGTGATACTGTGCCATTAGTTATTTGGTAAGAAAAAGTTACAATTTCAGACATGATGTAACTGACAACTTTTGGGAAGAGATGATGAGTAAAGGGGAAAACAAACCTCCAAATTCTGTACGAGATCCACAAATGGAAAGGCTGGACAGGAAGGAGGTCATTGTGTCCTCAGGAATATAGTCAGTGAAATACCCTGTCAGACCAGATGTTGAAAACTTCAACCAGAAAAAAAGAGAAAAATATATACAGGAGGGCTTGATATGGGATGCAAAAAGCTTCTTAGGCATCTGATGGTGATGTTCTAGCAAAGCTTGACACAAGTTCATTGGCTAAAGTGCAGCAGTGAGTGGACCAGCGTTTTGAGAAGCAAAGCTGAAAAGGAGCAGACTGAGAGCAATGACGTGCAGTGGCTGAAGGGACTGGCTGTATGTCAAGCCTTAGGAGCAGCTGTGGAGAGTCGTGTAGAGCTGCGGAAAACAGAGCAATAATACCTTTTGTCTGTGTATGAAGAACACGCATTAACAACAGCGATTCTTAGATTTGCAGTTCCACATAAAACAAAGAATTTTTGTTTTCTACACAAAACACCCACACTCATGTTTGTGAAATTTAAAATGCACTTTGCATGGACGTTCATTTTGGTCCCTGTACTGCTCAATAAACTGCAACCATACACAGATATTTATAGATATGCAGTTATTGGTGTTATGTACATCTATTTTTCTAGAATTGTATCGGATTGCTGCATATATACCATGGTTGATTTTTTTCTAGTTCTCGATCTTGCGTGTCCTTCTGAAAATGACAACTGAAGTGAAGCGCTATTTATCTGTCCACTTGGTGGTGCAGAAGAACCAGATCACTCACGCAATCAGACAACACTTGTTTTTTCAAACACCATTTCTCAGTACTCTTCTGAATCATTAGTTTCTACTTAAAATAGAAGTCATGCTAATACAGCACATAACTATAACTTGTATGCTTTTAAATTGAATTAAATAAGTTGTGTGCACAGAGGATCCTCGCTGACCATTAATAAAGAAAATATCGTACATTATAGGACATACACATGATTGTGACACCCTGCATATATCTAGTTCACCAGTAATTTGTGATTTGTTTGTTTGGTGCCTCTTATTTAAATATTTACACATATATCGATTGAAAAGAATCCATCTATAAAAAGCAATGCTCATTTGTAATTCATAATATGGTTAAGTAAAATTCTTTATTTTACATGTTAATATTTTTGTGCCTTTTTATTTCGTTTTTTTTTTAACTTAAGAGCGTGGTCTCTTTACGGTCATGTTATTGTCCTGATCCAAAAAGCAGACCCAAACCAAATTGCATTACCCTAGACCACTGCACATCTTCAAATGCCTACATTTCACAAAATTCCAACTTCCAATCATTTTAAATTAAATTAAAATTTTACCTAATATTACCTCCCTTTGTCAATAAGCAAAATAATTATAAATAAAATTGGTTTCATTGCTCATTGTAAAAAGTCTGGCCAGTGATTCTCAATCAAATTCAAACTTATGGTATTTAGGCCATTTAGGACATTAATTCCCCTGTTTTAGAGCTACTCAAGTGTGTCTTTGGCTTTGAGTCAGTGACCCACTGAAGGCTAAATCTCTCTCCCACTCTTAAATATCTTGCAGAATGAGACAGTTAACCTCAAGGTTCACCTGCATTTAGATCCATCCAAACTGCCCTTTGATAAGCTCCCTGTTCCAGTTGATGAAAACCATCCAAATGACACAATACTGTCACCACCATCCTTCAAAAGCATTCTGTGCCAGAAATAGCCAACAAGTTCACTTTGGTTGAATAGTTCAGGCTTTGTTTCAGTAGACCACCACATCTTTTTCAAAGTCTCCCTTGGGTCTTTTCCTTTAATTCCAAACTGGATTTTTCACAGCATTTTTCAGAAGTCTTCTGTGTTTCCCATCTTCTGCACACGCCTAAAAAGAAGCTGGGTTATTGTTGACACATGGATGGTTTCTCCCTTGTCAGCCATGGCGCTCTCTGGGTCCAATTTTCCTTTCTTATTTATCAAGCTACTAACTTTAGGAGGATGGCCTACTCTAAGCAGATTCTGAACGGCACCATATATTTTCCACTTCTTAATGTTTGACTTGATTGGGCCCCAATGTGTATCTAAAGCCAGTGAAATCTTTTTATGCGCCTTCCCTGCTTTATGTCTTTCCACAACTTTTTCCCAGAGCTGTTCTGAAAAGCGCCGCTGCCTTCTTGGAAGGTTTATTTTTCTTTTTCCTGAGATCTCGGCCCTAACTATGATGAAGCCTTACAGAGACAGGTGCACAAGTGCGCAGTATTTAATCTGAAATTATGCGAGTGACTGCTGCAGCACACAGATGGACTCCAAGTCATCTGGAGATTTCTAGTGGTAACTGGCTGCTGTGTATCTTATTTAGGAAAGTTTGAGAAAATGGTGAACGCCTACCTAATGGGGATTTTCTTTCTAATTTTTTTCTACCCCAACCCACCCCCTACATGCAGTGCAGATTACATTGTGTATATCAGAAAGAAAATAATTGATTTAAATGCATAACGGCTCAAGAGGGGGTGCCTCACACCTCCGTGGTTGTGAGCTAAAATTCAGCCCCCCAGCTGTCTGTGAGCCGAGTTTGCATATTTAATCAATTCGCCTCATGAGTTAACCTAGAAGATCTATTTCAGAAGGACAAAAGATGCATGTCCTTTCTTCACCATTTATGATCAGTTTCGAAAGGTGTTTGGAAATGTGTTTAATTAAAATACATTAAGAAAAAAAGAAACAAATCTGAGGATCCACTTCTCTAATTGGTTTTTAATTTAACTGTATCCTACACCTTAAATAATTATGCAGTTTTTGTGACTGTTGCACCTGTAAATCAGGCACCAGCTGTTTGGTACTGGTGTTAGTTGTCTCATTTTGCTTTGAAAACTCACATATCAAAGGGCTGATTGTCAGACCTCCTTCATAACTGACACATACTACTAATTGGCATTCAACCTAATAAGAATCACCGATGTATGTAGGTGTGATCGTTATCGTGATGAGACTACTTCAAAGGTGAATTCCTATTTCATGTGGTGTTTCTGTTACTTTGTCCATTCATTGAAGTTCAAATCGCTGTGTTTATTCATGTTTATTATCCTTCGGTGGTGTATCATTGATTAGCTAAGACAGAAAATTCTGTTCCTGGAGGCCATTTCTGGGGTACAAGGACTGCTGACAACAACCAGCAGGCATTGAAAATGGAGGCCTTTTTAAGGGGTAATTACTCTCAGACAGCCTTCAAAGAACAAGAGGTGAACCAAAATTTTAACAGATGGGAGTGTGATAGAAGCTACGTGCACAGCCAAAGCATTTGTTCATATCAGCCGTGTGCTAAGCATATCACGGAGTTTAGGGAAACCCTGGAGACTCTTCACTGAAACACACTTGTCGGGAGACGCTGACACGCCTGTTTGTCTAATCAAGGTGACAGGGAACTAGCATGTTTTTTTAGCTATAGCTGCATAAATGACATAATATTGGCGATACAGTGATGGAACCATGTCTGGAAATTAAAGAGACTGATAGCTATAGCTATATTAAAGCAGGTACACAAGAGAAAAAAATTGAAAGTTTCATTGGCTATCCTGATTAGGGTAGGGTGTGAACTATTCACGCTATCAAAAATCAGGCATTCATGCATAAGTCGATTTGATATTGTAGTACAGAAACAGCCATAACATACATCACATGCATGCACATTGAAACAAACAATCATTCTGATCCAGCCTCAGACTGAGAAGCTTGGTATATTTCCTTGCGAAAATAAACAAGCAAACAAATGTACAGACACATAATGGCATATTTCATCATATTTGTTATTGTTAGCATCATTCTATGAAATGCACATATTCTGCCCCAGCCATTTCACAGCGTATTCTGAAGGTTAGGAACACAACAATGCAATACCGTTGTATATTGTAAGACCATACAGGCTTGTATAGGTTCGGAATGATAACATGTTAGTCTGATAACTTATCTGTGAGGAGAGTGGCGTTATTTCGGCCAGTGAGAGCAATTTGTGCTCAACAGGCATTCCAGAACTTGGCATAAACAACACTAACCCGTTACACGATGGCTCAGTGGAAAACACGTTGGCCTCACACCTCCATGACTGTGTGCTTGATTCCTGCCCCTGGCTCTGTGTATGGAGTTTGCATATTCCCTTGCTGTTTAAACAGGTCTCCTCCTGCAGTCCGAAAACATGTGGTTAGTTCAGGGGTGAGCAATCTTATCCACAAAGGACCAGTGTGTATGCGGGTTTTCGCTGCAACTCCCTAATTAGATTACTGATTAGTGGACTGATTGACTGAAGAGTCCTCACACCTGTGTTTGAACAGCTGACCTAAAAGTTACCCCAAAAACCTGCATACACACTGGACCTTTGCAGATATGATTGCCCAACCCTGGGTTAGGTGAACTGGCATCTCTAAATGCCAAGAGTGTGTGGCCTACAATGAACTGGCATCTTGTCCAGGGTGTTCCCCTGCCTTGTGCCCTACCCATGCTGCCTGAGATAAGTTCCAGGACCACAGCAATATTTAACTTGAATGGATTGGTGTGTCAGAATGTGATTTTACTATTTTTAATTTTCTTTCAGGTTGATATGAGTTAAGAATCAGTAAGATATACGCACATATGCATCTCATATAAGTCTACTAGACTGTAGTCCCATCACCAACAGAAATTCCCAGCACAAGGTCTCACATAAAATTGTTTTTGATAAATCCTTCTTGGCACCTTCAACAAGAGAGAGGTGGGAGGGTACCATTGTACATAGGTAGGGATGTTTTGTTTTTTCCAAGTCAATCTTTTAACATCAATTAAAGACAGAAATATAACACTGAAAAAGTAAGAATTTGTCTCAATTCAAATTGCTGTCAGAGGCTGATCTTTTATTTCCCTGGGTTTTAACTGACAGAACAATAATTACAGTTTCTATTTTGTGCGCTTATCTTGTACCTGCAGGAATGTCTGAGGTATGAAAGTCGCCGCTGGGGCATATAAAGACGACTTTCAACAAAAACCCTCACCACAGATTTGAGGGAGAACATCTTTCAGACAACTTAAAAGCAACTTGTGACCACCCCTTTATTATAACCGAATGGCTAAACCTTGACAAAAATGGTACGGAGCTGATGCGACCTTGCACCAGTAGGGGTGCGTTTCAGTAAAACTACAGTACGAATGAAGTGCTTTTATGCATATTTTTACTCTATTTGCTTGCTTAGCTAATTTGTTTATTTTGACTACATAATAAAGCAAACACTGTGATGAATCCATGGACTTTCCAAATATGCTTACTCAGCAGAGGGTCTTGGTGAGCCAGGAAGCAGGGGAACATCCAGGATGGGATGCCAGTCCATTGCAGAGCAGATAAACGCACACCATGTACAATTTGCACCAAATCATCTAATCATGTTTTCAGACTGTGGGAGGGGACCTGTGAAAAATACAGGCAGAAGTCCACACACAGTGAGCAGAGAGGGGCCAAGAAGCTAAACCCTGCAGATATACTGCAACAGTGCTATCATCTGAGCTACTGTGCCATCTAGCTTTAGTCATATAGCTGCTGCTTTTTCCGTTATGTAGTTTCATTGTTGGGGTTTGTAGTGACACAAGTGTTCACATGTCCCCTTATTGCTGATTTTTAACAACTGTTGTACATTTGGATTAAAAATAGATAAGAAAACATACTATTGTTTCTTTCAGGATAGGCCTCTGTGTTTATTTATGTTCCATTAAGCCTCTGACATATTGAATAAGCAAATGAAAATGTTATAATAAAGGGCAGATAGATTGAAACCAGCTCCATAGAGATTTTTTTTTTTACTTCCTGCCAGACGAAATTATATCTCAGGGGTTACACTGGTGTTCTAATGAGGTGCAAGGGTTGACAACTTGTGAACCTTTACATGACAAACCATGCACTGGCATGCTTCCTATGCTTTTTATACCACACCGTCACTCTAACTGATGAAAAATCATTACGCGATAAGTTTACAAAGCATGGTCATGGAACTGCTTAATGGATTATTTACTATATGCACACTTTCATTACTGTCATTATTTCACTGTGAAAGAAGACATTTCTCCTTTTCTTGTGGGGCATAATATCAATTAAACACACACACACACACACACACAATCAAAAAAGTGATATTCTAGTAGTGTTTTTCATTTCACTCTAAACTCAATTGATTTAAAGCGTTTCCAGCAAAAAATACCTTTATTATTTCAATCAATATGTTTTACAATGTGCCTGGTGTAATAAGAGTTTGCTTCATTGCAGTAGAAAGTCCTGGCTGATAGAATTCAATTCATTTTGATTGATGTCTTTAATATGCCTAGCTTTAGCAATAATACAACCCATTCTTTTGTCTTACTAATGCTTGACATTAATAACGCTGATTGAAATATTACATAGATTCGATAACATCTCTGCTGCCATTTACTTAAATGACTTATTTGGAGTACTGTCCTTTTGCTTAACGTGTCGACAGTTTTATTTCATCACACAATCAAGGCAACAGGTGGCCTTATGGTTAAGGATGCAGTCATGTGACGAATAGTTTGTCAGTTCTAATTTTGATAATGGAGTGTAATTTTGGACCCTTCAGTAAGCCATTAGTGCAAAATCTTATGAAAGTCTCTTTTGTTTTGCAACAATGACTTGTTATTCAGATTAGATGTAAAAGTATATAATTGACTTAAACACATAACAAGCCTGGGTGGAATGAAAGCCTTGAATGAAAATGTATATATGTTACAGGGTAACTTTATACTTAAAAACACCATGAATAAACTAATTAATACAAATAACTCTCCAAGTACTAATAAACAGCAATTTGAAGCGTAATTAGCAAATTATATGCAATAATAATCCTTATTGATTTTCAAATTAAATTTCCTAACATTCCATACTTTACTGTCAATGTGCACATCTTGATTCAGTAACTTGTGCCACCATTTATAGCAGCAATAATCTGAATGAAACCCTTCTGTAGGATGTAATCAGCCACTTTTTTTTTTTTTTTTAACAAATTCCATGCTTCAAGTACACTGTAGCTCAGTTCAGTTTTTCAACCATCCATGTTTTTACCCGCTTGTCTTATGCAGGGTCATGGATGTCCAACCCATCACAGGGCATGATGTACATCATGTCTTGGGACAGTGTGGGGAGAACATTCAGTCACGTCGAGCCAGGGTGGCGACTTGAACCCAGGTCTACAGGGATAACTTGCAAATTTCACACGCAGAACCAAGGGGAGACTCAAACCCACATTTCCACAGATGTGCGGTGACCACGATTGTTACACTGCCACTGTGGGTCTAGAATTACGGGCAAAGCAGTTTAAGGTTTGTCTGGCCAGAAAACATTGTTCTACATGTTTTATTTAACTTCCAGTTTTCAAACATTTGGCCATATTTTTCATTAGCAAGAGTTTCTTCCTGTCTACCCATCCATGAAAACCTTCCTATTCATGAGGAATAGATATTGATGTAACCAGGGTTGGGTAAGTTACTTTAAAAATGTAATATAAGTAATGTAACTAATCACCTTTACAGTAGCTACTTTTGGATTACATTAATGCTAAAGACAAGAGCAAGGAAATGTCAAAAATATCACCTTTAATAAGGCAACAAAACATGTTTTGTTAAAACAAACATACATACACACACACACATACATTATTATGGAATGCTTTCAGGACAAAACAAAACATGTTTTCCCCTTGGCATTTTTTCCCCTCTAGACACAGAAAAGAACAAGTAACACTACTCATACAATGGAATGCGGTGTGGCCTAATAATAATAATAATAATAGCAATGAGGAAATGATCCTATCCTATATGAGGGATTAAGAACAGACGGTATCATATTTGTTGTCGATGTCAGATGCTGCCAGAGACTTGAACCCAGAACCCAGAGGTGTGACGTGACAATTTTAATCACTGTAGGTCCGATAGTCTTACTTATAAATGTTTCTTTAAATGTTATGTCAAATGCTTTGATGTTGCTGGTATTTTCACAGCTCCTCCTTAAAGACAAAACAACTGCAAAATTTCCACAAACTAAATGGATTGCTTGATGGGCATCCATTTGGCACAGCAGCGTTACTCTCGTCAAATGGAGTATGGTAAAAAAACATTAAATAATAATAATAATAATCAGAAAAAAGATCAGAGCGATCGAGAAGGGTACATTTGCAGCCTGTAGCCAGCTGCAAGTAGGAGGGATTGATTAGAAGAGGTACGTCAACACATTTCATTAGAGATGCTGCATACTTAAAAAATAGTGTGACGTCAGCTTCACATTCTTTAGAAACATATCAGAAAACCATCATTCATTTTTCAGATTTATTATGATGTAATGTAGATGTAATCTTGATTTATTACAAAAATAAATGTAATGCGTTTCTTTTTCCCAGTAATTGTAACAGAATACAGTTACTTATTTTTTGTAACTAAGGACTAAGCACCTTGATTTAGAACACATATAATTAATGACTGAGATTTCAGGAATGATGCTCTCTGTGAAAGAAGTACTATTTCACTGATATTTCTAAGTAGGATAATGACACACTCTGCATATCATATTTGTAGCAGATATCAACCACAGTCCATACTGAACTCAGATTTTCCAGCATTGGATAGTGATTTTTGCACGTTTATTTTCACAGTGGAAACCCTGACAACAAATTTGACCAATAGGATGCATAGTTGATAGCTTGTATGTACATCTCATAGCTGTGACTGGTATGTTATTTGCCCCCAGCCGTAAATATTAATAACAGCCACAAGAGGGCAACAGATCCAGGACCAGGGTGCAAACTTCCATGAGAATGACCTCACTCTTAACATGCAGGATATCTTAATGTAATCTTAATGATGTTGTTTCAAATTTCAGTGGGATATAAGTTAGAGCAATCCTTATTTACCAATATATTCACTACGTACATAGTTAATCTGCCTTTGTAAATAAGTCTGTACACTTAACTCATAAATTCAGCTTGCATGAGATTACTAGAATACTACATATGCTTGTGGTGGTAGATTACATAGTGGTCAAGGAAGAGGAGTTAAGGTTTCGGTTAGGGTTGATTCCATTCCATAATAGATATTTGAGTTGTACTCAACAAAAGCATCATGACATTATAGTAAGAAATACTGTTGTTTGAATTTGCAAAGATTTGTATGCAAGTAACTTAAAATGTCACCGACACAAAGCATTGAACTGATAAATATGACTTTACTTCTCCTCCTAGTATCTGATAGGTGGTGCTGCTGTTCAGGTGGCACGGAGATGCTGAGGGCTCTGACAGAATTTAAATTCAAGGAAGACCAGTTTATTGTCAGGGAAACTCCAAAGATAAATGAATCCAGTAATATTTGATGCAATCTTTTTATATATTTAGTGTTATGTTTCCCTTTTGGGCCATTTATGGTTTATGAACACATTCTGACAGTGGAAAACATACGTTGACATTAATTTAAAATACATTATCGTGTAGGTTTATCTACAGTATACTTTTCATCATCTCATGAAGGTCCCGAATCATTGTAAGAATGCCATTAATTCTAATGGTTTTATGTGAGAGTATACAACAATGTTGATTTGAACCCCCACCCCACCCCAATATGGAGATCATGCTACGTGCCCAGCATCTGGACCTACTGTATAAAAAGTCATTTGGTGTTACAGAGTATAGAATGGTTAACGTCTGTCGATGGATCGTAAGTCATAAGGAGCAACTAAACAACTGTTTGGAAGACAATAAATGGATTAAAAGCCTTCCCTAAACTAATAATTACTGGAACTATGTATGCTGGTGATCCATAAAGACATTTTCCAGTGAAACACTAGACTTGGGTCGAAATAGAGAGAGAGAAAGTGAGAGAGAGAGAGAGAGAGAGAGAGAGAGAGAGAGAACGTGACTAAAATAATTACATGTCGTTCATGTCATTGTATTACGCGAAAGTCATTACATAAAACGTTTGGTGCCGAGGGCGAAACGTCTTTGTACCTATGACCAGATTGACTGATGCATTCATATAGCCACTGGTCACTACATAAACAACAAATATTAAATATACAACAGATAACCAAGATATGCTAATTATACACATCTGTCCTTGTAAAATGCATCTTGTTTTATAAAGCCGGAGTAGTCGAGCAGTGCGTGAAATAAGGCAACACGAATGACAATGTAGAACCATAAATGTCTCCGCAAGGGTTCACCTCGTATTTAAGTGCAGTAGCAGATAACCTTTCGTGTTCCTCATACTGTAACTCAAAATGATTATATAAGTTTAAGTGTCCTTTACTGACGAATATATTAAAAAATGAATTAAAAATGAGCAAAACAAAAAATTAATTCAAAGTCTGAATAATTTTAATTCAATTGTCTTCTGTAAATATGTGTTATAACCGTACATACGAGATTAAAATATAATTATAAATATATATGTTTATGTATAGATGTTTTGACACTTTTTAAAGTAACGTCCTTCATAAAATCGCTCATCTGAAGTAACTGTTCAACTCTCACGTATTCCCAGAACTGAGCCGTAAGTCCCGCCTATGATGCGCAACATTCAAATTCTATTGGTCAAAAGGTCCGAGTCGGGCTGCATCCCCGCTTTCTTCATTGGCTGGCAAGAGATCAGTAACAATCTTTAAGGCACCATGAGGTAAACTGAGTTAGTCAGTGAGCGGCGTTGATAGGGTGCTGGAAGGAGGGTTACCGTGTGTTAAATTATAATCTTGGTGCTTTCAACAGTTCTTGTGACAAGAAAAACCTGCGTGCTGTAGCCACTGAAATATCTGCGGAGAGGATCTGAACATTTTTCTTTGCACCGTTTTCACTGGACTTGTTAAGAGCAATGTCACCGCTGTCACAGAGGTGTCCTACCCCGCATCAATGCAGCGAGCGAGACGGCTGATCAGATGCTTCCAACCCTTTCAGGATCTATATTTTATATCTTAACAATTCTTTGCAAAAACAATGTATATATTTATTCAGAAGCATCTGAAGAGTGATTGAAGACTCAGCGAGCGGAGGCAAGCCACTGCATTTTAATCAGAGGGAGATACAGAGAAGCTGCTCATTGATATTTCACAGGCATACTTTCTGAACCAGTTTACTTGTACAGTGACAAGCGTTTCAGGTCGTGGGATTTTAATCCCGAAGAAACTGGAGTTAGACACATTGCAGTTTCAATTTTGGAATTTCTGCTGAAATTTGATACCAGGTGTTGGAGGGTAAGTTTATATTTTATTTAATTTGTAATGGCAGTCCTTTAACTGTGTAAGTACATTTGCGCTCACACGCTCATTCATATATATATATATATATATATATAAATCCCCATGAGTGGACGCAACAGCTTATAAGAAGCCCCAGGTCGGAAATCATGCAGTCCTCTGAATTTTGTTTTGTATTTCATTAGTATGATTGTGTCGATTTGGCAATGCCTAAATTAAGCAAACCTGAACGCATTTTTCTGAATTGGACCACTTTCAGACAGGTATGGTCACAGCCAATCAATATGTCTTAATGTGAGACTTATTTTGCATTATTCATTTACAATACTGACCTGTATGATTTAGTGATGGGTCACACCACATCTACACTACACACATTCACACATATATATTCACCCACACACACACGTATGTTTGTGTTTGTGTGTGTGGGTAATGAGTGTGTGTGTGTATGTGTGTATATATATATATATATAACACATTATTATATATATATAACACACCGGCACATACAGGAATTAACTGTGCTTCAGTGGTCCCTGCAATCTACACGTTTTGATCCTTTACCCAAATGGTAATAGGAACCAGCAGGTGTCAAACTGCTCGTGCGTAACTGTATTTTCTGTACTGATTGCGGAACATTTGATTTCCTTTGTATTTCAGACCAGCTCACGCTTTGCTGCCGTTTCATTCCGAGGACAAGGATTGCGATTATGGCACCACGGAGTCTGGGTGTTCAGATGAATTTAAATTAGGTTTACAGCATCGCCGTTTGAAATAAAGACGAAGCCGAAAGATAAAAAGAGATCGAGGAAAGGAGAAAAAAAAAACAATAACAGAAATCTACAAGGAAATGAGTTTGTCTTGTTTTTTCTTGTAATGTTGCATCGCTCTGACGATTCTTTAAGGTAGGGATTCTCAGTTCACTTCGCAAATCAACAGGTCGGAAGCGTGAGACGCACTGAAAAAATAAAAGCGCTTATGCTGCAAAGGATGTATCTTTCTATTTTTTACTTCTTAATGCTGTGGGCTCAAGCCCTGTCTTTGAAAAATTTAAATTATTCTGTTCCGGAGGAGCAGGGACCAGGGACCGTGATTGGGAACATTGCCAAAGATGCCAGACTTGGACCGGGAGAGAGGGGTAAGAAATCAAACTTCAGGGTGTTGGAAAACTCCGCCCCGCACCTCATAGACGTGGATCCAGAAAGCGGACTGCTTTATACTAAGCAGCGGATCGACAGAGAAACACTGTGTCGACGAATCCCCAAGTGCCAACTCTCTATGGAAGTGTTTGCCAACGATAAAGAGATATGCATGATTAAGGTGGACATACAAGACATAAACGATAATTCGCCCACCTTTCCTTCGGATCAGATAGATATTGACATTTCCGAGAATGCTGCGCCCGGTACCCGCTTTCCACTAACAAGCGCGCACGACCCAGACTCAGGGGAAAACGGGCTGAAAACCTACCAGCTTACGCGTGACGATTATAATATATTTTCTCTGGATGTGAAATCTAGAGGAGACGGGACTAAATTCCCAGAGTTAGTTATTCAGAGACCTTTAGACAGGGAGGAGCGGAGCCATCACACTCTAATATTAACAGCTACTGATGGAGGGGAATATCCAAGATCAGGAACAATGCAAATTAATGTTAAAGTCATGGATTCGAATGACAATAGTCCAGTGTTTGAACAGCCTTCGTATGTAATCGAGATACCTGAAAATGCACCTATAGGAAAAGTTTTGATAGATTTAAATGCCACAGACCCAGATGAAGGAAGCAATGGACAGGTGGTCTATTCATTTAGCGGATACACTCCTGACAGGATCCGGGAGTTGTTTGCCATTGACCCCAGAACAGGTGTTATAAAGATTCAGGGGGAAATTGACTATGAAGAAAGCCCAATTATAGAGATTGATGTTCAGGCCAAGGACCTAGGACCAAACCCAATCCCTGGACACTGTAAAATCACGGTTAAAGTGATAGATAGGAATGATAATTGGCCGTCAATAGGTTTTGTTTCTGTTCGACAGGGGGCCGTCAGTGAAGCTGCCCCCCCAGGAACTGTCATAGCACTGGTGAGGGTCACTGACAGGGATTCGGGGAGAAATGGCCAGCCTCAGTGCAGGGTACTGGGTAATGTGCCTTTCAAGCTGGAGGAGAACTATGACAATTTTTACACAGTAGTTACAGATAGGCCATTAGACAGAGAGGTACAAGATGAGTACAACATAACGATAGTAGCCAAAGACAATGGGATTCCTCCTTTGAATTCTTCTAAATCATTTACTGTAAAGATCTTGGACGAAAATGATAACGCCCCTCGCTTCACAAAAGCAGTGTACCTCCTACAGGTTCCAGAGAATAACATTCCTGGGGAGTATTTAGGCTCAGTTCTGGCTCATGATCCAGACATGGGTCAAAATGGAACTGTGTCTTATTCTATTTTACCGTCCAATGTTGGAGATGTGTCTATTTACACCTATGTGTCTGTCAATCCCACAAATGGTGCAATTTATGCTTTAAGGTCATTCAATTATGAGCAGACAAAATATTTTGAATTTAAGGTTTTGGCAAAGGATTCAGGGTCCCCTCATCTAGAGAGTAACGCCACTGTCAGGGTTAGTGTATTAGATGTCAATGACAACGCTCCGGTCATAGTGTTACCTCTCCTGCAAAACGACACTGCTGAGATTCATGTTCCTAGAAACGTGGGTGTTGGGCACATAGTGACCACAGTGAGAGCTGTGGACAATGACTACGGAGAAAGCGGTCGCCTGTCCTATGAGATTTCTGACGGGAATGAAGAGCATTTGTTTGAGATGGATGCTGTCACTGGGGAGATCAGAACCGTGCATCCTTTCTGGGAAGAAGTAGCCCCAGTTGTAGAGCTTATTGTTAAGGTCATCGACCATGGGAAGCCCACACTCTCAGCTGTAGCTAAACTCATCATTAAGGCTTACACAGGACCCCTTCCAGAAGGCGAACCCAGGATCAACGAAGAGCAACACAGCTGGGACATGTCCTTGCCCCTAATAGTCACCCTCAGCATCATTTCCATCATGCTTCTGGCTGCCATGATCACCATTGCTGTCAAGTGCAAGCAAGAGAACAAGGAGATCAGGACTTACAACTGCCGGATTGCTGAGTACTCTCACCCCCAGCTGGGCAAGAGCAAGAAGAAGAAGATCAACAAGAATGACATCATGCTGGTGCAGAGCGAGGTGGAGGAGAGGGATGCCATGAACGTCATGAACGTGGTGAGCAGCCCCTCCCTCGCCACGTCCCCCATGTATTTCAATTATCAGACACGCCTGCCCCTCAGCTCCCCCAGGTCTGAGGTCATGTACCTCAAGCCCACCTCCAACAACCTGACTGTTCCTCAAGGACATGTTGGCTGTCACACAAGCTTCACGGGGACAGTGACTAATACCACAGAGACTCCGGTTAATAGGATGTCAATAATTCAGGTAGGAAATGCAATTTATATATGCATCTTAACTGCTCCTCTTTCTGCACTTATCTGTCTAGCTTAATATCTGCTTCCAACATAGTAATGATGGAAATAGCTCTGGCAGGCAGAGTTTACGATAGTTTGGAAAATTAAAGGTTCCTTTACATTGAGAAGAGGCACAGTGTGTTCTAGGCTCTACACATTTTGTACTGAATCAGTCATATAAATCAGTGCTTTGTGATGCTTTTAGAAAACAATGTGTGTCTCATCAAAATACACATATATATATACGTAGAAATATATATATATATATGTGCATAAATGGGCATAGTATTAGAGGAATGGCCATGGTATTCGCTGTAAATGCTGTAGGGATTCTCTGCTCTTCATTCAGTGTCTTTACAGGTGTGATATTACTTGTTAAAAAGGTTATTACTGCTGTTACAAGAGGAATTGAGGAACTGTTTGGATTTATTTTTTTCCTACATCTACTGCAGTGTTTTAAGGAGTGCTTTGTTTAAGGTGTAATTGCTTATAGAACTATCCACACTTCAGTGTTTCTTGTGGCTGTTGGGAATCTGCTTTTGCACGAGTGTAATGCTTCAGAGAGTTGGTCTACAGATGTGTTCATGCTGTGCTTCTTTCTCACAAGGAAAACAAGTCCAAAGTATCTGTTCTTTGAAATTTATGTACATTAATAAAAGGGTTCATGTTTCATAATGAAGATGATCTCGAAACTGGGAAAACCTCATATTCTTTGAAATCAGCTGCTAAGAAAATACAATATTCAGTTTTGCAAACAAAATATAACAGATCTCAGACAGCAAAATGGTCTGTTTGTTTTTCTATATTCTTTACTAAATATGTCTTTCGGTGATGGTTCTGTCGGTTATAAAAATTGTTGGTCTAAACTGCTTTTAAAGGGATAGAATATGGGTTTTCAACATTTCTTAATCTAGGGAAAATAGGTGATAATACCAATATTTCATCAGTACATTTTTGTGGACCTTGTGCAACTACTCTGGACTCCCAGGGGATTGTAGATCCCCGCTTGAAAACCTGGACTAGACTAATCACTTAAGAATAGGCTATATTCCTACTTAAAACATTCTAGTCCTTTTTATGGAATGGGTAGATTACTTGGGAATGGCCAGGGTAGATCACTGGCACTTTTTCCACACTGTAGAACGTTGTCTCCGTACTTTAACCACTTGTGTCCAATCACTGACAAGCAGTAATGTAGGAAAATAACAATGTATCATATATATGGAAAGTTACTACTTTTCACCAAATCCATTGAATGTATTCTAAATCTGGGCTGAAATTCTAGGGGAATATACCATGAAACAATATAGAAATGCCCCTAATTGATATGCAGGTACACTTATTGTATTGGTGGCCTTTACTTATTGCTTCAATAAGGAGTCTATGTTGTAAGTCATTGCATTTAAAATAATCAACAGATTGGCTCAAACAGAACCTGTGACAGAGCCT
The DNA here is from genome assembly GCA_026777985.1 of Mormyrops attenuatus. Taxonomy (NCBI): domain Eukaryota; kingdom Metazoa; phylum Chordata; class Actinopteri; order Osteoglossiformes; family Mormyridae; genus Mormyrops; species Mormyrops attenuatus. Next base: position 37,318,153 of record JAODKC010000001.1, read on the forward strand.
GACCGTGCTACAAGAGGCATAATTCGATTAATACAGCATTATTCTGTAAGGGGATGGATGGCACGTAATGATGCTTAATTCAGCTTAAGGCAGTAAAGCATATTACCGAGTGGTGAATGAAGGATAAAGTGAATCCAGTTCTGCAGACTTCACAGCTGTTGAAACCTTTTGAAAGCATGTATATTTCTTTGAGGTGATTCTGTCCCAAATGCTATTGGCAGGAAATTATTCAATGACTATTACAGTGCTTTTACAGTGAAGACAAAAGGGCCTCAGCCCAACTAAAGTTTAAAAATGCATGGGATTCAGCATAATAGGCATTTCTCTCATGCATGTCTTTATAGATGAGTGCTTGCATATTGTGTCTATGAATATTTGTTGTAAAAATAGCCCTTTTATGGAGTATTTCAAGCCAGGAAAAACAATGAGAAAAAAAGAAAAACGAAAACATTTTAAACTCTCCTCTAGGTGGAGTCAGTCTCCCTCAGGGCTTCTATGCATCGTGTGAAACAAACACTGACAGAGGAGCACTGATTTAATGTGCTGCAAGCCTGCTGCTCTTTCATGGACATGCTTTTGTGTCACTGATCCTAAGCCGCTGCTCTTGATGCACAACAAGGTGAGAAGATGATCACATCATGCCGATTTTGTTAAAGCTGCATCGACGGTTTGACATTGAGCGTTCACCAGTGGACTCTGAAAAGCTTTGAGTTTGTTGTGGTCACCAGTCCAGCCACTTCCCAGCCCTCAACGAAATCTGAATGCGCTCCACCCCACCCCATTTCCACCCCCCATCTATCAGTCTTGCCTGGCAAGGAGGTCGGTTGCCTCGCACAAGGTCAAACAAGCTGACGTGTCGATAATTCACTGAAGAGTACTGCTGCACACCATTTATAAGGGTTAGCTGGGACCAAGTGTGAGAGCTAGCAGTTCATTTCCTCAGATCCATTATGATAGCCAACTTTCATAAAACAAGCCTATCTCTCTGAAACAGAAAGCATCCATTTGGAAGAATGTCAACAGTTCGGTATTTTTGCTCCTCTATGTAGCACACTTAGACATTACTCAGCGGTAAAATAATCTTTTCCTTCACATTTTAATGTATCTAGACAACGGGATTTTCAATATTGTGCAGTTTAATGTACTGCGCGAGGATATTTTTACACTGCATAATGAAATTTCAGAATGGCTGTTTGCTTGTTCTTCTGTGAGAGAACAGAGTAGTAACATAGGGGCAATTGTATAGGAACATTTTCCTTATTTTTTGTATTTTCCCAGCTCTTCTCATTTCTGAGAACACTGTACTTATAGATGGATAAATAAATAAGTAAACAACCAAAAACAAATAGCGCTACGTTGTATTTGGTATAGGAACAAAGGCTTCATATTTCTGTCTTTTCCTTCATACTGTAGAAGGCACCAAACATTTGCAAAGGGGGTGCTGACCACTCGTTTATGCTGATTTTAGAGGGAACGTGCAATTCTATGTCTTGTGCTATTTGCACTTTGCGATGTCATGCATATTAATTATTTTCTCCCTGTGAGAAAGTTGCATGCCATTCTTAATGCTGGTTTGGTCTATAAGTCATGGTATTCGGGGATATGCGTGCTTTCTTTCAGGAACTTGCATCTCTGGTATTTGTTTTGTTGTCGCCTCTTGCTTTTATTCTGATTTTATTTCAGTGAGTAAAAAGATTTTTTTTCCAGACCTGCTAAAAAACCGGATATAAGATGAGAACTGCAAAACATCAACACTCGTGCTTTTCTTAAGTATTTTTCTTCCTTATGAAAGTGCATACTCCCCTTAAGCGTAAAATGATGTTTCGTATAATAAATACATTTTTGGAATTAGATCAGTTAAAATGTATTTATTAGCTAGCTTTAAATAAGATACTTACTGGAAAGATATTGCAAACTATTTAGCTGAGCAGATCCATTTTTAAACCCATGGCATGGCATAGTTATTCCTGGAGTGGTAAAATATTATTTACGTTACAGTCCCTAGAGTACATTATTGTTGCTCTTCAGTAATGTGAACTTCCCAGTTAATAAGGTACCATCCATGTGTTTTTATCCATCATTCATGTACTTTGATAAAGAAAAAAAGGAGGCTCTCTGAAAGTATTTTTTAATATACTACTTTCATGGCATAATATGCTTTTTATGCCATTAGAGACCTCACTGAACCCAGGGATTTCATGCTTGACGGAATGTCTGAAATGTAAAACGGTAAGCTCCAAGTCACTCTGATGTTTGCTGAGCACATAAACCGTGTTCTAACCGCATGGCTCACTGGTGGACACTTGGAACATCCTCCAGTACACAGGCAGAGTGGGAACTGAAAATGGCACGGCTCTGTGGTTGGTGTGTGTTGATGAAAAGGGACTGTTACTGACATGGCTTTGCATTTACACAGATTTGCCACCACATTATCTGATTTGTACCCCTGAGACCAAATGGGTTCTAGTTCCTGCAATTACACAAAATCAACTATGCCGCTACACACACTCAGACACACACAGGTTTGTAATTATATCTTTGTGGGGACTCTCCATTCACTTCTATGGGCAAAACCGTAATCCCAACAATGAAAACCTTTACCCATATCCAGCCCTAACCGTAAGCAACCAAACAAAATATAAGATTTTTGGCATTTCCTTACAGATTTTTATAAAATTGAGGTCATCCCAGTGGCAACCTGAAAAATAAGTAATGAAGTTTCAGGTCCCCCCCCCCTTAGGAGCTGTGTCATTCTCACTGTACATTTTACCCACAGTGTAATGTTATGCAGTGTTCTCTCAGTACTGTGGCAAATTATTGGAACCAAGTCTGAACTAAGACCTTCAGTTTACTTTTCGAACGTATGTACTTTTTTTCTTCTTTAACAAATTTTTATCTCGAGGTATGTGTGAGGTTTTATTGTTTGCTCATGAAGGCAGGCCACTGAAACAGAGAAGCTGTGTATTAGGTGTGTAATATTAAATTATGTAGATTTACAGATATTTGCATCAGTGCTGTTCAACCTGCAGTCTGCTCATGCAGTTCAGTTTGTAATAACTCGGGTATCTCATTCCTGATTTTTATTATATAGGTAATACAATTTTAATTTGTATATCAAAGGGTACGCCACACGTAATTGTTTTGTACATTACCCATCAAAAATCAAAGTCAATATTCGCATGACATTTACAAGAATATGGAAAATAAATGTTCATTTAAACTGCAATAAAGCAATACTTGGACTTTCAGTTATTAATTTGCCTAAGTAGAACCTTGTGTATTTCACTTGCATTAAAAAGCTCTGATTATAAAAGCATTTTAATTTACTTACAGAGCGGAATTGTATACCTAAAGCTTTCTTATAATTTTAGGTGACATTGCAGTCCACTTGAGACAGGTTTGATTAATTAGCATTAGATCTCAGACTCTTAGGATTTGAACTTAATTTTAAGGGCTCTTCTCTGACAGCTATAATACCATAGCAGTATATGTGACAATACCATTCACGTAATGAAACGGTGGTAGCACATTTCATATCATACCTGGTAGTCCATGTCTCATGTCCTGGGGCACATTTGTGATGGTGAAATTATTCAGTCGCAGAGTACCACCACTTGTGTTCCAAGTATTGATCTAGTCATAGCTAATAAATAAGACGGCATTGAGGGCAGCCCGGCGCACTGAAGATGTCGGACATTTCAGGAAGTACAGTTTCTCTTTTCCACTCAGTGATGCAGTATTTTCCGAATAACGATATAGCACACCACGGTGTTTGTGGAATTTGCACTCAGGTCACGCTGAAATGTTGATGTTGCTCATTTTTAGCCTCTTAAATTTATTTAGACAAGAAAGCTACTGTATTCCCTCTAAACAGAGAGTCTATTCTGCATGAGTATTATTCTTTAAAGAGATATTGCAGTATGGGAGGTCAGCTTGGTTCTCAGCAGAAGATTAGTCTGGTGATTGTTTCTTCTGGGCCAAGCTGATTAATGCTATACCTTGTTTGATGGTTCATAAGCACAGCACAGGCAAGTTTAAATGGTTAGTACATTTCTAGAATACCATATTCAACAATATCATGTGATATAAATGCGCCTTGCCAATGCTAACTAAAATAAAGAGTAAATTACCACCTTCAGTCCATCAGTAGATTTGACTGGTGTGGACTATACCTAACTTTGCAAGACTATGAAAGAGGCCACTACGGATTTGCTTGAAATGTAGACTTGGTGGCAAAATTATATCCTTTATTATCGTATTTGCATTTTATTTATCAACTCATCTACGACCATTTGGCTGAAATGTAATAATAATCTGGCTTTAATGTTCTGTACAGTTCTTTAAAGTTAAATAGAGTATATTTATGATCATCTGTCTTTATGCAACCTGGTAGTATTTTAAGTGTAGTTGAATTCAGCTGATAATGATTAATTAGTGAAAACAGACTGCACATTGTGTAGTGAGTTTCTGGCCAATGATTGCTTACCTAGTGGCATAAGACTGCAGGTAAATCTGTGCGAACCCTCTACTCTCATTTCATCGTTATGGAAGCATTATGACTGAAACATCTTCGGCTTTTTGTTTACTGCCCCTTCCCCTTTGTTTTCCACATACTTTCCTTATGGCTTTGTTCTGGGTCACAGCAATCTTCACGAGTCTGAGTAAAAAGCAATACAGAAACGGGGTACATTTGCACTCCATGGTTTTTCGCATGTGAATGGTACATGAGGGAACAGGGAAACATGATCCCTTAATCCATTTTCACCTCCGTGTCAAAACCGCTTAGAAAATCTACCGTCATGGATATCCATACAAGCAGGAGGGGAAACCTTGGATAGGGAAAATGCCTTGCTTCTGCAAAGTCTTCTGTATAATAGCTAAATTGTCTTGTTATATTATTTCCTTTCTTAGCATAGAAGTCCCCAAAACCCTCCCATACAATAGGAATTACTAGAGATGATAATCTGTTCCCACAGTAAAATGCTAGAATTCATTTGCAATTCTCCCTCAAAGATTTGCTCATTGGTGTGGCTAAGGATAAATTTGTTTCCAGGGGGAAGTTGGCAGGCAAAGAACTTGAAGCAGATTTGGAAAACTGCATAAAATGGTCGTGTCTTAACCTCAGCCGGCACGAAACATGTACCTTGAATTTTCTGCAATATATAGCTTCTCAGTACATTATAATTTTTACACATGAGTTGCCAGACTTTCACAAACTAAGGTGTACTTGATTTGTGGATGGGGAGGGGGTTCTTTTCTACCTTCAGAAAAATGACTGAAATAGAATCTCTGCAAAGAACTATCGGGCGTCTTCAGCTGAAGCCGAGTCGACCCTAACTATTGAGGCCTTTGGGAAGGTTTTGGGTGCCATCCTTTCAATGGAATTTTAGGAACTGATGCATTATGGCATGTCATGAGGCCCCCGTGGTCACCCACTGATGTCACGTATGTTAGGGGCCAGTCCTGTGGAATATACCAACCATACGCATCTCGAGACTCCATCTGTTTCACGAATATCAGTACAGTTTGACTCATTGAGTCCCCCAAATCACCAGATCAGTCCAGACTGGGGAGGTAATTGGTTTCAGGATGTGTGTGGTGACCCAGCAGTACGAGCATCAAAGTCCCCCCACGCTACCCCACCCCACCACTTGCTTTTGTCACACACTCCTCTCCTCTTCACTCTAAATCTCCACTGATCCAGGCCAGCAGTGAGAAACCAGTAGGGCCCTAGCGGCTCAAAACAAGCTGTGCAGATTAGTGCAAATTTTGCAAAGGGAGAAGTAGTGCTGACTCTATCCATCAGAGAATACTGTGTATGTCCTCTCGAATACCTCTCCTTTATACCGTCCTGCCATTGATGGATTGTTAACAGCTTTCTGTAGGTTAATGGAATGATATATTAGGCATCCATTAACTCTGCCTTTTGCTGTAGTGAAAAGGAATGGGTTCTCCTTTCAGGGAGAGGTGATAATCAAGTCTTTTATAAGAGAATCATACAGTAAATAGTTTTCCACTAATAAGCTCTATTGAATTATTTCTAAAGAGTTATTGAAAAGCTACATTGAAATAGTTTTTAGGAATAGAGTATGCTTGATATTGTGCAACAATACTTTCATAGACTCCATTGGTCAGGTGTAGCTATATTATTTCGTGGTATTGTGCATCAGTGTTATGTGTCATTCTTTAGTTTTTGGCTCTGGTTGGCTGTCTCTCCAGTTGCTGCAGCCCTCGTGTTATTTGCAGTTTTTGCCTCACGAAATGCATTTGGAATAAATAATGGTAATTGATTTTTTTTTATTTTGATTAATAACAAAGGCATCGAGTTTTCTCAACAGTGTTGGATGTCCAAATTTTATTCATTATACGTATGCAGGTATCCCCATTCAGAGGCACAATACCTTCCAGGTTGCAGTTATTCCCAAACTAACTTGTCAGTTATGCCTTGACTCGCACGTTTGTTGCTCCTTGACTAACATATAAGTCATACGTCAGACCTCTGGCGACTCCCCACTTCACATGGGACCTGATGTGGACTTGGCTTGTAGGAACAGCACAGATGGGTACTCATCATGCTTCTAACATCATTACAGTGCTTTTTCCAGTGGCCTGTTGTGATGAGAACCCTTTGCCCCCACCCAGAAGCCAGCGGCCCTGCCTGCCCCCCCCCCCAGCAGACCATGCCCCCTTCAGCCCTGTTATATAAAGTGTGCGCTTGCTGAGATTGGTTTTAAAGCAAGATGGCTAGTGTTTGTTTATCGCAGGACCCCCCAGATTTATTCTATTCCGATTTTTATGTCTCTTCTCTCCCCCCCAGGTGTTCTCAAATGCAAGATGTTTAATTGCCTCGTTTACTAACTGAAAACCGAGTAAAACAGAGTACTGATTTAAAAGCACAGCATTTACATAGGTATTTGTAAAGCTGGGCTACTGACAAACTGCATCGATGGGTCTTTTCAGTAGCAAGTGAAATAATCTGGTACAAATATCAGTTGTATACCTTATATAAAATAAATTCTATCACATGCAAGTGAACCTAAAATATGCCTCCGTAAGCCAAGAAGTTCTCATCAGAGTTTGGTTATGCAGCATTTACATAATAGAGGCAATTCAGGATCTCGCAGTATTACTGGAGAGACTCAGAAATCAGTGGGATAGTGCATTTTCTCAGCAATGGTGACACATATAGATGTTTGAGTGGGAGATTGTTTAGTATGTTCTTGTTTTTGCTTAACTATGGATGTCTGGGATGATGACCATGACAGGCAGCAGTAACAAATTATGAAAAACCAGGATGCATTTTCCGGATCCAGCTTTCAGGACAATTAATACATTGCACAAATAAAGGAAATTAAACAGGAGTGTAATCCTTCGGAAGATTGAGGTTGATCTTAGTACTTTTTGGTATGTACTTTACATGGAAAGTTATTCAGTGTTTAAAGGTGGCTGATTCTTAATCCTTCAGTTGCTTTGTTTTACATTTTTGTCTGTGATTTTGCTCATTTAAATTGTAAATCCATTTATACATGCTCAAAATATTTTTAGAAGAGCCACTGACTTAAGCTAAAACTGAACTTATTATGTTGTCCTTTGAGGGTGTTTGCTACCATACAACACCCTAAAACAGACATTCCTCTCATGTCGATCCATGGGAGTGTTCATTGAAAGGATATTAGCAGTATCAATCACAAAAACACTTTAAAGCCGTGTTTACTTTTGCTTTTCTCAGTTGTCAGGGGAGTTTCTCTTCTTCTTCTCTTCTCCCCCTCTCACTTGGCTCCTTCCTACTTTATTCCCCCTGCGTCTCAGCACTCTGCATAAAAGGAGCCACACACCTCATCAGTGGTGGGCATTTCAGAGACCTTGTCATTATTTTAATGTGCTCTGTTCTGATACCCTCTTTCAAGCCCATTTCACTTTCCTTTCATGTTTCTTTGCTTCCTCTGAAGTGATTCATGAAGTTTAGAGGACAAAAGTGCTTTAAGTTCAAGTAGAACTTTACTTTCTTTCATTTTAGCTGTGAACCATTAACTATTTTTCAGTAAGTGTAGAGCCACGACGTATTCCCTTTCTATACAAATTACGCTAGCATTTTTCTTTGTGTATGATTATCACATTTCAGCAACAGTTTATTCATAGATTGTGGAAAGGGGTATTTTATGTATGTCTAGAGTGCTGTCATACAGAAAGATTTATAGTCATTACAAAATAAATGTTGATATTGAGAAATGAACTGACAAATATAACTACTGATAATTTAAGACTCCAGAAGTCAAATGAGCATACACAGGACTAGAGACACGATGCTGAGAGATACCAGAGGAACAGAGATTGCTAGTGACCGTGCAGTTTTTAATTCTTGCTGGGAATTCCACCATAGAGGAACCAGCACTTAAGAAGGATAAAGCCAGAAAGGGTTTCTGTGTGGGGGAGGGAGGACCAGATGGCCAGAGATGGCCCAGCTGAGATTACGGTCATTTGTGATCAGAGTTTGTTAATGTAATGATAGACTTTGTTTAATTTTATAAATTTACCCAAACTCCTCATATGAATTGACTAAAATTAGTTTAACATTCTACTCCTAGCTTAACATTCTATTATACTATTCCCTATTTAAGAATGAGAGCTGGACTGCTTTGTGATACTGTGGCTTACATGAAGCAAGCAAATTTTATATTCATGCATCTATAGTGATTTTTAAGTGATCATTTCTATTTCAAACTTTTATGATTGATTTTAAAAGTGTATCGATGATTGCTGTTATCCATGGGTCACTTACATATCGTATGAGATGTCCCTGTAGTCACTACATAAATTTCAACCTGTTAGCCATTATACCAGTAGCTTTCTTTTAACTGTTAAACTCATAAACCTTTTCTTTTTGGGGGGTGAGTATTTGTGTGTGTTTGTGTGTGAGTATTTTTGTTTTAATTTGTCTTAAGGACACAAAGTTGCTGACATAAAGCTAAAATAATAAAATAAAAATAAAAAAGCAAAGACAAGAATGATAATAAGTAAATATGAAAAAGCCTCATCTTATCATGTTCAGCTGTTAACGCTTCAGTGATTTGGCCAGAAACGAGCGCTGTGAAAGCGACTCATTAACCTAAATCTTAGCTGCCAAGCGTGAAGCAAACTTGCCAACTTGTGGAGTATAAATCCGGCATGTTTACCGAGTCATCAGATACTAGCAGCACGAGATATTGTGATGCAAGCGCTTACATCTCACTCACTCAATTACACAGTCCTTCTTAACTTGCTGCAAATTGTTCTTTCAACATCGTCATCTATTAAACGCTCTATATGATTCCTGCTCACTGTTTTGGAAATGTACACCATGAGAAAATTATCTGACAATCTTTGTAAATAAAATTTGTTTTGATGGTGTAAGGAGGGAGTGCCTCGCTTTCTCATGTTTACTTCCTATATCTCAGCAATTTGTTCGCATCATTTATTCACTCAAATTACCAATAGTCAAAGCTGCATTTTTTATTCACGCTTTGAACGACTGCAAAAAATTTGTCTTGCTTTATAAACGTGTTAAACTGAGCACAATGTTTCACATTACAGACAATTTCTTTGGACGATGTTGGCTCACATTCAAGGAATGCAAATTTTCCATTTCTGAACTATACATAATGTCCAGATAAAGTCAGGGAGGGGGAGTTAAAGGCTGGCACACTTGAAACACTGATCTCTGGGTGCCTGCAGTGGACAGTGATTTCAAAATGCAAATTTTAAGGAAGTTGGCAGTGCATGAAGACGAACAAGGCGACCACAGATGGCGTCCCGCTCGCTGCACATGTGCGTAAAGGCGCATAAAGACCCTTCCCGCTGAGTTATGTGCTTACAGTCTAGAGACAGCAAAGGACACATCTCTCAGAGACTGAGCAGCACCAATGCATGGAAAGATTTAATAAACAGGAGGGTTTTGTGCAGGATGATGTCGGTCACCGGTCACCAATAAACCGTAGATCTTCTGCCACTGAAGTGCTTGTCTTGAGTCATGTGACATCACAGTGGAGTCTGCACCCCAAACATACAGATGAAACAGCTGCAGCAATAGAAGCGCATTTTTCCCCAATATATGTACAGCAGTGAGCTTGCCATCATGTACAGGTGCCCGCTGCTAACTGGAAACCCTCTTTGATAAACACTAATTCTGTGTATACTTTGGACCAGATTGTTGAGCCACTATCCAGAATCCCTGCAGTGGAACAAAACAAAACTCTACCCAAAATAAGTGATTAGACAGGTGTTCCTGCAGCTTGTGTGATCAAATTACAGAAATATTTATGCACCAGACAGCCAGATGTACACAGGGTAACCTTATAATCCCATTTCACAGCTCCTCAAAACAAGGCTGAGCTCAATAAATACAAACCCGGCTACACTGGCAGGATAACTCCATTAATTGTATTCCGGCCTGCGTTTTTTACTTGACTGGAGTTCAACACATATTGAACACATATATTAAATTGACAGGAGAATCCGAGGCCATAAGATACATCTGCAGTCTAATTTAGAGTGGGAAACCTTTTCAACAGCTCCTTAATGTGTTTTTTATTGGCGGTCAAGCCGGTACTAAGTGCTGATCTTTAGTAAATAAGGAGAATATGTTTAATGCAGGTGGACAGCTATGATATGTGTCTGTATTTCTTTAAAGCCCTTTGTCCTGGACTGTGGGAGTAATTCTGAATCAGCTGATACTACCAGGATCCACTGGCTGAATCTTGGTGGAGGATTAAGCTGAATCATAGTGGCTGATATGTTTCACATTCAGCCCAGATGACTTTCTAAATATTCCTCATTTAACGGTAAACTAAGCTCTGTATACTGTGATGATATACATTTCAGACTCCTAGGAGAAACATTGTGGTTGGCTTTAGTAGTTTTTGAATAAATTACATATGATTTAGCATCAGACAACATTTTGGCAGTTTTAGTCCTGAAGTCTTGGCAGACTACACCAGGGTTCAGCAATGTTTTTGAAAATCTGCATCTACCTGCTTATTCAGTCATATGGTATCTGTACAAAGCTAATCCTAATTGAAACCTTTAGCTGAAGTCTAGACATTTTTAAAAAGATGATATCAAAACAATGCATTATTGTCTCAGTGTTTGTAGGAGGATTTAATTTATTTTACTTATTACATTTTATTGCGTACAGTCAATGGGGTGATGGCCCAAAATATCAAGAGTAAAGTAAATAAAGTGCATTGGGATGGTGTGATTTCTCTATTTATTTGTGCCATCGATCTGTATTCTTTTCTTTCCTTTGAAGAGTGTATCCCTCAACGTTATGTGTTTTATTTAATCAAATATAAGAAAAATTGAGGAGGATCAAGTCAAATTTGCAAGAGAAAAAAAACCCAACAGATTTTCTCAGCATGTTCACTGTCCTTAATAAGCAGTCCTATGCAGAATCTGCCATTTTGTTTGTTTACCCGGAAAATCAATTTTGGGTGAATTGACAACCAGTCTAGCAGTGACTGTTTATCTGTGACAGTTACTTGTTGGAGGATTTTGACGATGTGCTCACATTCGTCATGGGTAAAGCAAGCTGCAGAGGCTTTTACAGTCACCTTGAGTGGATTCTTTCCAAATTCCAAACTTTCAATATTAACGTATAATACGCATAGCATTAAACATGGGTAATTAATTTAATGTCATCCTTATGTGCTGCCATAAAGAGCATAAAATTATTGTCACTACAATTATTATACGTTTTTAAAAAATTGCTTTCCTCTCCCACTACCAACTTTTTACATTTTTTTTTTTGGGG
>JAODKC010000001.1:37330037-37342415 GCA_026777985.1 Mormyrops attenuatus
CCCCCCCCCCCCCCCCCCCCCCCCCCCCCCCCCCCCCCCCCCCCCCCCCCCCCCCCCCCCCCCCCCGCGGGCCCCCCAGAGGGTAATTCTGATTATATGCGATTTTACTTCAAAATAAATATGTTTGTACTATGGGATTCATGGTGAACTGTTGCTGACTTGCCTACAGCATGTGTTTCTTGGCGTATAAAGCACAAGTCAAAGGAATTATTTGTGCTTTATACCGTAGCTTGGAGGTGTGCTTTCAACTCATGTGGATAATTGAATGCTTTGACCTGTATAATTTGTGAGATAAACTTATTCCAGTGTTTCTCAGTCATTCCAATGGCTAAACCCAGTCTTCGAGGATCCCCTGACAGCCGCCCTGTTTTTGCTGAAGGGAGCTGGGAGGGAGCAAAAATGAGGACTGGCTAGGCGTCCTGAAGGATCGGGTTGAGAATTTCCGGGCTAAACCATGTCATACATCCACAGCAAAACATACACTCACTGCTTAGAAATGTTTATTTCTTGTCACTGTGTAATATCTCTGGGCCTTTTATGGATTTGTTGAGAATGTGGAATATGAGCTTGCCTGGCAAAACTGGTAAAAATGCATTTATTACCTGAAAAACAAACATCAGCTATAAGCCCAGCCTTGTGCCCTTTGCTGCTGGTATAGGGTCCAGATCCCCTACAGGCTTGACCAGGATAAGCAGTTAATAGATGGATGGATGGATGGTTGGATGGGTGGATGGATGGATGGATCATCTTTTGTAAATGCAATGGCAGATAATGGCTGTCAGCACATGGGTGGTAATTTTCCTGTCATACTTGTATTACTCATTTCATTTTTTCTTTCCTCAGTTCATTCTGAAGGTTAAATAGTTTGATGGAGAGAAATTTTAGAACAATTAAATGAATGTTTAAATGTTTTGTCAAATCTACTTACTACTGTATTTTCCAACACTATGATTATATCATCACTGACATTCTGTTTTGTTTTGTATTGTCAACTGGAACATGAAAATAGATCAAATGAATTTAAATTCAGGAAAGAAAGACATTCTTTTCTAACATTAAATGGCTATATATAGTAGATTTGTAGGTCTGTGCATTTATTGTCATACATTTGATTTTTTTTTTTACTAAATAACTTGTGTTTCACGGGATAGTTATAACGGCAGTTCCTGTCGACAGTGACCTTTGTGGTAGGTTGTGCTCCTTATGTGACCACAGCAATAGCATGAAGAAAAGGTTCTAACGGTGCACCCCCGCATGGTCCTGTTATGCTGGGTTAGCGGTCATGCAGCTGACATTTCCAGAGGACCAGCACAGAGTGCCGTGACACGAGGCACAAAGCGATGCTGAAACTCCGGCTAAATGCTGTTATACAAGGTTCTGGGTTAACATCACAGAATGTCCCTGGCCCCTGTGCATTCTTTATGACTTGTTTATTTGCATTTTGCTCATGTATACAGCTGGGTGTTTACTGAGGCAAGGTTACGTCCTTATTCTTAGGCTAGAGTGCAGTACATCAAAAACTGCAGTACATTAACCTTCCCGGATTTTAGCCTGCAACCTTCTGTCACAAGCCTTGTTTTTTAATTATGAATTCACAGAGCAGCCTACATTTTAGGGAAAAATTTTAACGGGATTCCCTGTTTACACTTTAAAGTTTAATAATAATGACCAGAGATGACATTATCCACTGATGTCGATAATGTTTTGGAGGGGTATGTTTGAATACCAACCTGAGGCATTTAGAGTAATATTAATTGAAGCTGACAATAAAAATGTAGGGATTCCATTCACTTTTAAGAAATGCTTACAAGCTGGTTTTATACATAAGCATATAAAGGCGCACAGATTTCTATGGTCCCAACTTTCACACGTCTCCATTTTTATGTACTATTTATGATGTCCTGAAGTGTCTTTGAGGGCAGAGTATGATCCCTCCGCATCCTCCTAGCCAAAGACCAAATGGGCCCCACATTAACACTTACCGCCTACTCTGAACACTTTCAGTCCTTGGTGTGCATCTGTATCTCTGTATATTTCTGAGTGCTTCTTATAGCATCTACTGATCCTTCCTCTAACAGCTTATCCTGCTCAAGGTCACAGGGGGCCTGGAGTCTATTCCGGGCAGCATAAGACACAAACATGGGGTACGCCCCCCAATGGGATGCACGCACATACTATGGGAAATTTAGCGACACCCGTTAGCCTAACTGAACATTTTGGGATTGTGAGAGGAAGTCAGAGTACCTGGAGGAAACCCGCAGGACCCAGGGAGATCGTAGAAAGTGGAGGCGAGATTCGAACTGCCGACTGAGGTGTGAGGCAATGGCGCTACCCACTAAGTCAGCTAAAGCGGTGTTTCTCAACTTGGTCCTCGGGGACCCCCAGACAGTCCACATTTTTGCTCCGGTAGGGAGATGGGGGGAGCAAAACCGTGGAGCATCCTGGGATCCCCAAGGACCAGGTTGAGAAACACTGACCAAAAGGAACAATTAATTGCAATAATATTTTAAATAATATTTGTATAGGATATTTGGTTTAATATTCTTCGTAAGGTCAAATAGTTAACATGTTTCCGAAAATAAATGGTGACATTCCCGGAGCAAAGATGACACGGATGACTGATTCGGCAAGAATTCATTTGACATCAACTGTTAAATCACAAGAAGCAGCATGAAAGCTTTTTCTTATTGTTAGTGCAAAAATCGTGAATGAAATTATTTTTTTTCTGCTAGGTGTCTTGCTGTGCTGATGTCTGATACGTTCACACCATTTCTGTTATGCTACAGTGTCTGAGAGCTTTCTTTACTTTCTTGGCGGCTACATTTCCAAGGAATGCCCAATAATTAAGGCACAGATGTATATGCAAACTGTCTATTCCTTACACCTGCTGAAATGTAATTACATCAGCTCATGCAAAGTATAAACCAAACTAAGACCACGGGCTTTTGAATCCACAATTTCCATCTTAAAACATTTGATATCTCCTGTGTTTCTTCATACAACACAAGCAAGAATGTTAATGGGGGCTATCAGACAATTAACCATTTCTCCGTTAGGAAATCTTGCCACACGGCAGGAGATCCTTCTGAGACATGCGATACGTAAATTTTCTCCTTTCTCCTTCACAGACAGATAATTTTCCACCAGAGCCCAATTACATGGGCAGCAGGCAGCAGTTTGTTCAAAGGTAAGGGCCATTAAATAACTTGCTCAAGCATTGTATTTGCCTCTCAAGTTAGTGTTTTCCTCCGCAGACTATGCTGTTCAGAATAGGGCCCAGCGGTGCAGATTCCCTGGTTCCATACTTTTATTTTTTATATTTTAGCAGCTCTACATTCAAGGACCCAGAGCGGGCAAGCCTGAGGGACAGCGGGCATGGTGACAGCGACCAGGCCGATAGTGACCAGGACACAAACAAAGGCTCCTGTTGTGACATGTCCAACAAGGAGGCCCTCAAGATGAAGGCGACCTTAGCTAAACCTCAAACCCTTGAGCAGGGTAAGTGGTCATTCCCATTCCAGCCTACAAATTCATCCTACTTTTTTTACAGTTTCCTGCAATTCTCATCCCTTCCCCCACTCATTGTTTCTGCACATGTTATCTTTCCCATTTTTGGTTTTCTCTTCTCCTTTCCTGACCATTCACCTCATACTTTCTTGTCCCCCGCAATTTTGTCTTTGTGCACTAAAGTCACCACCAAAATAAACAGCTATGATTTCATTTTTAGCAATAACATTTAGTCTAGCCAAGCAAACCTTTTATAAATGAACATGGAAAATTACTTACTGCACTATCTAGGTAGCATGTAAAAATTACAGTTATCTGGTGTAAGAATAATTATTGTTACCTATACTGCCAAGAGCAGACACATTATACATGCCTGAGATAATATTTAATGTACATCAGCTGCAAACATAATAAGGTAAGGTAAGAAATACTCTTCAACAAATTTTGTAAACTTAAATTATGTATCAGAGGTTCCAGAAATTATCCACAGCGTCTCTGTACAAAAAAAATAGATAAAAAGGTTATAGACTGATGGCACCGTTAAACGGTGGAATATAACTGTTGATTTTTGTAAAAGGAAATTTTATGGTTAACATTCATCGCTATGGCACATTTTCATTGGGTATTAGGTAAGACAAATGTACTGGCAAGAGAAATTGGCTAATTAGAGGAGCCCATATGTTCCATATTTTCAAAGTGTACCCATTTAATTGTCCATGTGAAGTAGGACAAAACGGCTTGGAGTAGGCTGCACAATATTTAGGGATAAAGCCTTGATAAGAGAAATGCTATATGCATGCAAAACACCGAACATAGGGCAGCCAGCTAGCCAAGCCATGAGCTAACCACTGGTAAGACAGGAATCTGCTTGGTCATGTCTGTTCCATTGCGATGGGACTCAATAAAGTTTTTAGCTTTCCCTCTATCTGGCAAAGCACTTTTCACTGGCTTTGGTTGGTATTTGGCTTCTAAGAAATATACTGATTCTGGATTTTGTGGCCTTGGCAAGCAGAGAAGCAGGACACATTCTGGTCTCTGTATGGCATATGCAAAACCGATCATTCATTTATTTATTTATACATATGTTCCCTTTGGAGAAAAGACACTGGTTGCGTTCAGTGAGAGCTTCTGAAGAAGGAAATCTAATCCTACTATCTTACCCTTAAAGCCATACATAGGCTCGGCCTGCCAGATCCAATAACTGCACTTTAGCTAGTGGATACATGTTTGTTTGTTTGCAAGCAATTTGTTTAATAGAAAGAATAATTAACCACTTACCACAATCCTAGCTCCTCTGTCTGCTAATATGCGTTTTAGTGTGGAGTCAGGTGAATTTGCATTCTTCCCATGTTTATTTGACCACATCTAATGTTAATATTACCCTCAGACTGAATTGTTCATAAACTTACGTGCAGTGTTCCTGTAAAATAACAGTGTATACAAATAAGTATAACCAATGTATTGGCACTGTCCTACGGGTGAGTTACATAACATGGTGAAGCAAAATTGCTTGCATAATTTAAAATAGATCATCCGAACAAACAGGTTAGCACTTGGTCCAGGAAGAAGTGAGAAAGAAAATAACTGTGGTGGAAATCTGGAGCGAGAAGCCTGCCTCAATTCATGTAGAAAAACAGTCAGCTGTATACATGAGCAAATTAAGGTCTAAGTTAATCTTCAGTTGAAAACCTCCTAAGATGACAAACTTCTGTAATTAGAACTGGGATGCCAGTATGCATTATTTATTTGGAGGAAAGGCAACCTGTGGTCTAATTCTTTCAGCTTATTATTCTTGTGTCTTTGAGCATGACCAGCTTGATGGAACACTGATCAAAGTACTACAGTCACAGCGAATTGTGTAGCTAAGACTCCCAGCTCTCGTCATCTAATCTTTTAAATTCTGTATTTGAAAGACAATATTTTCACCTTTTATTGTAATGATTATAATAAATTCACCATTCTGAAAGGACATGCATTCCCTTGCTTTCCATACTGATTTGTGTGTAACAACCCCCCCCACCCCCGACCACCACCACCACCACCACCACCACGAGACACACATATTTTGTAATGTTGCAGCTTTGCCACATGGGGAGCTATTTTAGAATTGATTAATTAAACTTCCCAAATTAGGAGCTGTGTATTAATTAAGCAGAACTAAATTAGAGGCTTTTATATTAATTGATGATTAATTGATGCAAGGATTTGCCTGCAGCACAAACCTAATCCTGGAATGCATTCATTAAAGGCTGCACGCGTGAGATGATTTTCTCCTGTCATGCAATACCTCTGAGAATGAAAGACGGCGTTGCTTTGTCGAGATCGAAAGCATGAAGGGAATGCCATTTGATACTTCGTAAACCACCTCTGCTTGACTTCCATTTCTAATACTCTTTTCAACTACTAATCACAGATTTTTTCTACTATTTACAGCTTTTATATGCAGTGCAATTAGGCAATATGGTATAAACTGTTTCATTTCAGAACTGTCTTAGAATATATGTTAATATTTTAATGCATTATTTTAGCATTTTGCGTGTTTTATTATTATTATTATTATTGTTGCTGTTGTTGCTGTTTTTTTGTTGTTAATTGCAGAATTACAGATTTAGGCAGAATACTGTATTCCAAAACTATGGAACCAATTTCCAGGGATTGAAAGGCAGTTACAGTACTAAGGAACCGATGAATCAAGAATGAATTCAGATTTTGAAACTGGCAAGCATATAAATGTGCAAAAATGTAAACGAAATTGTATAAATTAGTCAGGTTTACCTTCATTAGGTAACTGAGGCGAATCAGTGTCATACACCATCAATATTGTTGATGTAAACAGCAATCAATGTACAGTAGCTAATGACTTATGTGGGCAGATTGAAAAAGCGAGAGACTGGCAAAAAATTATTAATGACATTCCAAACAAATTATTAAAGAAGCAAATTATAAAAAGGGCAATTAACTTTACAGTGCACGGCAATGCAAAAAAAGTCCAAAAGTTTTTCTGTTATATATAAAGCATATATTTATATTTAGTGTCATTTTCCATTATAGTTATATTAATGGATAAAGACCTGTGTGAAAGTTTACAGGCTACTTCGACTACATAACACCACCCTAATATAATGGTTAACACTGCAATTTCAACGATTGTGTGTTGATAGGAAAAAAAAGACGAAAAGAAAAATGTGTCCCAACAATAATTAATTTGGAATAAAATACGACTCCTTATTGTTCCAGGAGGAAAAAAAAGCAAACAAACAGGGGTTTGAATAATCTTTTTTAATGCATTTGTCATTCAAGTTTACATCTGGTCTGTTTCGATACCTTGTTTTAAAAAGATATGGTGCAACAGAGTGGCAATTCTATTACCTTAAGGTTAACACTCATTGAAAAGCAAATGCTTTAGGGTGTAATTTCTGTTTTACTGTTCGTCTCTATTCTAAAAAAAAGAGCACATGAGAGTGGGCATTTCACTTAATTAAATTTTACAATTAAATTGATTTCAAGGGAAGTAGTCTGTTTCCTTAACAACAAATAAAAAGCTGCTCTGTGGAACCATAACTTTGCTTCCTTCCAACCTCCAACACTGATATAGGATACGCTTGCAAGCATGGGACCTGTTTTCACTAATAATGACAAGACTGTTCTAGATGCATGGGGCTAAAAATTATAAACAATAGTTCAGCACTTTTTTAGCTGCATCAACTAATTATGTGTTGTGAATAAAAATAAATTATTTTGTCCCAAAAGAATGGTAATGAGACCCATTCCAGTCTGAGTAGGCTAACAGATCCCCATCCCATTTAAGGGCCTTGATGTATTACTATTATTCCTTTCCTTCCTGTAATACTCAGGGTGTCTGTGTGTTATATATCTTTTTTAATATGATAACACAAAACTGAAAATTCTATAAAGATTATATTTCCTCACCTTGACACAATTCAGTGCCAAATGGTCAGTGATCTCCATTGTTATTATTGCCCCGCCCCAAAAAACTTATTTATTTATTTTTTATTTGTTTGCTTCTTATAAAGAACTACAGGACCATGTAAATACTGAAACGGGGAAATTATGTGGGCATAGTCTTATCTCATTGTTCGATTTTTGAGTTAAAATATGTCAGACTGTAGTAAAAGACCATAGTAAAAGACCATAAATGGAAATGGGATGGTAATTATTTTTATTTGGCAACCCATTATAAAACGCTTTTGCTTGTGTGTGTCTGCTTCAAATTGATTTATATCTTTAAAGCAATGCAGAGTGTACTTATGCAGTTATTTAATGTGCGCCTCTTTTTCAGTCAATACTTGTTGAACGCTTTACTTTAAGGGACTGCCGAAGTGTAATTATGTGGTTTCTAATTGCTAAGCTATTATGAATACTGATTAGATAACACAACCCATATATTCTTGTCTTTGCAGGCAAGGGGGAAATAAGAAACATGTGAAGAAGAATTTTAACGGTGTATAAAGAATGTTGCATAAACGGATTAGTCTTGCAAAAAGCAGTATTTAATTAATTTTTGGACACCTGAAATCTCATTAGGGCAGAGTGCCTTGTTCTTTTTTTATTTGTGTCTTGCATTGAGTTTTCCTATTTAATTACCTTCTTAGGTTTAAAATGCGATTCTTGTCGCTTCACGGTCTGAGCTCCTTTGCGTTGGGAAACACTGTGCTGATCCGTGCCTGCGATTACACGAGCTCGCCCCTGAGACCTGAACATGTTGAGCTGCAGTCACTGCGATGCTAAGGGAGAGATTATCATGATACCTTGTCAATTTTGGCAGAATGCCTTGTCACCCATCTGTCATCTGTGTTATTACAGGAAACATTCTGAGGGGAGTGGGACGAAAAGGAAGGCTTTATTATGAGTCAACTCTTACTCCATACTGTGTAATATTTCTCTTTTATATAGAAACATATACCATCATGGAGTTTGCGAGGGCATCAACCAGTCAGGGCTGTAAGCAGTGATTCTTTATGGGTGACCTCTGCCGCTCCCCTCAAAACCCAATAAGGTGGAGAAAAAGAATTTCATAAGCCCACATATACTTGAAATGTATTAACTTTAACCTTTAACAACTCAAAGGTGGTGTCTTCCTGAAATGTAATTTGTCTAAATAAATATACTAGTAACAAAACATTACTGGTCAGCAACGTGAGTGATGAGGCACTTTTAGAAGGATGAAGCGAGGGTGTGTGTGTGTGTGGATTACATTTATATTACATTGTGGGGACCAAATGCCCCCCATAATGTAATAAAAACCTGTTATTTTGACGCTGTGGGGACCATTTTTCTGGTCCCCACAAAGATCTGCATTCAATCAAGGCTTGCATCTGAATGTAATCAAGGAACTAAAAATGCCACAAGTCTCGCATTTTGTTTGGTTACTTGTGGTTAAGGTTAGGGCTGTGTAGGGGTTAAGGTCATCTTGTTGGACTACTTGTTGGAGTGTTCCCCAGAGAAATGAATGGAGAGTCCCCACAAAGATATAATTTCAAACCTGTATGTGTGTGTGTGCATGTGTGTATGTGTGAGTGTATGTTTTGGATTTAAAGTTGTTGTGGCCTGCATGCCGATGCCTTCAGCGGAAAAGCTAATGGGCTCTCGGACTAGGAAGGGCCCGTCTATGTGGTGTTTTCCTCATTAAGAGACAAGCTCTGTCCCTTTTACTGGGGTAATGTCTCCCGTTGATGCCAGCCCTCGGGGCCCTTATTACTTTATGCCCCATTTGCATTGAAATGACTTGTGCACTGAGGTGGTGGCGCACTCGCAGAGAATACGAGAAAGGGAGCCCCAGAGCCAGTGTTTCAGGAAGGGTGGCACTGACATGCTAACAGGGCCTTCTCAGTGGGGAGGCGCATGCACTCTCATGCAGACCCACTCATGCTTGGCATGGGGTCACCGAGTCCCTCTCCTCTCAGACTGAACCCTCACGACAGGGGCGTCACATGGAGGTAAATGTGTAAAGGCTCATATGTGGCCAAGCAGCTTTCACATGTGCTGACAGCTGTTACTTTATGGAAATTATATATGTTGGAATAATAAAATGTGTGTGTGTCTGTGTGTGTGTATATGGGTCACATTACTATTTATAACTTCATATAGGCGCTATACAACACAGATGTATGCATATACTACTCCTTTTGCTCATAAATTGTAATAAATTTGGTTCTTTTTTTAACCCTTGTAAATGAAGACATGGTTTATGACATTGAGTCAGGAATTATTGTTTTATCTGGATGCAAGTTGATCCCCTGGAGTCTGAACATCTTTGGACCACTGTAATAGATTCAAAGTAATCGAAGCCTAGAAGCAAAATGAAGAACAATTTCTTAAATGTCTTCACAAGTGTTTCTTGTTGACCCCTTTCATGGGCATTTCAAACATTTTGTTTGCTATACTCTACTACAAATATAATAACCAGTACTACTCCTATTACTACTACCGCTACTACTGATACCATCCATCCATCAGTCTTCAAACCACTTATCCATTATGAGGTCCCCGTGACCCTACAGCAGAGGGTGCAAGGCATGGAACATTAGGGTTACGTAGACAATCACAGATCATGACTTTGCACTGTGGGTAGAAGCCAGAATATCCAGACCAAATGTGTATGAAAACAATACTCACTGAGTATTCACTGAGTGACTACAATTTACTACTACTAGTGCTACTACTACTAATAATAATAATAAGAAGAAGAAAATAGTAATAGTTGTAGTATTAACAACCCCTATACTGTATGTAAGTTTGAATGAACTAATCTTGCATTCTCAGTAAAGATCTTGTACAGCTGGGATCTCCTACACAAGGCCTTAAATGATTCCAGGCCATCTGCCTTGAAGGTGGTCCATCTTGATTAAAAAGTACAAATCGACATGATCTGTAAAGCCTCTTGCCCCTCTGTATTTCCTTAACAGGAGAGGATGTGTCCTACAAAGAAGACAGAGGATAATCTAGTCGAGAAATGATATGATAGAGCCTCTCTTGAGAAGGACAGGGTCACAGAGGAGGGAAAATAAAGCACATAATTGTAACTAGGCAACAATAAATCAGAAAAGCGGGTACCATCTTCAATAGGGATGCAGTAGGGATGCTTACACTGATTGTTGTGGTAATAAATGTGTCATTTTCATTTAGAAGAGATGCATTTGGCTCAATTATCATTTTTGCTGTGATACTTTGCTTACATGAATTTAGTCAGGTCATTCCAAATTTCCCTTTGGAAATGGAACAACATTTTGTAGTCTTCTTAATGAAGTCATGGGTGTTTAGAATGTTAAAGAGTTTACCAGTGACCGACCTTAAGATCCAGTTTGTGCAAGCCCTATTAAAATTTGTCATAATAACCCAGGCAACATAGCTGGGACTATGAAAGCTGTATTTCAGGTAACTAATGTAAACATTGAACTTCTAATTCTAGGTTCTCTGGGTAAATTGGTGTGATGCATCATAATTCACGTGTGGTGAGGCTGTTTACATCAGAGTGTTTGGTTGCTTTCGGAATCTATAATTTAAGCTTGAAGGGCCTATATAATCTCAAGCATGTCTTTGGGAATTTTACTAATCTTTGGCCCTAATGCTAATGCTTTGCAATGAATTCAATTATATTTATATATATTTCAGAATGCAATAATGATCCAAAGATATTTTTCTTTTACTGCAATGCCTCTATGCCTTGGTCAGTCAGACTAAACCTTGCAGCCTGCAGCAGGCTGACATGGGTGAACAGACACATTTATTATGCAGAAATATGATATAAAAGTATAATGATTATCCCAGGCACTTGATCATCTTATATTATCATCCAGTCAAACGTTCTTTTTTTTTAATTCCATAATTTTTATTAAACAATAAACAGCACAGATCCAGACATAAAACAATAATATGCTTTGAGCAGGCTAAAATATCAATGCTAAATGAATATACAGAAACGCAAGCTTTCTTGTTCACTGAGCCATGCAGACGATCCAAGGAAGAGGTGATGTAGTTTCTGTCACTCAAAAAGCTTCACATCTCAATAGTGCCATTGTGTGCTCTATATTTGACAAGACAGGGATTTTGGCACATAGAGACATCTACAAATATTCTTCTACTTTAACCCTGTTTGTGTAAGTATTTTTTATATCTGCTTAAAAAAAACTACATACACAGATGGAGTACCACAGCATGTTTATCACCGTAGGCTGATATTTTTCAGAACATCTCCTGATAGGTGTTCAGTAAGTAATACGTTTGCAGAATGACGTGGCTAACATGTCTTAGCTTGATGTGCCTCATGTTTTGCTCTTGCAATTTTTACCCAGTTATTAAAGATGTCCTTTACTTTGGTGCTGTTGCATTTAGATATTGGGTTTTAAATATTTTCCAGTGGTTATGGTACCTCTTGTTTCCTTCAAGTGTGATTGAAAAGAAAGGCTGGATCTAATCGGGCTTTTGCAAATGACCGGGTCCCTCTATATTGTACTGCTCTGTAAGGATGACTCAAAACACAGATCAAATCTTTAATACCTGTTGCATATTTCTTCTCATCATCAGAAGAGAGCTCTAATCATCCTTCCCCTCACTGCTAACGGCAGTCTGTTTGTGGATAAATAACAGCGGGATCCGCTCGGTCTGCCTGGCATCTTAATTAAAAGGTTACACCCTCTCTGGAAGCTGACGTTTCATTGTCATAACTCAGTTTCAAAGGACAGCAGAGGTGTTCATTATCCCTATAATGAAAATGGAGCTAATTCACACTGCCGGGAATCATGTTGCCAAACTTAGGATCATTAAACCAACTGAGTGATGATCAGAACAAACCTGGGTTTCACATACTCCTGTCCTAACAAGGATCATGGGAAAAATGTGTAATCTTAATTT